>LR812527.1:2120791-2130791 GCA_903798195.1 Danio kyathit
TCATCTCTCTCTCCTCCACATATTATCCTGAAATTGAGTTTAGCATAACATTTAATCCAGAACTTTTTTAAAATAGAGCTCAATAAACCTGCTTGTTTAATTTCAATGAGAGGATGGAAAAGGATCAAATCAAAGCACATTATTATTATTATTAATGAAACCTTTACTGACATTATACTGTAAGTGGAGCAGTATAAAAGAGCTGAATGTGACCTCTTTCGTCTAACAAAACAGCAGGATGCAGAGGAATAAATCTCACCCTTCAAAGCCTTCAATCGAGCAAACAAACCACCGTCTGGAAACATCGATGAGGGTTTGTTTGCAGTACAAAAACAGGTTTATGTGCTCAGAAAACACGCTGATGACTTTAACCTGTACAGCCTGAGGGTTTGACGGCTCATGTGGTTTGAAGTAGTGGGAAAAAAAAAATTCAGGCTCTCAAATGGAACAAGGAATATACACTTTGGTGATGGTTCTTGCTCAGGAGTAAGAGGTTATTCTGACTAACATAAATCATTTATTCATTTTCCTTCGTGTTAGTTCCTTATTCATCAGGGGTCAATGTGAGTAAACCCACTGTGACATATAACTGTCAGCTTTTTAATATAATTGTGCGCATCATTCAATTACTTTATCATTTTAAAGCAACAGGTTTACTCACTTTATTAAAGTAAAGTCAACTAATCGCTTTAAAAGCAAAAGGTTTACTCACTTTATTAAAGTAAAGTCAACTAATCGCTTTAAAAGCAACAGGTTTACTCACTTTATTAAAGTAAAGTCAACTAATCGCTTTAAAAGCAACAGGTTTACTCACTTTATTAAAGTAAAGTCAACTAATCGCTTTAAAAGCAACAGGTTTACTCACTTTATTAAAGTAAAGTCAACTAATCGCTTTAAAAGCAACAGGTTTACTCACTTTATTAAGTAAAGTCAACTAATCGCTTTAAAAGCAACAGGTTTACTCACTTTATTAAAGTAAAGTCAACTAATCGCTTTAAAAGCAACAGGTTTACTCACTTTATTAAAGTAAAGTCAACTATTCGCTTTAAAAGCAACAGGTTTACTCACTTTATTAAAGTAAAGCCAACTAATCGCTTTAAAAGCAACAGGTTTACTCACTTTATTAAAGTAAAGTCAACTAATCGCTTTAAAAGCAACAGGTTTACTCACTTTATTAAAGTAAAGTCAACTAATCGCTTTAAAAGCAACAGGTTACTCACTTTATTAAAGTAAAGTCAACTAATCGCTTTAAAAGCAACAGGTTTACTCACTTTATTAAGTAAAGTCAACTAATCGCTTTGAGAGCAACAGGTTTACTCACTTTATTAAAGTAAAGTCAACTAATCGCTTTAAAAGCAACAGGTTTACTCACTTTATTAAAGTAAAGTCAACTAATCGCTTTAAAAGCAACAGGTTTACTCACTTTATTAAGTAAAGTCAACTAATCGCTTTGAGAGCAACAGGTTTACTCACTTTATTAAAGTAAAGTCAACTAATCGCTTTAAAAGCAACAGGTTTACTCACTTTATTAAGTAAAGTCAACTAATCGCTTTAAAAGCAACAGGTTTACTCACTTTATTAAAGTAAAGTCAACTAATCGCTTTAAAAGCAACAGGTTTACTCACTTTATTAAGTAAAGTCAACTAATCGCTTTAAAAGCAACAGGTTTACTCACTTTATTAAAGTAAAGTCAGCTAATCGCTTTAAAAGCAACAGGTTTACTCACTTTATTAAAGTCAACTAATCGCTTTAAAAGCAACAGGTTTACTCACTTTATTAAAGTCAACTAATCGCTTTAAAAGCAACAGGTTTACTCACTTTATTAAGTAAAGTCAACTAATCGCTTTGAGAGCAACAGGTTTACTCACTTTATTAAAGTAAAGTCAACTATTCGCTTTAAAAGCAACAGGTTTACTCACTTTATTAAGTAAAGTCAACTAATCGCTTTAAAAGCAACAGGTTTACTCACTTTATTAAAGTAAAGTCAACTAATCGCTTTAAAAGCAACAGGTTTACTCACTTTATTAAAGTAAAGTCAACTAATCGCTTAAAAGCAACAGGTTTACTCACTTTATTAAGTAAAGTCAACTAATCGCTTTAAAAGCAACAGGTTTACTCACTTTATTAAAGTAAAGTCAACTAATCGCTTTAAAGCAACAGGTTTACTCACTTTATTAAAGTAAAGTCAACTAATCGCTTTAAAAGCACAGGTTTACTCACTTTATTAAAGTAAAGTCAACTATTCGCTTTAAAAGCAACAGGTTTACTCACTTTATTAAAGTAAAGCCAACTAATCGCTTAAAAGCAACAGGTTTACTCACTTTATTAAAGTAAAGTCAACTAATCGCTTAAAAGCAACAGGTTTACTCACTTTATTAAAGTAAAGTCAACTAATCGCTTTAAAAGCAACAGGTTTACTCACTTTATTAAAGTAAAGTCAACTAATCGCTTTAAAAGCAACAGGTTTACTCACTTTATTAAAGTAAAGTCAACTAATCGCTTTAAAAGCAACAGGTTTACTCACTTTATTAAGTAAAGTCAACTAATCGCTTTGAGAGCAACAGGTTTACTCACTTTATTAAAGTAAAGTCAACTAATCGCTTTAAAAGCAACAGGTTTACTCACTTTATTAAAGTAAAGTCAACTAATCGCTTTAAAAGCAACAGGTTTACTCACTTTATTAAGTAAAGTCAACTAATCGCTTTGAGAGCAACAGGTTTACTCACTTTATTAAAGTAAAGTCAACTAATCGCTTTAAAAGCAACAGGTTTACTCACTTTATTAAGTAAAGTCAACTAATCGCTTTAAAAGCAACAGGTTTACTCACTTTATTAAAGTAAAGTCAACTAATCGCTTTAAAAGCAACAGGTTTACTCACTTTATTAAAGTCAACTAATCGCTTTAAAAGCAACAGGTTTACTCACTTTATTAAGTAAAGTCAACTAATCGCTTTGAGAGCAACAGGTTTACTCACTTTATTAAAGTAAAGTCAACTATTCGCTTTAAAAGCAACAGGTTTACTCACTTTATTAAGTAAAGTCAACTAATCGCTTTAAAAGCAACAGGTTTACTCACTTTATTAAAGTAAAGTCAACTAATCGCTTTAAAAGCAACAGGTTTACTCACTTTATTAAAGTAAAGTCAACTAATCGCTTTAAAAGCAACAGGTTTACTCACTTTATTAAAGTAAAGTCAACTAATCGCTTTAAAAGCAACAGGTTTACTCACTTTATTAAAGTAAAGTCAACTAATCGCTTTGAGAGCAACAGGTTTACTCACTTTATTAAAGTAAAGTCAACTAATCGCTTTAAAAGCAACAGGTTTACTCACTTTATTAAGTAAAGTCAACTAATCGCTTTAAAAGCAACAGGTTTACTCACTTTATTAAGTAAAGTCAACTAATCGCTTTGAGAGCAACAGGTTTACTCACTTTATTAAAGTAAAGTCAACTAATCGCTTTAAAAGCAAAAGGTTTACTTACTTTATTAAGTAAAGTCAACTAATCGCTTTAAAAGCAACAGGTTTACTCACTTTATTAAGTAAAGTCAACTAATCGCTTTAAAAGCAACAGGTTTACTCACTTTATTAAGTAAAGTCAACTAATCGCTTTAAAAGCAACAGATTTACTCACTTTATTAAGTAAAGTCAACTAATCGCTTTAAAAGCAACAGGTTTACTCACTTTATTAAGTAAAGTCAACTAATCGCTTTAAAAGCAACAGGTTTACTCACTTTATTAAGTAAAGTCAACTAATCGCTTTAAAAGCAACAGGTTTACTCACTTTATTAAGTAAAGTCAACTAATCGCTTTAAAAGCAACAGGTTTACTCACTTTATTAAAGTAAAGTCAACTAATCGCTTTAAAAGCAACAGGTTTACTCACTTTATTAAAGTAAAGTCAACTAATCGCTTTAAAAGCAACAGGTTTACTCACTTTATTAAAGTAAAGTCAACTAATCGCTTTAAAAGCAACAGGTTTACTCACTTTATTAAAGTAAAGTCAACTAATCGCTTTAAAAGCAACAGGTTTACTCACTTTATTAAGTAAAGTCAACTAATCACTTTAAAAGCAACAGGTTTACTCACTTTATTAAAGTAAAGTCAACTAATCGCTTTAAAAGCAACAGGTTTACTCACTTTATTAAAGTAAAGTCAACTAATCGCTTTAAAAGCAACAGGTTTACTCACTTTATTAAGTAAAGTCAACTAATCGCTTTAAAAGCAACAGGTTTACTCACTTTATTAAGTAAAGTCAACTAATCGCTTTAAAAGCAACAGGTTTACTCACTTTATTAAAGTAAAGTCAACTAATCGCTTTAAAAGCAACAGGTTTACTCACTTTATTAATTAAAGTCAACTAATCGCTTTAAAAGCAACAGGTTTACTCACTTTATTAAAGTAAAGTCAACTATTCGCTTTAAAAGCAACAGGTTTACTCACTTTATTAAAGTAAAGCCAACTAATCGCTTTAAAAGCAACAGGTTTACTCACTTTATTAAAGTAAAGTCAACTAATCGCTTTAAAAGCAACAGGTTTACTCACTTTATTAAAGTAAAGTCAACTAATCGCTTTAAAAGCAACAGGTTTACTCACTTTATTAAAGTAAAGTTAACTAATGGCTTTAAAAGCAACAGGTTTACTCACTTTATTAGGTAAAGTCAACTAATCGCTTTAAAAGCAACAGGTTTACTCACTTTATTAAAGTAAAGTCAACTAATCGCTTTAAAAGCAACAGGTTTACTCACTTTATTAAAGTAAAGTCAACTAATGGCTTTAAAAGCAACAGGTTTACTCACTTTATTAAAGTAAAGTCAACTAATGGCTTTAAAAGCAACAGGTTTACTCACTTTATTAAGTAAAGTCAACTAATCGCTTTAAAAGCAACAGGTTTACTCACTTTATTAAGTAAAGTCAACTAATCGCTTTAAAAGCAACAGGTTTACTCACTTTATTAAAGTAAAGTCAACTAATCGCTTTAAAAGCAACAGGTTTACTCACTTTATTAAAGTAAAGTCAACTAATCGTTTTAAAAGCAACTGGTTTACTCACTTTATTAAAGTAAAGTCAACTAATCGCTTTAAAAGCAACAGGTTTACTCACTTTATTAAAGTAAAGTCAACTAATCGCTTTAAAAGCAACAGGTTTACTCACTTTATTAAAGTAAAGTCAACTAATCGCTTTAAAAGCAACTGGTTTACTCACTTTATTAAAGTAAAGTCAACTAATCGCTTTAAAAGCAACAGGTTTACTCACTTTATTAAGTAAAGTCAACTAATCGCTTTGAGAGCAACAGGTTTACTCACTTTATTAAAGTAAAGTCAACTAATCGCTTTAAAAGCAACAGGTTTACTCACTTTATTAAGTAAAGTCAACTAATCGCTTTAAAAACAACAGCTTTACTCACTTTATTAAGTAAAGTCAACTAATCACTTTAAAAGCAACAGGTTTACTCACTTTATTAAAGTAAAGTCAACTGATCGCTTTAAAAGCAACAGGTTTACTCACTTTATTAAAGTAAAGTCAACTAATCGCTTTAAAAGCAACAGGATTACTCACTTTATTAAAGTAAAGTCAACTAATCGCTTTAAAAGCAACAGGTTTACTCACTTTATTAAAGTAAAGTCAACTAATCGCTTTAAAAGCAACAGGTTTACTCACTTTATTAAAGTAAAGTCAACTAATCACTTTAAAGGCAACAGGTTTACTCACTTTTTTAAAGTAAAGTCAACTAATCGCTTTAAAAGCAACAGGTTTACTCACTTTATTAGGTAAAGTCAACTAATCGCTTTAAAAACAACAGGTTTACTCACTTTATTAAGTAAAGTCAACTAATCGCTTTAAAAGCAACAGGTTTACTCACTTTATTAAGTAAAGTCAACTAATCGCTTTAAAAACAACAGGTTTACTCACTTTATTAAGTAAAGTCAACTAATCGCTTTAAAAGCAACAGGTTTACTCACTTTATTAAGTAAAGTCAACTAATCGCTTTAAAAGCAACAGGTTTACTCACTTTATTAAAGTAAAGTCAACTAATCGCTTTAAAAGCAACAGATTTACTCACTTTTTTAAGGTAAAGTATGTCAAACTACACCTTTGTTGTGAATACACACCCTCTAGTGGCTAAAATTGCATACTGTGTCTTGTAAGGTTCATAAAAATGCAAAAGTTTACCATTTGAAATACTATTTTTATACATTTATTTCTGAAATTACACAATTTTTAGGCAAATAACAAAATAGCGACGTCTTTCCAATGACTGTGAGAGAAAAAGGCAGGAGCGCAAGTGTGTTTATTATGTGTGTAACTGAATTACAGCCGGAGAGAGAGCAATAATTGAGTTCTCCCAGCTCCTCACACACTCAAACACCGACTGTGTTTATGAGGATTTCATGTCTGAGATTCAATATTTAATAGAGCGTCAGCACACTATAGCGGAGCTGAAATTAATATTGCATAACAGAGCAGATCAGTTTCAAAGCCAGACAGTGAGTGTGTTATGAATGGATGCCAGCGTCACATGACCAGTGCTGTAAAGTGTTGTAGTGTTATAGTGGTATAGTGTTGTACAAGACCAGAGTTACTTTAACTTGATACAGTGTAAATATAACTTGTCTATAGTGTTGAACAAGACCAGAGTTACTTTAACTTGATACAGTGTAAATATAACTCGTCTATAGTGTTGAACAAGACCAGAGTTACTTTAACATGATACAGTGTAAATATAACTCGTTTATAGTGTTGAACAAGACCAGAGTTACTTTAACATGATACAGTGTAAATATAACTCGTCTATAGTGTTGAACAAGATCAGAGTTACTTTAACTTGATACAGTGTAAATATAACTCGTCTATAGTGTTGAACAAGACCAGAGTTACTTTAACTTGATACAGTGTAAATATAACTCGTCTATAGTGTTGAACAAGACCAGAGTTACTTTAACTTGATACAGTGTAAATATAACTCGTCTATAGTGTTGAACAAGATCAGAGTTACTTTAACTTGATACAGTGTAAATATAACTCGTCTATAGTGTTGAACAAGACCAGAGTTACTTTAACTTGATACAGTGTAAATATAACTCGTCTATAGTGTTGAACAAGACCAGAGTTACTTTAACTTGATACAGTGTAAATATAACTCGTCTATAGTGTTGAACAAGACCAGAGTTACTTTAACTTGATACAGTGTAAATATAACTCGTCTATAGTGTTGAACAAGACCAGAGTTACTTTAACATGATACAGTGTAAATATAACTCGTCTATAGTGTTGAACAAGACCAGAGTTACTTTAACTTGATACAGTGTAAATATAACTCGTCTATAGTGTTGAACAAGACCAGAGTTACTTTAACTTAATACAGTGTAAATATAACTCGTCTATAGTGTTGAACAAGACCAGAGTTACTTTAACTTGACACAGTGTAAATATAACTCGTCTATAGTGTTGAACAAGACCAGAGTTACTTTAACTTGATACAGTGTAAATATAACTCGTCTATAGTGTTGAACAAGACCAGAGTTACTTTAACTTGATACAGTGTAAATATAACTCGTTTATAGTGTTGAACAAGACCAGAGTTACTTTAACTTGATACAGTGTAAATATAACTCGTTTATAGTGTTGAACAAGACCAGAGTTACTTTAACTTGATACAGTGTAAATATAACTCGTCTATAGTGTTGAACAAGACCAGAGTTACTTTAACATGATACAGTGTAAATATAACTCGCCTATAGTGTTGAACAAGACCAGAGTTACTTTAACATGATACCGTGTAAATATAACTCGCCTATAGTGTTGAACAAGACCAGAGTTACTTTAACTTGATACAGTGTAAATATAACTCGTTTATAGTGTTGAACGAGGCCAGAGTTACTTTAACATGATACAGTGTAAATATAACTCGTTTATAGTGTTGAACAAGACCAGAGTTACTTTAACATGATACAGTGTAAATATAACTCGTCTATAGTGTTGAACAAGACCAGAGTTACTTTAACTTGATACAGTGTAAATATAACTCGTCTATAGTGTTGAACAAGACCAGAGTTACTTTAACTTGATACAGTGTAAATATAACTCGTCTATAGTGTTGAACAAGACCAGATTACTTTAACTTAATACAGTGTAAATATAACTCGTCTATAGTGTTGAACAAGACTAGATTACTTTAACTTGATACAGTGTAAATATAACTCGTCAATAGTGTTGTACAAGACCAGAGTTACTTTAACTTGATACAGTGTAAATATAACTCGTCTATAGTGTTGAACAAGACTAGATTACTTTAACTTGATACAGTGTAAATATAACTCGTCTATAGTGTTGAACAAGACCAGATTACTTTAACTTAATACAGTGTAAATATAACTCGTCTATAGTGTTGAACAAGACTAGATTACTTTAACTTGATACAGTGTAAATATAACTCGTCAATAGTGTTGAACAAGACCAGAGTTACTTTAACTTGATACAGTGTAAATATAACTCGCCTATAGTGTTGAACAAGACCAGAGTTACTTTAACTTGATACAGTGTAAATATAACTTGTCTATAGTGTTAAACAAGACCAGAGTTTCTTTAACTTGATACAGTGTAAATATAACTCGTCAATAGTGTTGAACAAGACCAGATTACTTTAACTTGATACAGTGTAAATATAACTCGTCTATAGTGTTGAACAAGACTAGATTACTTTAACTTGATACAGTGTAAATATAACTCGTCAATAGTGTTGTACAAGACCAGAGTTACTTTACTTTATACAGTGTAAATATAACTCGTCAATAGTGTTGAACAAGACCAGAGTTACTTTAACTTGATACAGTGTAAATATAACTCGTCTATAGTGTTGAACAAGACCAGAGTTACTTTAACTTGATACAGTGTAAATATAACTCGTCTATAGTGTTGAACAAGACCAGAGTTACTTTAACTTGATACAGTGTAAATATAACTCGTCTATAGTGTTGAACAAGACCAGAGTTACTTTAACTCCATACAGTGTAAATATAACTCGTCTATAGTGTTGAACAAGAACAGAGTTACTTTAACTTGATACAGTGTAAATATAACTCGCCTATAGTGTTGAACAAGACCAGAGTTACTTTAACTTGATACAGTGTAAATATAACTCGTCAATAGTGTTGTACAAGACCAGAGTTACTTTAACTTGATACAGTGTAAATATAACTCGTCTATAGTGTTGAACAGGACCAGAGTTACTTTAACTTGATACAGTGTAAATATAACTCGTCTATAGTGTTGAACAAGACCAGAGTTACTTTAACTTGATACAGTGTAAATATAACTCGTCTATAGTGTTGAACAAGACCAGAGTTACTTTAACTTGATACAGTGTAAATATAACTCGTCTATAGTGTTGAACAAGACCAGATTACTTTAACTTGATACAGTGTAAATATAACTCGTCTATAGTGTTGAACAAGACTAGATTACTTTAACTTGATACAGTGTAAATATAACTCGTCAATAGTGTTGTACAAGACCAGAGTTACTTTAACTTGATACAGTGTAAATATAACTCGTCAATAGTGTTGAACAAGACCAGAGTTACTTTAACTTGATACAGTGTAAATATAACTCGCCTATAGTGTTGAACAAGACCAGAGTTACTTTAACTTGATACAGTGTAAATATAACTTGTCTATAGTGTTAAACAAGACCAGAGTTTCTTTAACTTGATACAGTGTAAATATAACTCGTCAATAGTGTTGAACAAGACCAGATTACTTTAACTTGATACAGTGTAAATATAACTCGTCTATAGTGTTGAACAAGACCAGAGTTACTTTAACTTGATACAGTGTAAATATAACTCGTCTATAGTGTTGAACAAGACCAGATTACTTTAACTTGATACAGTGTAAATATAACTCGTCTATAGTGTTAAACAAGACCAGAGTTTCTTTAACTTGATACAGTGTAAATATAACTCGTCTATAGTGTTGAACAAGACCAGATTACTTTAACTTGAT
>LR812527.1:2135791-2173291 GCA_903798195.1 Danio kyathit
TACATACACACATAAACAGACACACACATGCACACGCATTTGTACAAACACACATATACACACACAAACATTCACATACACACACAGACATACATACTGTACACACAAATACATGCGCACACATATATACAGACACACACATGCATGCACAGACAAAAACACACACATGCACATACACACACACATAGACACACATATGCACACACACACACACACACACACACACACACATACATACATACATACATACAGTCACACACACACATACATAAACAAACACATACACACACATACATACATACACAAACACACATATGCACAGCACACATACACAGTCACAAACACATACTCACACACTCATATGCACACACTCACACACCCAATACACACACACACACACACTGACTGTAGTGTTGTCTCCTCAGGCGGCGAACATCCCCCTGGTGTGTGAGCTGGGCATTGATAAACTGTCGTTTGATGATTTCTCTCTGGATGTGGACGCGATGGTGACGGCGGCGCTGAGGATGTTCATGGAGCTGGGGATGGTGCAGAAGTTCAAAATAGACTACGAGGTTTACACACACCTTTGGACTTTCATTCTGAAACATACACACACTCACACACACACACGACTAACGCCCCATTCACACGGGGCTTCAGCGTCAACGGAGGGCGTGTCTGAAGTTGGGGCTGACGCGATCATCATAGCAGCGTCAGCCAATGAAATTAGTCAGCAATCGGCTACTGTCTGAGCTGGTGTATTTGCATACAGCGGTCTGATTGGCTGACGCTTCCGTCGGTGCTTGAAAAGTTGAGAAAGTACCAACTTCTGCAGCGAGCAACGCCACTGAAGTGAGATATATCCAGCTGCAGGCCCGCAGAACCACACACGTTTCAGGCACACACAATCCAGGACACACGATCTAGGCAAACCATATATGGTTACGACGGATGTTAATGTTATTAACGTCTTCTTGGACATCGTCATCAATATATTTTTATATATATTGTTGATAAATATTGAACACAATAAACAATAGTGTTTACTGTTTCACAAACATTGCGATCTAGGCGGGCGAATGGGGAGCGTTGTTTCCGATCGCCATTCAATATAATAGACTGAATAGTTTTCTATCAGTCATCATAGAAGATCAGTCATAATTATCCGACAGAGTCAATATAGCAGATACTCGTTTGCTGGTCTTGCTGAACGATCTTAATTGGACAGTTTTAATTTATATAATGGATTCATTTATAATGAAGGAAATAATAGCAAGTTAATATGCATAGGCAATAATACATCTTTATATGTAATAAAAATCTTTACATTTAATAAATGTGAACACTATATTTTACACAAGTGATTTAATAGTATTTATTTGCTTAATTTCCCTTAATTAATTTCCCTTAATTTCCCTTTAATGATTTCCCTTTAATGATTTCCCACATTGAATACTATAGTAATTTATAGTAAGTAATATATTGTTTTTAAACCATAAAGTACTGGTAATTTGTGGTAATTATAGTTGCAAAAAATGTAGCAATACAAACAAATTAACTGTTAATAATTAATTAAAATAAATAAATTATATATCTATATATATATATATATATATATATATATATATATATATATATATATATATATATATAGTAGTTTAAATCAGTTTATATAACTATATTAATTTTAAATTATTATTATTATTATTTTAAATTATTATCTATATTATTATATAGATTATAGTTATAGATTATATTATTATCTATAGTAATTCATTTTTAATGTGACACATTATTGTTTGTTTTTTTATTTTACAACAAAACGATTTTAACCAAATATGACAACATTAAGATCCTGAATTAGTTTATTACACTTAATACAATTAGACGGTCTGTTGTTTTCTTTGTGTATGTGGACACGTGAATAAAGTCAAAAGTGTTTAACCAATTATTTTTATTTACATAATTTGAGTTCAGAAACTGCAGAGATGTTAAAATGATCGTTACGATATAATAATGAAATAATGACTGAAATGGGAAACCCTAAACTGTTCACAGTCTAATGAATGACAATCGTAGCACGGGCGTTCTCGATCGCCATGTTTGTGAAATACACTAGATGGCGATAACGCTCCTAAGGAGTTAGTAAGTTACCATATATGGTGGTTTGCCTAGATTGTGTGTCCTAGATTGTGTGTGCCTGAAACGTGTGTGGTTCTGCGGGCCTGCAGCTGGATATTATAGACTGAAGCAGCGCCGATGGCTGTGTATTTAAAAATGGCAGTTCCTTTGTTTTCATTCTCCTGCTTGTGTACGTGCTAGTGACGTTTCTCTGTAAACCAATAGCGTTTAGCTGCACGTCTAGCTCTGCCTTTTGGTACCCTTTTGTCGTGTTAGGTACCCTTTCAAAAGGATACCCAAAAAGTGGTACGATACGGTTCGCTTTTTGGCAGTGTTAATTTTGTCATAACGTTCGTGACAAACAAGTTTCTACCGAGGAAAACTAAATAAATAAGTGATGATGACGACAACTATAATAGAAAATATTCTGACATTTTCTTTACTAATAAAAATGAGACGAGAACGCGATTGAGGGACGTTTTTTGAAAAAATATCCAATCAGAATTAATCTTGGTGTGTAATGCATGACACACACACACACACACACACACACACACACACACACACACACACACTTTTATGCTGGATTGTAACACTAGGTCTGTGTTTTCTCCTAGACGCTGTGTCGGTGGCTGCTGACTGTGAGGAAGAACTACCGCATGGTTCTCTATCACAACTGGAGACACGCGTTCAACGTCTGCCAGTGCATGTTCTCCATGCTGACCGTGAGTGTGTGTGTGTGTACGTGTTTATGTGTGTGTGTTTGTGGGTGTGTTTGTGTTTCCAACCCTCTGTGCATGTGTTTGTGTGTATCAGGGCGTTTTATACACTCAGCAGAGAAGTGTGGATTACTAAATTTGTGGATGTGTGTGTGTGTGGATGTGTGTGGATGTGTGTGTGTGTGCGTGCGTGCGTGCGTGCGTGCGTGCGTGCGTGCAGACAGCAGGCTTCCAGGAGACTCTGACGGAGATGGAGACTCTGGCCCTGATCGTGGGCTGCATCTGCCATGATTTAGACCACAGAGGAACCAACAACGCCTTCCAGGCCAAGTGAGACTCACACACACACTGATCCAGCACAACACCACCAGAACCACCCTCATTCACTACTCCCTACAGCAGTCCACTAATATAGTTCACTTAGGACTTACTCACACTATGCTATCCGAACCATGCCCAGGCCCGTTTCCCGGATCGTTTGAGAAGTGTGAGTGCTCTGAATCGGGCTCAGGCACGGTACACTTGGGTGGCCCTGGCCCGGTTGGAAGAGGTGTGCCAGAGTTCACTTGGGCTCAGGCGCGGTACGCTTACAGTGTGAGTGCAAGCGTGCCTAAGCCTGAAACTGAAAGCGAGACGTGGCTTTTAAGGGACTGTTTCATATGGATTAATTAATCATTCGTACTGTTTAATGAACGCAAACTGTCGTAGATTATTAAAGACTCAAACCCCTCACTGCACGTCAGCTGCGCCTTCAGCAAACTTCCTAATTCCTGCAGCACGAGGACTTTATGGTTGTTTATGAGCGTCTAAAGTGGCTGATCTGTTCAGCGAAATATTTACCTGTTTGTCGCCGCATATCAAACGACTTAAACGATATAACTAAAGAAAATCTCCACTGTGCTGAGCGAGAGCGCTTACTGAGCAGCGCGATGAGTGCGGGCCATCAGGGGAGACGGGAGGGGGGACAAGCGTGCTTTGGCCCGGTTCAAGGAAACTGTACATAGTGTGAGTACGGCCTTAAAGCACTGAATGAATAGGAGGGATCCTGCTTTGTTTGTGTGTTGCTGTTCACCTTTAGATTGAACACTTCACTAGATTTATCCCGTGTAAGATGGTCCATTACTAATGAAACTAAGTGTTTTGATCTCTGTCTTTTATACAAACCTTACTTTATTCATTCATTCATTTTCTTGTCGGCTTAGTCCCTTTATTAATCAGGGGTCGCCACAGCGGAATGAACCGCCAACTTAACCAGCACGATTTTATGCAGCGGATGCCCTTCCAGCCGCAACCCATCTCTGGGAACATCCACACACACATTAACACTTATACACTACGGACAATTTAGCTTACCCAATTCACCTGTACTGCATGTCTTTGGACTGTGGGGGAAACCGGAGCACCCGGAGGAAACCCACGCCAATGCAGGGAGAACATGCAAACTCCACACAGAAACGCCAACTGACCCAGCCCAGCCGAGGTTCAAACCTGCGACCCAGCGACGTTCTTGCTGTGAGGCGACAGCACTACCTACTGCGCCACTGCATCGCTAACCTTACTTTAATTAAATAATAAAGTATTTTGAAACATGGTGTGTGTGTGTGTGTGTGTGTGTGTGTGTTTCTCAGGACAGGATCAGCTCTTTCTCTCCTTTACGGGACTTCAGCCACACTAGAGCACCATCACTTCAACCACGCGGTGATGATACTGCAGAGCGAGGTAAACTTACATGTTTGGGGTTTATGCAGTCTTATGGTGTTTATCTGTGCACATATTTATAAAAACTCATTCATGTGTCACAACTATGATGGATAGACATTTGCATGTTGTTTCATTTGGACATTAAAATCAGTTTGCAGACAATCTTGTCTGGGTTTATTCTGGGAAAACAACCATCTCGTTGTACTTTATCCCGCTTATTACACGAATACTTGCCACAAAATGTACAACTTTGACACAAAGCATTGTTCTGAGCCATAATAGTTTATTATTCTTAAATTAAACGCAAAGCTGACAGACACTAAAACAGCTGATGGAGTATACACTAACCTGAGCATTATTCAGACACAAGATGGAGACAAACAGTCAAAAACACAAAGCTGACAGACACTAAAACAGCTGATGGAGTATACACTAACCTGCGCATTATTCAGACACAAGATGGAGACAAACAGACAAAAACACAAAGCTGACAGACACTAAAACAGCTGATGGAGTATACACTAACCTGCGCATTATTCAGACACAAGATGGAGACAAACAGTCAAAAACACAAAGCTGACAGACACTAAAACAGCTGATGGAGTATACACTAACCTGCGCATTATTCAGACACAAGATGGAGACAAACAGACAAAAACACAAAGCTGACAGACACTAAAACAGCTGATGGAGTATACACTAACCTGCGCATTATTCAGACACAAGATGGAGACAAACAGTCAAAACACAAAGCTGACAGACACTAAAACAGCTGATGGAGTATACACTAACCTGCACATTATTCAGACACAAGATGCTGCTATGCCACTATGCTGACACACAGGCATTTGTAGCTCCGCCCTTTTCTGAAAAGAGCACAATCTCATTTGAATTTAAAGCAACAGTCACCAAAACAGCACAGTTAGGATCAAAGCCTAAAAGGGTCCGTTTCAGAGAGTTAGAATACATTATTTGTGTGCTATTTTCAGCTGAAACTTCACACACTCTAGAGCAGGGCTATTCAATTGGCGGCCCGCGGGCCGAACTCGGCCCCCGAGGCAATTTGTTCTAACCCTCCAAATAGTGTGACCAAGACATCAAAAATAAATTGAGTTCAGTCAAAAAATGGCCGCTATAGTTATGAAGTGACGTGCGTCTGTTCAATACAGCATGAGCTGCGCAGAGCGTGAGTCACCTGACAGTGGCGAGAGCAGCCGAATACATTTGAATATATTTGTAGAAAAGGTCTTTTGTACATTGCACTAATATCGTTATTAGGGATGCAACGATTAACCGATTTCACTATTAACTGCGCTTTATATCGTCACGGTTAATTAATCCTAAAGGCTTCTCTAAGCAGCATTTCTGCATTTCTGTTCTGCCGCACGAAACGAAACTGCTGAACAAAGTTACGCCAAGTTGCCAACTGTGCGCTAGTTTAAAGTTCCGAGCTTGTCCACCGAAGCTAATACGCACGCACACTGTAATAACTATAGCCGTGGGCCGTTCCCATATCACGTCTTTCCCGCGCGCAAGTTTGTTATGTCGTAAGAATATATGCCAATATGCGGGCGCAAGCGGAGCAACGCGCTCGCGGCTGTCTGGGCGCACGCAGTAGAAAACATCTCATGCTGTAGCGGTGAGAGTTGTGCTTAGCTTTCAGTGCAATGTAAACAAAAGACATGTTAGACGAACTATTATTAAAATGATTATGTATGTATGAACGCAGATGATAACAACAGTTAATCTAAATATTGGCGCCGACCTTCATAATTATTATTATATTATTTTCTCCCGTTCCTCTCTATAAACACACACATAATTAAATTGTGTAGCCCTATAAGCACAGAAAAACCTTCAGCATAAAAACTATTACTAATGAAAATGCCTTTTAAAGGTTTTTTTAATATTAGTTAGGGATGTCCAGATCTAAATCTAGCTAATATAAAGCTTAAATTTACATTAGACGTGATAACTGTGAAACACTGATTATTCTTCACACTATATAATCGTACAACCAAAATCTATAATTGTTGCATCCCTAATTGTTATGCAGTTCAAAACAGAACATATGAATGTATCTGAATGTAGAAGAAGCCTACTTCAGCAATACTCTGATTTTGTTGTGCTGTGAAATACAACATTTGAATGTTTGTTAAAAAAACTTATTGTACAATGTAGTGATATTATATAGTTTCAAAATACAATATATTAACGTTTTAATGTAGACAAATACAACGTGGGTGTCTAAAGGAGCGAAAATACAACATATTGGCTCTTATATGCAGTTGTGTCATCCTTTATATTGCAAGTCATGTCTCTCCGGCCCTTAGTTTGGGATGGTTTTTCATGAACTGACCCCTGTGACAAACTAATTGAATAGCCCTGCTCTAGAGACACCAGAGACGCATTTTACATCTTGTAAAAAGGGGCATAAGAGGTCTCCTTTAATAACAATAAATAAAAAAATTGAGGATACAACAGTAACATTACTCTTTTAACACGTCTGCATAAAATGAGAAGAAAATTAATATTTTCAACACCCACAGAGCCTCACATTTACACCATTTACTTCCAGAAAACAAACAGAGCTGTAAAAATGAGAGAGAGTGAAAGAGAAGGAGGTGTGTAAAGTGACAGATGTTGACTGTGAGTAATTGCTTTCTACAGATACAGGCTGTTTATCTGTCACTGTCATTTGCATACAAATGAGCTTCGGTCATCGGTCATTACTGGCAGACAGAGACAACTATTAATTAAGTCCCTCTTCAAGAAACGCCAGCATTTGCTTTGCTCTTTAATCTGTAGCCTAACCCGTTTCCCATCATGCCTCACAGTTGAAAAGAGCACATTTACCAGAGTTTAACACCTGTGCTGGAAATAAAACGTGTCTCACTTTAGTGCATGTTTGGTGTGTTTTATGGTGGTGATCCCGCACACGTTTGTGTGTGTGTGTGTGTTTAAATATCAGTTTATTTTCATCATTGCTGTGATGTCAGAGGTGTGGGCGGATTATATTTAGATTTAATGTTAAGTGATGGTTATATATTCATACACAAACCCTCTGCTTATGAGTGATTCCAGAATTACAAGTACATTTTGATGTGTGTGTAAAAAAAAAAATATTATTTTTCAAAAACAATAGCTTGAAATGGGTGTCACGGTGGCGCAGTGGGTAGCGCTGTCGCCTCACAGCAAGAAGGTCGCTGGTTTGAGCCTCCGCTGGGTCAGTTGGCATTTCTGTGTGGAGTTTGCCTCCGGGTGGTCCGGTTTCCCCCACAAGTCCAAAGACATGCGCTATAGATGAATTGAATAAGCTAAATTGGCTGCAGTGTATGTGTGTGAATGGGAGTGTATGGTGTTTCCCAGTGATGGGTTGCAGCTGGAAGGGCATACGCTGCGTAAAAACGTGCTGTATAACTTGGCGGTTCATTCCTCTGTGGCGACCCCGGATTAATGAAGGGACTAAGTCGAAAAGAAAATGAATTAATTAATAGCTTGAAGTGGTTTTGAGGGCGGCACGGTGGCTCAGTGGTTAGCACTGTGGCCTCACAGCAAGAAGGTCACTGGTTTGCGTCCTGGCTGGGTCAGTTGTCATTTCTGTGTGGAGTTTGCATGTTCTCCTCGTGTTAGTGTGGGTTTCCTCCGGGTGTTCCGGTTTCCCCCACAGTCCAAACACATGTGCATGTATTCACTGAGATTACAGTGTGTGTTGTCATCCACCAAACTGTCGTAAAGGATACATCTGGTCTCCCGGAGAAACGTCATCGATCGATGATTGGCTCCTGTACTAGTAGGCGGGGCTTCATTTGTCATATTGACTGTTACACCTTTCCCCATTCAAAACTATATGAGTGACACATCTTGTGTATTCTATGGTCTTTGACTGTAATGACCACCATACTTGAAAGACTCAACACATACAGTTGAAGTCAAAATTATTCGCCCTCCTGTGATTTTAGTTTTTTTCTCTTTTAAATGTTGAACAGGTTCAGGAATTTTTCACAGTATTTCCTCTTATATTTGTTCTTCTGGAGAAAGTCTTATTTGTTTTATTTCAGCTAGAAAAAAATCAGTTTTAATAGTTTTAAACCCATGTTATGGTCAATATTATTAGCCCCCTTAAGCAATATTTGTTTTGGATTGTCTCCAGAACAAACCACTGTTATACAATGACTTGCCTAATTACCCTAACTTTACCCTAATTAACCTAGTTAAGCCTTTAAATGTCACTTTAAGCTGAATACTACACTGTAAAACCCAAAAAGTGAAGGTAACTCAACCCATTTGAGGAAACCGATTGCAACAAACCATTTAAGTTCAGAAACGAATCCTAATGAGTACTGTGAACTTAATCTATTTGAGTAAACGAAGCAATTTGAGCACAGTAAAACCCAATAAATTACGAGAACTCAAACCAACTGAGTACTGTAAGGGCGTACTCACACTATGTACAGTTGCCTTGAACCGGACCGAAGCAAGCTTGTCCCCCCTTGTCTTCCCGATGGCCTGCACTCACATTGCATTCGGGCCTGAGCACGCTTACGTCATCGATGATGCGCTGTTCAGTAAGCGCTCTCGCTCAGCACCGTGGAGATTTCTTTACTTATACCGTTTAAGTGGTTTGATATGCGGTGACAAACAGGTAAATATTTCGCCGAACAGATCAGCCACTTTTGACGCTCATAAACAATCATAAAGCCCTCGTGCTGCAGGAATTAGGAGGTTTGCTGAAGGTGCAGCTGTCGTGCAGTGAGGGGTTTGTGTCTTTAATAGTCTACGACGGTTTGTGTTCATTGAACAGTAAGAATGATTAATTAGTCCATATGAAAAAGTCACGTCTCGTCTTCAGTTTCGGGCTCAAGTGCGCTTTGCACTCACCCTACAAGCATACCGCGCCTCAAAGTAAACCGCGCTCTGGCACACCTCTTCCAACCGGGCCAGGGCCGGCCAACCGAACCTTGCCTGAGCACGATTCAGTGCACTCACACTTCTCAAACTATCTGGGAAACAGGCCTGGGCACAGTTCGGATATCATAGTGTGAGTACGCCCTAAAACCCAATAAGTTAAGGCAACTCAAACAGCTTGAGGAAACAGATTGCTACAACCCATTTGAGTTAAAAAAACTAATCTATACGAGTACTGTGAACTTCTCTGAAATATATCTAATCTAATATTATGTGCTGTCATCATGGCAAAGATTAAATAAATCAGTTATTAGAAATGAGTTATTAACACTATTATGTGCAGAAATGTGTTGATGAAAATCTGCTCTCCGTTAAACAGAAATTGGCGAAAAAATATAGAGGGGGGCTGATAATTCTGACTTCAACTGTGTATCTGCTTTTTGGAATATTCACTAGCACAAAATGGAGATGCTTTCTGAACAGTTTCCATTGTTTGTTTGTCTGTGTTTAGGGTCACAATATCTTCTCCAATCTGTCTTCACACGAGTATGGAGAACTGATGCAGCTCCTCAAGCAGTCCATACTGGCCACAGACTTAACACTCTACTTTCAGTGAGTAGAAAGCACACGCACGCACGCACGCACGCACACGCACGCACGCACGCACGCACGCACGCACGCACGCACGCACGCACGCACGCACGCACGCACGCACGCACGCACGCACACACACACACACACACACACACACACACACGTTAATTGATTAAACATTAAAGGGACAGTTCACCCAAAAATGATTTCATTTACTCCACTTGTTTCAAACCTGTTTGAGTTACTTTCTTCTGTTGAACACAAAGGAAGATATTCTGAAGAATGCTGGAAAAAACAGCCATTGACTTCAATAGTATTTTGTGTTCCTGCTATGGATGTCAATGGCTGCTTTTTCCAATACATAAGCCAATCTGAGGTGACTTGGCTGCAAGCTGCGGATAACTGTTAGTCAAATGGCCACGCTCTTAAATATGCAAAATATTAAAGCCTAATATAAATTAAATGGATGAGTTGTAAAAGAATTCAACCCTCTCATAGTTGTCATGAAGGGTAATTGTAGCTGTATACACCAAAATATTTTTTTGCATCAGCCTGCAAACACCTGTCTGTCTGCTGTAAAACTGGGCATTTTAACATGGCAGTCTATGAGGATTTCCTTGTTTTTAGAGCCAGCCCCCCAGTGGCCAGTCAATGAACTACACTCTCAGTTACTTCCGTATTCCTCATTCACAGGGGAGAGGTTGCCACTGGGTTATAACAACCCAGCATTTTTTTAGTGTACTTTCAATGTGGAGCTAGATGTGGTTTGACCCAACTCTAATTGTATTAATTCTGCAGGTCTGTTGAAGGTCATTTTAATGACCTTTTTAAGACCAAGTAAACAAAAATAACCGAAATACTGTACAATGTTGGGTCAAATAAGAAGAAACCCCATATTTACGGAGAAAAAATTACATTTTAATTACACTTTTTTTAACTCTTAATTGTGTGTATGCGTGTGTGCGTGTGTGTGTGTCCAATTTGCATTTATAAATGATGTAAAACATTCCAGATTTATACTGTTAATAAAAAAATATACCAAATTTATTGTTTTTTTTTTAGTCCACGGGCTAATTAAGGGTTAACACAGTGGTTGGGTTTGTCCATATTTGACCCAACATTGGGTTAAAACCGCCCAGGATTTTTCCAGTGTTCTCTTCATATGGATTTACAGGCATAATCAACACTTCAGCGTGTGAAATACAGCATCGCTTTGGTCTCCATTATGTGCTGAAAGACAAAAACACTGAAGATGAGCGCTTTTCTGCTGCATATTCAACATTTAAAGCCTTGTCTTCATGAATTTAAGACTTTGGCCTTTATTTTGTGCTTTTAAGATCTGTAGAAACCTGCTATAGTTCAAGAAGACATTAATGGTTTATTCAGCAAGGATGTGCTAATTTAAGAGTAGAGACTTTACTTATTTTCAGTGCTATTGATATAGGAGGCGGCTCGGTGGCTCAGTATTTAGCACTGTGGCTTCACAGCAAGAAGGTCGCTGGTTTGAGTCCCAACTGGGTCAGTTGACATTTCTGTGTGGAGTTTGCATGTTCTCCCTGTGCTGGCGTGGGTTTCCTCTGGGTGCTCCGGTTTCCCCCACAGTCCAAACACATGCGCTATAGGGGAATTGATGAACTAAATTGGCCGTAGTGTATGTGTGTGAGTGAATGAATGTGTATGGGTGTTTCCCAGTACTGGGTTGTGGCTGGAAGGGCACCTGCTGCTTAAACACATGCTGGAATAGTTGGCGGTTCATTTCACTGTGGCGACCCCTGATTAAAAAAGGGACTAAGCCGAAAATAAAATAAATGAATGAATAATAAATAATACATTTATGATAAAGTAATTAAATAAATAAATAAAATAAATGAATAAACTTAATGAATAATAAATGTGTGTATATATATAAAAATTAAACATAAAAAACAAATACAAAAAAATTATAATTAAATAAATAAATGAAACAACCATAATCAGCTGATATGGCATCAAAACAAATAAAAAAGAAATAAAAAAGAAATAATTAAAATAAAATGAATAAATAATACAAATATGAATAAAATAAAACAATCCTCATCAGCCGATAGAGCAAAAATCATAATTAAAATAAATAAAGTCAAATAAATAAATTGAAAATAAATCAAATAAGAACAAAAAATTTCTCTGAGCTGCGCTGCCACCATGTGTCAGAACTGTGAACTGCTCTCATACTGTGTTTGTGTGTGTGTGTTTTTATCATTCACAGGAACAGAAACTCTTTCTTTGAGCTGGTGAATAAAGGGGACTACAACTGGAACGTGAAGGAGCACAGAGAGATGTGCAGGTCAGCAACACACACAGACACACACACACACACACACACACACACACACACACAGCAGAGTATCTGTTAATCATCTGCTGAATGTTTCTCAGGTCCATGTTGATGACGGCGTGTGATCTGGGCGCTGTTACTAAACCCTGGGAGATTTCACACAAGGTACACACTTTTACCCACAATATTTTAACAAATATAGATTTATAATTATATTTATTTAGGTTACTTTGAAGATAGTAATAGTCTTATGAACCACGAGCCAAACCAGCAGCTAAAAAGAGAATATCGTTATCATATATTTTACTAAATTAATAGCTGGGGCGACATGGTGGCTCAGTGGTTAGCACTGAAGCCTCACAGCAAAAAGGTCACTGGTTCGAGTCCCGGCTGGGTCAGTTGTCATTTCTGTGCAGAGTTTGCATGTTCTCCCCGTGTTGGCGTGGGTTTCCTCTGGGTGCTCCAGTTTCCCCCACAGTCCAAACACATGCGCTATAGGGGAATTGATTAACTAAATTAGCCGTAGTGTATTAGTGTGTGTGTGAATGAGAGTGAAAATTAATGAATATTAATAGCTGTAAAGCAAACATTTATGATTTATTTATTTAAAAAAATGACCTAAAATCTTTTATTAATATTTTCCATATTAATATTCATCACATTTTCACCAATATATATATATATATATACTTGTTTTTCCTATGGGGATTCCTTCCTTCATTCATTCATTCATTCATTCATTTTTAATGAAACAATTAATTTACTATTTTTTATGTCCTTTTTTTTATCACTTTAAATAACCTTTTTACACATTCGCATTTTCAATAACATCACGTTAATTAATTGATTTATTAAATTATTAGACATGGGTAACGTGTTATAAACCATGAGGCAAAGCAACAGCTAAAAACTGAATGTTTAAGCAAAACTTTATTATTATATATAAAAATATGATATAAATACTTTATATTAACGTCCATCACATTTGCACCTAAAATATATTATTTCATTTGTTTTGATAAAAATGGATGGATGGATGAAATGAATGAAAAAATTAATTAATTTATGAAGAAAGAAAGAAATGAATGAACCTAAAAATAAATGAATTAATGGATGGATAGAATGAATGAATAAAATGAAACAAAGAAAGAAATGATTAAATGAATGCATAAATGAAGGAATAAGGAAAATGAATGAATAAATGAATGAATAAAGAAAATGAATGAATGAATGAATGAAGACAATGAATGAATTAATGAATAAAGAAATAAATGAATAAATAAAGAAAATGAATGAATGAATGAAGACAATGAATGAATGAATGAATGAAGACAATGAATGAATGAATGAATGAATGAAGACAATGAATGAATGAATGAAGACAATGAATGAATGAATGAATGAATGAATGAATGAATGAATAAAGACAATGAATGAATGAATGAATGAATGAATGAATGAAGACAATGAATGAATGAATGAATGAATGAATGAAGACAATGAATGAATTAATGAATAAAGAAAGAAATGAATAAATAAAGAAAATGAATGAATGAATGACTGACTGAATAAAGAAAATGAATGAATGAACGAATAAAGAAAATGAATGAATGAATAAATGAAAGAAAATGAATGAATGAATAAAGAAAATGAATGAATGAATAAATGAAAGAAAATGAATGAATGAATAAAGAAAATGAATGAATGAATATATGAAAGAAAATGAAAGAATGAATAAAGAAAATGAATGAATGAATAAAGAAAATGAAAGAATGAATAAAGAAAATGAATGAATGAATTAAGAAAATAATTGAATGAATAAAAGAAAGAAATGAATAAATAAAGAAAATAAATGAATGAATGAATAAAGAAAATGAATGAATGAATAAATAAAAAAGAAATGAATGACTGAATAAAGAAAATGAATGAATGAATAAAGAAAATGAATGAATGAATAAAGAAAATGAATGAATGAATAAAGAAAATAAATGAATGAATAAAGAAAATGAATGAATGAATAAAGAAAATAAATGAATGAATAAAGAAAATGAATGAATGAATGAATAAATAAAAAAGAAAATGAATGAATGAATAAAGAAAATGAATGAATGAATAAAGAAAATGAATGAATGAATAAAGAAAATGAATGAATGAATTCAAATAAAGAAATGAATGAATGAATAAATGAAAGAAGAAAATGAACGAATGAATAAATGAAAGAAAATGAAAGAACGAATAAAGAAAATGAATGAATGAATTCAAATAAAGAAACGAATGAATGAATGAAAAAAAGAGAATGAATGAATGGATAAACAAAGAAATCAATGAATGAATAAAGAAAATGAATGAAGAAAATGAGTGAATATTTAAATGAATGAATGAATAAAGAAATGTGTGAATGAATAAAAAAATTAAACAAAGTACTAATATGTGTACTGCTAACAGACAGTGGTGTGTGTGCGCATGTGTGTGTGTGTGTGTGTGTGTGTGTGTGCGTGTGTGTGTGTTTTCTGTCCTCTAACAGGTTGCAGAGCTGGTGACCAGTGAGTTTTTCGAGCAAGGCGACCGAGAGCGCTCCGAACTCAAGCTCACGCCGTCGGTAAGATTAAAACTAAACGCTTCTTCTGTGAAAACAACCCCCTTGATGGACTTTATCTTTATTATTACACAGCTACTGGCCACAAAACATGAAGAAAATAGACAAAACATTGTTATACTTTATTAATTAAACAAAACGCTGACCGAAACTGAAACAGCTGATGGAGTATACACTAACCTGCACATTATTCAAACACAAGATGGATCTGCGGATCTGATCTCACTGTGTGTGTGTGTGTGTGTGTGTGTGTGTGTGTGTGTGTGTGTGTGTGTGTGTGTGTGTGTGTGTGTGTGTGTGTCACTGGATATTTTCTCTGTAAACCCTAGAGATGGTTGTGCGTGAAAATCCCAGTAGATCGGCAGTTTCTGAAATACTCAGACCAGCCGTCTGGCACCAACAACCATGCCACGTTCAAAGTCACTTAAATCCCCTTTCTTCCCCATTCTGATGCTCGCTTTGAACTGCAGCAGATCGTCTTGACCATGTCTACAAGCCTAAACGCATTGAGTTGCTGCCATGTGATTGGCTGATTAGAAATTTGCCTTAATGAGCAGTTGGACAGGTGTACCTAATAAAGTCACACACACACAGTAAAACACAGGTAAACACACTCTCACACAGACACACACCTGTCGCTCGTTTAGTAAATTCAAGTGTAGTGAATACTCCAATAGTATAAGCAGTTTCAGATGCAGCCTTTTACTTCTGTTGACTGGAACAAGTCTGAGTTTAATGAACACTCATGAGTTGTGTGTGCATGTGTGTGTATGTATGTGTGTGTGTGTGTGTGTGTGTGTGTAACAGGCCATTTTCGACCGAAACCGTAAGGACGAGCTGCCAGGCCTTCAACTGGAGTGGATTGATGGGATCTGTGCGCCACTCTACGAGGTACTGCAACACACTCCCACAATGCATCAGCAAATAAAATAGAGAGTCAGCGATTGGCTGAGCCAAACCTGCAGCTACTCGAGAAAAGAGTCAAAGAGGGTTTTCCCTAATGATAAAAAAAATGCTAATTCATGCAAAGGAAATCCAGCTAGCATTGGCTCACTAGTGGTATTCCAGAGACTAAATTAATCACACTCTTCATCTTTGACCATGTGCAGCCTGACCTGCAGTTGAAGACAGAATTATTAGCCCTCTTGTGAAGCCGTTAATCCTTTACAATTTTTCCCCAAGTGCTAATTATTGGATAGAGTGTTTGCTTAGTTTTAAATTTTTAAACATGATAGTTTAATAACTAATTTCTAAAAACTCATTTTCGTCCATGTCATGATGACACACACTACCTCACAAAAGTCTTGTCGCCTATGTAAGTTTTAGTTGATCGCCTTCTAGTTGATCATTTGGTCTCAGAAGTGGCCTATATGAAAGGCAAAGGCCTCTAGATTATGCTAATTTGAGCACAATAAAATATGATCATGCCTTGATTATTAATGATTTCATTAGGACAGTAAGGTCTGACTCTGCTTAGACTAAAGTCTCGTCACTGAACCTTCAATAATGTCCAGTATAGAATATAAAGTCATGCTGCAGTGGAAACAGAATGAATATTGTGTCTGACTCCATCATGAGCTTGGAGGACTGCATCATACATCTCTGAATGACTCAAATCACGCATTAATAAAGTCATCTGGAATGGCAAAGAAAGCGTTCCTGCAGGACTCCCAGAGTTCATCAAGATTCTTTGGGTTCATCGTCAAGGCCTCCTCCATCTTACCCCAGACATGCTCAATAATGTTCATGTCTTGTGACTGGGCTGGCCAATCCTGGAGCACCTTGACCTTCATTGCTTTCAGGAACTTTGATGTGGAGGCTGAAGTATGAGAAGGAGCGCTATCCTGCTGGAGAATTGTCCCTCTCCTGTGGTTTGGGCAGCACAAATGTCTTGACACCTCAAGCCTGGTTTATACTTCTGCGTCAAGTGATCGGCGTGACCCAGGGCGCAAGCCTCGCACGTAGCCGTGCATTTATACTTCTGCGCGCTGTTTCTGTTTCTCTGCAATACACTTCAGAAACGCTAGTTGGCAGTAGGTGTTTTTGTTTCTCTGTGTCGAGTTTCTTCGCTGGTGTTTTGTGTTTTCTGAACGCTTCCTTAATGTACAAGTGGCTCAAATTCGCTCATTTTGAGGAGGGAACCGGCGGACGTGCAACAACTTTAATCATGAGGTAAACACAAAACAGCAGTCTCCATCCGGAGCTCCTTCACAGGACTCCACACCTGTAAACACTCGCTGCATCGGGCATGCAGCTCTCACCTTCGCCCACACTCATCAGCGCTACCAAGCCGACCAATCACAGAGCTTGCTCTACACGTATGCATTACATTTTTTGAGAGGTGCGCGTCAACGTCGCCGACGGCCACAGTGAGGGGATATGTGTCCACGCGTAGGCTGCGCTGTAGCATATGCATGCTGTTGAAGCAGAAGTATAAATCGGCCTTCAGGCTGTTGATGTTGTCATCCAATCTGCAGATCTCTCGCACGCCCCCATACTGAATGTAACCCCAAGTTATCTGACACAGCCGACTTGGAAATTGAGGCACACTCTGACAGGCACGTGGGAACGGTGGGCGGCAGGGCTTAATTTGTGAATTGCAAGGTCCCGAAACAGATCGCACACGAAAGTGGAGAGCGTGGGGGGTGGGGTGTTGGTGCAGTGGATGGCGGAGAGGTGTCGCGGACGAAAGTGAGCGAGGCAGGGGTGTCGCAGATGAAATCGAAGAGGGTTAGGGAGTCGCAGAAGAAAGCGGACGGGGTAGGAGAGCAGTTGAGGAGGGGGATCGGTAAAATGAGGTGCCTTGTTAAGCCCTGGTGGGCGGGGAGAACTAGCATTAAAGGCACAGGCAACAAAAACAGCTACAATGTGTTCCCAGCAGAAACTCCCAATATTCTGAAAGGTCTAATAAATGATCTGATGGGTGTTTTGAGCTGAAACTTTACAGACACATTCTGGAGACACAAAAGACTTGTCTTAAATCTGGAAAAAGTAAAATAGGGTCCCTTTAAACAATAATAAGGTTTTGAGCTCCAGGGTCAAATAAAGTTTATTGTCAGTGTATATTTATTTTTTCCCCAATTTCCGTAATAGTTTTAATAACTCATCTCTAATAACTGATTTCTTTTCTCTTTGTCATGATGACAGCACATAATATTAGACTAGATATTCGTAAAGACACTTATATACAGCTTAAAGTGACATTTAAAGGCTTCACTAGGTTAATTAGGGTAAAGTTAGGGTAATTAGGCAAGTCATTGTATAACAGTGGTTTGTTCTGGAGACAATCCAAAACTAATATTGCTTAAGGGGGCTAATAATATTGACCTTAAAATGGCTTTAAACTATTAAAAACCGCTTTTATTCTAATAATAATAATAATTTCTTACATTTATATAGCGCTTTTCTGGGCACTCAAAGCGCTGTACACATAGGGGGGATCTCCTCATCCACCACCAGTGTGCAGCATCCACCTGGATGACGCGACGGCAGCCATATTGCACCAGACCGCACACCACACACAAGCTGATTGGTGGAGAGGAGACAGAGTGATGAAGCCAATTATGATATGGGGATGGTTAGGAGGCCATGATGGACAGAGGCCAGTGGGCAGATTTTGCCAGGATGCCGGGGTTAAACCCCTACTCTTTCTCGAAGGACATCCTGGGATTTTTAACGACCACAGAGAGTCAGGACCAGGTTTAATGTCTCATCCGAAAGACGGTGCTCACTGAGCAGTATAGAGTCCCTGTCACTTTACTGGGGCATTAGGACCCACACAGACCGCAGGTTGGGCGCCCCCTGCTGGCCTCACTAACACTAATTCCGGCAGCAACCTAGCTTTTCCATGTGGTCTCCCATCCAGGTACTGACCGGGCGCAGCCCTGCTTATGCCTAGTTCACACTACAGGATTGTAAGCATCCGCAGATCGCTGTGCAGTTCACACTACATGACTTGATTTTGTGTCTTTTAATCACTGTGGTGTTCACACTACGCGACACTACGTAAATTATCCACAAGAGGGGGGTCACACACTACATGATCTGACAACAACTCATTCGCCAACAGCTCAGTCAAGCTACCAAACCACAGCCAATGAAATTTTGAGGGAGGAGTCGTCAGAAAAAGCTGAACACTATTGGCTGCTTGTGTGCTGATTACATCACTTACAGAGTTTCAAGCTTTCAAGGGAGCATTTAAAAACATCATCAGTCAGCTGATGCATCAGCGGATCAATCACTCATCTGCAAAGTTCAAGTGGAAAGATACACAGAGAGTTTTAAATTTTTGTAATTTTATAACTCTTTGAAGTAAAACTAACATATCTATAACACTCTGACGTTTCCTAAATATCTGTGTATGTCTTTCTAACACTGTTATTTTTTGTCTACCTTTAATTACCATATTGGTTAAAATGACTGTGACTTTTAAATATGCATGCATTTTTTGCCTAGCAACTTCCTGCTAAAATAAACAAAACTTTCTGATAGCAAAAACATAAATTTACTTCAGATATACCTTTCAGAACAGCATATTCTGTGCTGCGAAATAGCTCCTGTTAGAAAGTGAAAATGAAAGCGAGGCTCAGACCTTTGTATGTTCTAGTATCTTAACTACATATTTATAGGCTGCATTACCAAAAAAGATCATATTTTTAGGGTAATGCTGTCATAAAATATGACGACAGACATTCAAAGCTTAATTTAATATCGCAATAGAAGCTTTGAATGTAAATATGATGTGAGAAAGGTCAGAATGAGCAGTATGGTGATTCTAATAGTTACAGAATTCTAGCTCCACTGTTAATAATATATCCTACTCTGGTGTCCGTGTTAACACAGAATGAAGCGAGTGCATCGATGCCCATTCTAGCCAATCACAGACGTTTCTGTTCAGCTCCTGAACACACGGCCATTCAGCTCATGCTGATATGCTCTCTCATTGGCTGCAGCTCGTCACTACATCTGACCACACGTGGGGTCGAGTCGGCGGACTGCTCTGGAATATTCAGCATGCTAAATATTGGATTTCCGTCTGCGAGGTGTCGGCGACGCTTCAGCGAGCCTCTTTGACGCGTTGTTCAGTAGTTCACACATAAAGACTGCCGAGCGCCGTGCACCCACAGATTTTTCCCCGATCACAGCCCGATCTGTCGGCGAGCTCGTTAACTTCCAAATCTGGCTCAAATCAGGCTTAAAATCCTGTAGTGTGAACTAGGCATTAGCTTCAATGGGCGACCATGTGAGAGTTGCAGAGAGCTAGCTGCCGGCAAAATAAACAAATAAGACTTTCTCCTGAAGAAGAAATGTTATAGGAAATACTGTGAAAAATCCATTGATCTGGTAAACATCATTTTGGAAATATTTGGAAAAGGAAAAGAATCCACAGGAGGGCGAATCATTTTGACTTCAGCTGTATTTTGAAGACTTTCATACAGTAGCAAGTCATTTGGGTTGATCATTTAGACCTCAAACATCTTAAGAAGCAAGAAAGTCACACAGCTTTTGGTGTAACAAAATGACAGGCTGTTGTTGACTTTTGGGTGAATATTCATTAGCGGAAACCAAACAACCTGTGAGTCTGCTTGACGGGCTCTCAGGCTGCTCAGCTTCTCAGTTGGTTCTAGTTTTTTTTATTAACACACATTTTAACTCGTGATTAAAGCGTGATTGGTGAGTGTCAGACGGTCTGTGTGATATTCAGCACTGAAAACACTGTTTTTACAGCGCATGGCAGGATTGTGACAGTTGTATCACGAACAACAGCTCATTTATTTATGCGCAGTCATTCCTCACTAAAGACGTGTGATGTTCCCGAACAGCGGAAGATCTGTCTCGTCCTGATTGAATGTTAATTATTGTTTTCAAGCAAACACTCTCTCGCTTTTACACACTAAAATACCATTAACCAGTGGTTCTCAATAGGGAGCCTCAGCAAACTCAAAATGATTTTCATTTTATTATGTTTCTTTTCGTTACCGGGAAAAATTAATGATTATTTTATAATTATTGTTTTATAAATATTGCAATTAGGCGGCACGGTGGCTAGCACTGTGGCCTCACAGCAAGAAGGTCACTGGTTTGAGTCCCTGCTGGGCCAGTTGTCATTTCTGTGTGGAGTTTGCATGTTTTCCTTGTGTTGGTGTGGGTTTCCTCCGGGTGCTCCGGTTTCCCCCACAGTCCAAACACATGCAGTATACCTGTAAGTGAATTGAATGGACTAAATTGGCCATAGTGTGTGAATGAGAGTGTGTGTGGGTGTTTCCCAGTACTGGGTTGCGGCTGGAAGGGCATCCGCTGCGTAAAACATATGCTGGAATAGTTGGTGGTTCATTCCACTGTGACTTTTCCCATAGTTTTTAATAATAACACAAATTATGTCAAGCTATGTCTTAAAAATAATGTTTGTGTGTGTATTTAGGGGCATTTTGTCTTGAAAGTGATAGCTCAATAACTCCGACTGTAGCTATTTTTAACTGTATATCTGCTCTTTCTCCAGACATTTGCCAAATTAAACCCCAAACTGCAGCCGATGGTGGACTTGATCAAGGCTAACCGTGCCAAATGGGAGGAACTGCACCACAGACACCAGCGAAGCAGCCAAGAAGCTAGCATCCCTGCTAGTCCAGATCACGCAGACGTTTCAGCTAGCAGCTGTAGCTGCGCTGAGCCCTTCCATTCCATCAGCTAACTGCAGAAACCTTCCCACAATGCACAACAGGATGAGTCTGACTGCTTCAGACCAGCGGGCATTACCTCACTAGCGCCCTCTGTGGCCGTTTCAGCACTGCGTCTGAGTTTGAGTTCGGTGCTGCACGTTTAGCTAGCATCGACTCGGAGAATCCTAGGGATGTGTTTACGCCTGGGGGAAGCTAATTGGCTGAATTAGCTACTTTAGGGCTAGCATGCTAACTCTGCTCTGCGTGTGAGCTACTTCCAGCAGGGACTGCTTGAGGAGGATCGCTGCAGTATTTTATAGCGTATTTTTTCCCGTTTGTAGCTTTATGTTGGATGAATACACACACTTGCAAGAAAAAGTCTGTGAACCCCTTGGGATAACTTGGATTTCGGCAATACATAGGACAGAAAATGTGTTGTGATCTTCATCTAAGTCACAACAATAGAAAAACACAGTCTGCTAATGCCACACAAATATACGGTTTCGTGTTTTTATTAAACGCAACATGTAAACATTCACAGTGCAGGGTGGGAAAATTATGTGAACTTTTGGGTTTAATAACTTGTTGACCATCCTTTGGCAGCAATAAGCTCAACCAAACGTTTCCTGTAGTTGCAGGTCAGACCAGCACAATGGTCAGGAGGGATATTGGACCATTCCTCTTTACAAAACCGTTTCAATTCAGCAATTGTCCTGGGATGTCTGGTGTGAATCACTTTTACAGTATCTCAATCAGGTTGAGGTCAGGACTCTGTCTGGGCCACTCCACAAGGTGTATTTTCTTTTATTGAAGCCGTTCTGTTGGTACTTCTATGCTTTGGATATTTGTCCTTTTCTGAGAGCTCTTTTGTGCGAGACAATGATCACATCAGGCAATGCTTCTTGACAACAGCAAAGTCAAAACTGGTGTGTGTTTTAATAGGGCAGGGCAACTTTGACCAACACATTAAATCACATCACATTGTTTGGACTCCAATTAGCTCTTGAAAAAGTCATTAGCCTAAGGGGTTCACATACAATTCCACACAAAATGTAAACATTCACAGTGCAGGGTGGAAAAAGTATGTAACCCTTTAAGTTTAATAACTTGTTGACCATCCTTTGGCAGCAATAAGCTCAACCAAACGTTTCCTGTAGTTGCAGGTCAGACCAGCATAACGGTCAGGAGGGAATTTGGACCATTCCTCTTTACAAAACTGTTCCAATTCAGCAATTTTCTTACAGTATCTCAATCAGGTTGAGGTCAGGACTCTGTCTGGGCCACTCCACAAGGTGTATTTTCTTTTGTTGAAGGCGTACTGTTGTTACTTCTATGCTTTGGGTATTTATCCTTTTCTGAGAGCTCTTTTGTGCGAGACAATGATCACATCAGGCAATGCTTCTTGACAACAGCAAAGTCAACACTGGCGTGTGTGTTTTAATAGGGCAGGGCAGCTTTGACCAACACATTAAATCACATCACATTGTTTGGACTCCAATTAGCTCTTGAAAAAGTCATTAGCCTAAGGGTTCACATACAATTCCACACAAAATGTAAATATTCACAGTGCAGGGCCGAAAAAGTATGTAAACCTTTGGGTAAAATAACTTGTTGACCATCCTTTGGCAGCAATAAGCTCAACCAAATGTTTCCTGAAGTTGCAGATCAGACCAGCATAACGGTCAGGAGGGAATTTAGATCATTCCTCTTTACAAAACTGTTCCAATTCAGCAATTTTCTTGGGATGTCTGGTGTGAATCAGTTTTTTGAGGTCATGCCACAGTATCTCAATCAGGTTAAGGTCAGTACTCTGACTGGGCCACTGCAGAAGGTGTATTTTTTTCTGTTGAAGTCATATTGTCGTTGATTTACTTCTATGCTTTGGGTCTTTTTGGGTCTTTTCTGAGATCTCTTTAGTGCGAGACATGGATCACATCAGGCAATGCTTCTTGACAACAGCAAAGTCAAAGCTGGTGCAAGTTTTTTACAGGGCAGAGCAGCTTTAACCAACACATCCAATCTCATCACATTGATTGGACTCCAGGTTGGCTTCAATTAGCTCTTGGGGAAGTCATTAGCCTATGGGTTCACATACAATTCCACACAAAATGTAAACAATCACAGTGCAGGGTGGAAAAGTATGTAACCCTTTGGGTAAATAACTTGTTGACCATCTATTGGCAGCAATAAGCTCAACCTAACGTTTCCTGTAGTTGCAGATCAGACCAGCATAACGGTCAGGAGGGAATTTGGACCATTCCTCTTTACAAAACTGTTCCAATTCAGCAATTGTCTTGGGATGTCTGGTGTGAATCACTTTTTTGAGGTCATGCCACAGTATCTCAATCAGGTTGAGGTCAGGTGTATTTTCTTCTGTTGAAGCCATTTTGTTTACTTCTTTGCGTTGGGTGTTTTTCTGAGAGCTCTTTGGTGCAAGACATGGATCACATCAGGCAATGCTTCTTGAAAACAGCAAAGTCAAAGCTGGTGCAAGTTTTTTACAGGGCAGAGCAGCTTTAACCAACACATCCAATCTCATCACATTGATTGGACTCCAGGTTGGGTCCAATTAGCTCTTGGGGAAGTCATTAGCTTAGGGGTTCACATACTTTTCCACCCTGCACTGTGATTGTTTACATATTGTGTTCAATAAAAAAAACATATTTGTCTGGCATTAGTTTAAGCATTAGTTTAGTTTTTTCTATTGTTGTGACTTAGATAAAGATCAGAACACATTTTCTGTCCAATTTGTTCTGAAAATCAAGTGGTCCCATAGGGTTGACTTACTTTTTCTTGCAACTGTATGGTGAGCACTGGAGCTGGGTTCTGTACTGTGCGTAAGTCATGTGAAGAAATGACTCTGTTGTTTTAGCTAATGTATTTATTTATTTATATAATTATTTATTGGAGGATCAGGGGTTTGTGGAGCTCTTGGGAAATACTTGCACTGCAAATCCACTCCAGCGCTGTACTCTGTGCCTTGGTGAAAAGCCCATGACAATGCATGCATCGACTACACCGTTAGCTCTGGCTCATACTGTATGTCATTATGGAACACACACACACACAAAAAAAACACACCCAAACTTCACTTTAAAAATAGTTAAAAAAAATTATGGTTAAAAAAACTGGCAGCTGGTAGTAGAGACATGTCTAAATTTATAGTAAACTACAGTACTTCATTACTTTATACAATGTTAACACAACAGTGTATTCAAGTATTAACATCTACATGATATCTTTGTAATTCACAGGATAAAACCCCACCAAAAGCAGGTGCAGAACATCACATGATGACCTGATCATGACTAGGCCTGTTTCTAACTTCAGACTGCACTTTTTGGTTTCATTAAAGGATTGTGCCTTTGCCAAGTTAAAAAAGCAACAACTACAAAACGCCCAGGCTTCATTTGCATTCAGAATCTCGTTGTAGGGAAAGCCGGTCAGCTGGATAACTCTTACAAATCCTAAGACCAAGGAAATTTTACAGACCAAAAAGAATAAAATAGGAAAGTAGGCCCTTCTAAGATTTTTTTGCTTAACAAACACATTTTCTGCTCAACTTCTCAAATGTCCAAATGGTTTGCTTTTGATTTTGTTTGCAACTCTCATTATTATAATACCATTATAACAATCATCCTTTGTGGCCATCATTATTAGTTTTCCTATATTTCGGTACAAATAGTGAAATTTCTAATTACACTTTATCTTCAGGTGCCCTTGTTACAGTGTTATCAAAGTACTGAGTTCTATCAATGAACAATGTATCCCCATTAGGGCTAGGGTTAGCAGACATCTACTCCTTTAACAACCCCTAAACCTACATTATCCATATTACTAAACCTCTCACTAACATTAACCAACCCTTAAAACTATCACAAAAACTCTCTCAAACCTTTACCAACCCTTAAAACTATCACTAAAACTCTCTCAAACCTTAACCAACCCTTAAAACTATCACTAAAACTCTCTCTAACCATAACTAACCTTTAAAACTATCACTAAAACTCTCTCAAACCTTAACCAACCCTTAAAACTATCACTAAAACTCTCTCAAACCTTAACCAACCCTTAAAACTATCACTAAAACTCTCTCAAACCTTAACCAACCCTTAAAACATCACTAAAACTCTCTCAAACCTTAACCAACCCTTAAAACTATCACTAAAACTCTCTCAAACCTTAACCAACTCTTAAAACTATCACTAAAACTCTCTCAAACCTTAACCAACTCTTAAAACTATCACTAAAACTCTCTCAAACCTTAACCAACTCTTAAAACTATCACTAAAACTCTCTCAAACCATAACTAACCTTTAAAACGATCACTAAAACTCTCATAAATAGTACACCCCCTTTAAAAAATAAAAATTTTCATCCATTTCTCTGTGAATATAGACAATATATGTTATATTCATCAAAATTAGCATCTTTAGGATTAGAGAAGATACGTTTAAATTCAAATGAGGTGACAAATTAAAATCTGTATTATTTATACATTTTTTAAATGTGATTTTAAGCTACTTTGTTTAAATGAGTTGCAGTTTTAAATTAGTCCACAATATTCTTAACCACGCCCCTCTCACGTTATGAGGTTGCTATGAGGAAATATTCTAGTACAGTTGGAAGTACATAAACATACCAAAAAGCCCCGCCCCCTACTCAATATTCTATTTTAGTTGGAAGTACATAAACATACCAAAATAAAAGTGCCGCCCCCTACTCAGTATTCCGTTTTCAGCTGGAAGTAAATAAACATACCAAAATAAAAGCCCCGCCCCCTACTCAATATTCTATTTTAGTTGGAAGTACATAAACATACAAAAATAAAGGCCCCGCCCCCTACTCAATATTCTATTTGAGTTGGAAGTACATAAACATACAAAAATAAAGGCCCCGCCCCCTACTCAATATTCTGTTTGAGTTGGAAGTACATAAACATACAAAAATAAAAGTCCCGCCCCCTACTCAATATTCTATTTCAGTTGGAAGTACATAAACATACAAAAATAAAAGTCCCGCCCCCTACTCAATATTCTATTTTAGTTGGAAGTAAATAAACATACAAAAATAAAAGTCCCGCCCCCTACTCAATATTCTATTTTAGTTGGAAGTAAATAAACATACAAAAATAAAAGTCCCGCCCCCTATTCAATATTCTATTTTAGTTGGAAGTAAATAAACATACAAAAATAAAAGTCCCGCCCCCCTACTCAATATTCTATTTTAGTTGGAAGTAAATAAACATACCAAAAGTAAAAGTGCCGCCCCCTACTCAGTATTCTATTTCAGCTGGAAATACATAAACACACAAAAGTAAAAGCCCCGCCCCCTACTCAATATTCTATTTCAGTTGGAAGTACATAAACATACAAAAATAAAAGTCCCACCCCCTACTCAATATTCTATTTGAGTTGGAAGTACATAAACATACAAAAATAAAAGTCCCGCCCCCTACTCAATATTCTATTTCAGTTGGAAGTACATAAACATACAAAAATAAAAGCCCCGCCCCCTACTCAATATTCTATTTCAGTTGGAAGTACATAAACATACAAAAATAAAAGTCCCACCCCCTACTCAATATTCTATTTCAGTTGGAAGTACATAAACATACAAAAATAAAAGCCCCGCCCCCTATTCAATATTCTATTTCAGTTGGAAGTACATAAACATACAAAAATAAAAGCCCCGCCCCCTATTCAATATTCTATTTCAGTTGGAAGTACATAAACATACAAAAATAAAAGCCCTGCCCCCTATTCAATATTCTATTTCAGTTGGAAGTAAATAAACATACAAAAATAAAAGCCCCGCCCCCTATTCAATATTCTATTTCAGTTGGAAGTACATAAACATACAAAAATAAAAGCCCCGCCCCCTATTCAATATTCTATTTCAGTTGGAAGTACATAAACATACAAAAATAAAAGTCCCGCCCCCTATTCAATATTCTATTTCAGTTGGAAGTACATAAACATACAAAAATAAAGGCCCCGCCCCCTACTCAATATTCTATTTCAGTTGGAAGTACATAAACATACCAAAAGTATAAGCCCCGCCCCCTACTCAATATTCTGCATACATTTTTGATTTAGTGGCTAAGTCGAATTTATACAATCTCATCCGTACAATTTAGTAGGATTAGCTCATCCACCAATGAGAGTTGGTGTTAGGGGTGGGGTTGGGTGCCAAATTTGCCACAAAACGTAAAATACTTACGTTTCCTTGTGAGATCAGCCTGGACATTTCAACATTGGGGTACAACAACCCATAATTTTTTTAAAGTATACAAACATTCATTCAAATCTGAATTTTTGGGTATTTTTTTGTCCCATGATCCTTTGTGTCCTGAAGTGGACTTTGCTTTATTTCATGCGCTTTGATAATAGTGTTGTGGTGTGAAAAAGCCTCAAACAGACGGAGAGCGAAGTCAGTGTATCTGCATGAAGTGGTGTTTGCTTCAGAGATCTACTGTACCTGCATGGAGCCAGGAATACTGTCATATTGTGGAACTGCGTTATTTTTGAATGTTTACATTACTCGGACTGATTTACTGGTTATTGGGTTTATTAATCGCTGTCATATTTCATTTTTCTCTGAGGCATTATGTAATGATGAGGCTGTTCTTGTTCTCTTGGTTCAATACTTCTTTTGTCTGGCAGAGATTTCTCAAGACTGCTGAAGCATGATTTCTGGAAGTGTCCAGTTCAAATAAACGTGCTGCTAGTAATGAGCTGCGACCGTTCCGAGAATCTTTTGAAAACTTCATACTGGAAAAACTTCCTAATCCATGGCATAAATCAGGAAATTAAGACTCTGATCTAGAGCTGCACGATATTGGAAAAATCTGATATTGTGTATTTTATTTTTCTGTGATAAATATTGCAATATGAATCCACACTAGATGGTTTGAACAGCTTTGTTTGAGTTTTCTGGGGAGTCCAATGGTCCATTTCCACTGAGTGGTACGGTATGGTTTGGTACGCATTTATGGCCGTTTCCACTGTCAAAAGGTACTAAAAAGCAAACCGTACCATACCACTTTTTGGATACCCTTCCTAAATGGTACCAAGCACGACAAAAGGGTACCAAAAGACAGAGCTAGACGTGCAGCTGAACGCTATTGGTTTACAGAGAAACGTCACTAGTGCGTACACAAGCAGGAGAATGAAAACAAATGAACCGCCATTTTTAAATACACAGCCGAGACATTACACCGTAATCATATATACATATAATAACGAGCCATGGTCGACCTGAGCTTAAAGGGCCACGAAACCCCCTGTCTCAGCAGGGTGTTTTCACACCGCTAGTTTGGAAAGTCAGGAAAGTGGGCGTGTCCAGCTCTGTTTAGGTGGGCTTGTCGGGGGAGGGAAAGAGGGAAGGTTTTGCATAAAAATGGGAGTTTCCGTTTGGGGACTGATTTTCACAGAGGCAAAACAAACACACAGACGCAGGGGAGAAAGACAGCGACTGTGTTTACATGGACATCAGTAATCCAATTATTTGCCAAATTATTAATTTGTCGACTTTAACTGCAGTTTGGCACTTTCACTTTCATTCAGGAACATTTCCTGCATGTCCCCCATGACAAATGAGATATTGAAAGCGAGGAACTGCTAGAGAGTGGAGTTTTAATGGAGTGTTTGATACCGCACGGCGAATGGGAGAAAAAATCCTCCGCATTTCTCTGTAACTTAGATGCACTCAGTAGGCAGCGTCAGAAAGCCGTGTGTGTATAGACTATCCTGTCACAAAATGCGGCAAAAATCCTACACGACGGTAATAGTTTTATTGTGGTGTTTACATGTTTACATTCTGAGAGCAGCATTTACAGCGGATCTTTCAGTCTATAATATTGCAGTGATATTAACATACTGTAAACTCAGTAACTCAATCATTTTGACTAAGGTCTGTCTTTAAAAACCGAAAGAGCACTGCTGACGATACGAAGTAACTTTACCATCTGAATGAACAAACAAAGGGCACTGATCACACACACACTAACCAAATCTGTAGAGACAGGACAATCAAACTCATACCTGCCAACACTCCCGTTTTTCCCGGGAGTCTCCCGTATTTCAGACCCATCTCCCGTATTGTTTTGTCTCCCGGAAAACTCCCGGAATTCCACCCTGACCCCTGCCCCTTAGCTGTTAGGTACAGTCCGGCCTGAAACCTGGTGCATGTGCACGTGGTCTTCAGTCCGTGCGCACCCCTCCCCGCTCTACAGTTCGAGCGCACCCCTCATCCACCCCCCCTTACCCCTCTACAGTTCGCGCGTACCCTCATACACCAGTCTCGGGTATAAAAATTTTTCCTTATAAACGCGTTTCTCTCGTGTGCACTGTAATCCACACGTTGCAGCACATTAATAAACACAACACTGACGACCCGTGTCTCCAAATTCTTCTTCTTCCACTTGTTTTGGCAACACAACTTCGAAGCTATCATGCATATTAATGAAGTTGCTCCTCATACACAATAGAGCGCGCTGATTGGTTTGAGCCAAGTCTTTCTCGTGAATTGATGCTGCACACTCAGAGACGTCAAGATGCGCTCGCAGGTACAGACATCCACTCTCCATGCTGGAATACACACAAGTCTCTAATCGCCGTGACGCAGCTTCAAAAATTCGCTTCAAACCAGAACGAATTTGCACTAAATAACGCAAAAACAACCAATTTTTCACTGTTTATATATGTGTCCTCATAGTGTTTATAGCAGCGTGGGACACATATATGGCTGTCAACAGCTCAACACATGTGTTCTGGTGTTGCATGACCCTTTAAACAAAGCTTGTCGTCGTCTTGATGAACAGCCACAAAGCCAAGAAGAAGAGCAGAATTTACCCTGTGCACCGTAGTTGTTTACAAGGCCGTGTGAAGCGCAAGCAGTTTCGCTTTGTGATTAGAATTGGGATTGGGCTTTAGCATACATGACTTCACATATTCGCCATCCTTTCGGTTTTTGCTCAGCTGGTACCGCAAAGGATGCATTGTTGGTTTCAAAATGTCTCTTAACATGTGATTTTTTGCACGAGGAAATGCATTTTGTGCAAATCAGAGCAGAGCAGCAGAGCTTTCAATAAAAGCTAATGTTTCTGCCCACTCATTTTGAAACTTCTGATGTTCCCCATATTTTTTTCTTTTTTCCATCACCACGAATGAATGTTGTTCGACTTTACGTGCGCAGGGTTACCATATGCCTCGTTTCCACTGACTGGTACAGTACGGGTCACCTTTATCAGACTTGCGTTTCCACTACCAAGGGTACCCTTTTGGTGGGCGTGGTGTACGACAGAGAGTTTCAGTCAACGTCATTCTCGCTCGAATAAATGTCTACAGTAAAGCCTGGTTTATACTTCTGGTCAAGTGATCGACATGACCCAGGGCGCAAGCCTCGCATGTAGCCGTGCATTTATACCTCTGCTGCTGTTTCTGTTTCTCTGCAATACACTTCAGAAACGCTAGCTGGCAGTAGGTGTTTATGTTTCTCTGTGTCGAGTTTCTTCGCTGGTGTTTTGTTTTTTCTGAACACTTCCTTAATGTACAAGTGGCTCAAATTCGCTCATTTTGAGGAGGGAACCGTCGGACGTGCAACAACTTTAATCATGAGGTAAACACAAAACAACAGTCTCCATCCGGAGCTCCTTCACGGGACTCCACACTTGTAAACACTCGCTGCATCGGGCGCGCGGATCTCACCTCCGCCCACACTCATCAGCGCTACCAAGCCGACCAATCACAAAGCTTGCGCTACGCGTAACATTTTTTTTGAGAGTTGCACGTCAATGTCGCCGACAGCCACGGCGAGGGGCTATGTGTCCACGCGTATGCTGCGCCGTAGCATATGCATGCGTTTGACGCAGAAGTATAAATCAGCCTTAAAGCTGTACAGGTCGTTCACATATCATATGAGAAGCCCTTCAGTGCATCAGATGGACGCTATGCTATCCCATAATGCACCATGAGACAATTCACGAATTGGGAGTAAAGCGGCATGTCACGTAATCATAACAAAATGGCAGCTGTAGTATGTCCAAGTTAAATTCATGCTACTCCCATTCTTACTGTATAGAACGGTCAACTAAATTCAAATGCAGTACCTACTGAGTCAGTGAATTCAGACGCAGCTATAATTTGTTTCATTCATCAGACAGAAAACACACAATATTTGCAGTAAAAATGAAAGACTCGAGATGTAAAACGTTCAGCCATGTTCTGGTAATTTATTGCACAAACAGCTTTTAACAAAAAAAGAAAATGTACTCCAATATTAAACACAATCAAGAAAAAAATAAATAAATCTGCGGAAAGATGGAGGAATATCATCATATTCAGACCGAACTCTTGTTTAATGTGCTTCTGGTTTGATGACGAAAGCATTCAGGATTAAACCTCACATCCTTCATCTGCATTTCAGCCACAAAACACTTCAGAAACACATACAGGACAAACAAAATCACGCTTCGGGAAGGCTTCGTGTCGACAGGGAAAACGAGGAGCTGCGGGACGTCTGAAAATCCACACCCCGCATCATTTCTGGAGGCTTCAACATTTTACAAAAGTGCTCCTGTAAGTTAGTAAAGTGAGAAGTCTAAACCCTGATGAAGACGATACACACAGCGTTAAAAACAAGACGTTAATCTGTTATTACACATTTATACACTTTCTTTCATCACATTGTAATTAAAATACATCAGTAAATTAGCAGTCTTCAGTCTTTTGCGATTCTTGTTTTTTTGGGCAAAGATAAATCGCGATTTATCGCATCCAAAATAAAAGTTTGTTTTGATATTTTTAATATATGTATCATATATATATTTATACAACAGTTCTGTCTGGGTCTCGAATCTGATTGGCTGATAGCTGTGAGATATTCTGCAATATTAGAACTCATACAGCCTCTTCACCCTTCTGTATTACTCCGCCCACATAGAGTGACAGCAGATCAATAAACTCACTACATTTTGACAAATATTGCCGCTGTCATACAGAGCAGAGCAAAGACGGTTGACGTTCCGCCACAAGATGGCAACAGAGACCGCATAATAAACCCTTAGGGGAGAAAAACTCAATGAAAATTGCAAAAAAAAAACATTATATTACAGGTAAGTGACTTTCTAAGTCGATCTCTCTCTTTTGTATGTTGTACTGTTGTATTTATACCATAGTAATCTGCTAGTGTTTGCTTTGTTCTGGCCTTTTCGGAGTTAATTATTGTGATTATTGCGAGAGAAATACTGGGAGATATCCCTGTAGACTGATGGCATTTCATGCCGTTCAGCCTTATAATCTTAAGATGTGAGCAAAATGCCCTGTTTTGTCATCACTTTAGACATTACACTACAGAATCATTCAAACACTAGCTCTAAAGTGACGTTGCCATGATTTCTGCTGCTCTGATGTCAGCTGCAGATGTGAATGAACGGCGGAAGAAAGTAGTTCTTCGTAGGATTTTTGAGACTCTCCGTGTTTGATTTTCTTTTTTATATACATGTTTATGCCATCAAACTGTTGTATAAAAGCAATATGACACTCATAGCAGTGCGATGTGGCTGTATATCATCACTGGTGGGACACTAAGGCACTCGGTCTGCGGCCTTAAGCCAACGCACGCCTCCCACTAGTGCCGCTATACAGCCATATCACACTGCTACTCGTGTGATATTGCTCATTTATGTATATGTGGTAGAACAAATCTATACAAAACTTTGTCACATAAACTTGAATTTAACAATTATTTAAATTGATAATTAAATCGTTTAATCAATTAAATTGATCATTATAAAGTAAATTGATAATAATACTTGAAAATTGATAAAATAATTATTAAATTGATAATTTGTATCATATTTTTTTATCTAAACACAAACAAACATTCTCAAATATATGCAAGCATTTACAGCAATACATACATAATATACATATTCACAGTACACATGCTTAAATTATGTAAAAAAAACTTTTATTTTGGAAGTGATTAATTGATTAATTTTTGCCCAGCACAAGTTTTTATGCTTTGAATTTCATTAAGTGACTTTAATCTTTCCTCCAATATTTTTTGATGTTGAAAAGTGACTTTCATTGACATTTTGACTAGTTTGAAGTCATATATTGTCTGTTTTGATGTTGCAAATTACAAAAAAAAGCCTTGTAATAATCTGCAAGTACATTTTCTGTTACTTTACAGACTTATTTCTCTATATATGAATATATATGAATTTATTATTTTTTTTTAATTAACTTTTATTCATACTGAAATGTCAGTAAAAGTCACTTTGTTAAACTACAGAGTTGAATTATCAACATCAAAAGTTGACAGAACAGAAATAAAGATTTAATAATGTAACTTATAACTGTAAATAAACTGTGAATCACAAATTATGAAAACTGTTAATTAACGAATGTTTTTAGCAGTGGAAGGGGTAGTTCACACAAAAATGCACTGCAAAAATGATCTGTGAATTAGCAGTTTTCTGTATTTTGTGATTCATGTTTTTGTTGGTTTGTTTGTTTATGCTTTTGAATTGAATTATGGAACCTTGATCTTTCTTTCAACAACTTTTGATGTTGAAAATACTGACTTTCATTGGCATTTTTACTATTTAAAGTAATATATTGTCTGTTTTGGTGTTATAAATTACATTATGGGAGTTTAATCTTTGCTCTGTCCACTTTTGATGCTGAAAATTCAACTACAGTTTTACAAAATGACTTGTATTGAAATTTTTACTAGTTTAAAATAATATATTGTATGTTTAGGTGTTATAAATTACAAAGCAAAAACCTTAAGATAAACTGCAGCACATTTTCTGTTATTTTACAGACTTATTTCTTTATATATTATTCCTTATATCGTTTCAAACTACTAAAATGTCACTAAAAGTCACTTTGTAAAACCGTAGAGTTGAATTTTCAGCATCAAAAGCGAACAGAGCAAAGATAAAACTTCCATAATGCAACTCACAACCGTAAATAAACTGAAAAAACACTTGTGAATCACAAAATACAGAAACGGTTCATGTGAAAATGTTGATATTATTAACTCACCATAATCTTCAGAACACTAATTAGGATATTTTAGATGAAATGCTGGAGCTCTCTGGACCTCCATTGACAGCAAGAGTCCCGAGATGTTCAAACCACAGAAAGCAACCAAAAATGCATCCTCAAAACAGTGGGTGGAATCTTAAAGTTATTTTAGTATGTGCACAAAAGTATTCTCGTAGCTTCATAAAATTATGATCGAGCCACTGAAGTCCCATGGTTTGTTTTGAGAATAGGCCTGTCACAAAAATCAATATATAGACTTATCATACAATACTTGAAGATTACCTCAATCATTTTTGACGTTGCAATATATAACTACAACAAATTGTTAGATTTAGCTAAAATTAAGTGTATCTCATGTTTAACCACTATAGAGACATACACCAGAGTCAGCGGTAGATTCCAGAAGCAGTAGCCGAGGTAAGGCTCTTCACAGTGGGCTCATGAGCACTGAATACTCCTGACTCTTCATTTTAAGCCAACTTAAGATCATATTTATAGTTTACTATTAACGATTGAACAGAATTTAGTCAATTTTGTAATGAATAAATCAAAAATAGTGCTGCACACTAATCAAATCTGCGAATATTCATTTTCTTGTCTCCCAGTAAATCTACAAATATTTACAAATTCACAAATAACCTCAGCGGTGTCAAAGTTTATAATTAGACATTTACCTAATAGGACATTCAATAGTATAATAGGACATATACCTCTTTAACATCAAATGATAGACTCTAAATAACCTTAAAAATGATACGTATTTTAAAGTGTATCACATTATTACGCTGTTATATAATCATTATATAATCAGTGGCATAAAATGATCTCAAAATGACAATAATATCGCTCATTGAAACTATTTCAGTGACAATACATCGCACAACAAACATTCCTTATCATGGCAGGCCTATTTGGGAATTTTTTTTGTACCTTTCGGGACCCTTGCTGTCTATGGAGAGCTCCGGGGTTTCATCTAAAACATCTTAACTTGTGTTCACAAGGCAAACGAAGCTGTATTGGGTTTGAAACCACATGAGGAAGAGTAATTAATAACAAGATTTTGATTCCAATGTGAACTAACCCTTGAAAGTGACGTGTGAAATCAGCGATGGCAGTGTTTATGTGTTTGCGGCAGTTTTAACACGTAGAAACGCAAATGAGATTATATATTAAAGGGATAGTTCACCCTTAAATGAACATTTTCCTCATTATTTACTCTCCCTCAAGTGATTTCAAATGAGATTCTTTCTTCTGTTGGAGACTAAAGAAGTCAGTTTGAAATAAATGTTAGAAATCGGTAACCATTGACTTTCATAGAAGAAAAAAACTAATGGATGAGGATGGTTACCAGTTTCCAACATTTTTCTAAATATATTCTTTTGTGTTCAACAGAAAAAGCTCAAACAGGTTCCAGACTAATGAATGATGCATAAATGATGACAAAATATTCATTTTGGGGTTAACGGTCCCTTTAAATGGACAAATTGTGACACTTTTCACTTCTTTAATTCTTTTCCTGGTCACCAAAGTGCAACCGTTGTCTAGTAAAAGAGCAGCTTGAACATTTTTTCAAATATCGCTGGATGTGAAACAACATGAGAGGGAGAAAATAATGACTTGATTTTCAGGGAGTGAACGATTTCTTTAAAAGAAAGAAACATCTTCTGCATCTCATGAAATATTAGGGAAGAAAATTCGGACGTGTGGGAAATGAACTGGAGGAAATCAAACACACGTCTACTCAAAAGTTAAATGATGTAACAGTCACAATATAACGTTTTTAGATCAGATCTCTGGCTTTTTGCATACGTTGTGTTAAAAAAAAAAAAATACAATTTATGGACAGACATATACTCTCCAAAAGAATGATGTTGGTGTGTTTATGTACAGATGTGTGTGTGTGTGGAAGAAGAAGAAGAAGAGATGCTGCTGACAGTCTTTGGTAGAAACACGAGGACAGATCTGAGCAGATTTTCAGCATCTCGCTCTTACAGAAAAATACTGAATCTCACAACGACATATCTAGCACACGCTTTCTCCACATCAAATCAAAAGGAGAGGAACACACATGATATTTCTGTTTTTATATACATATACGCACTGTAAAAAAATCTGCTAATGAACAGTTTCTGTATTCTGTGTTTTCTGCTTTATTTGCAGTTGTGAATTGCATTAAGGGATGTTGATCTCTGCTCTATCGACTTTTGATGTTGAGAATTCAACTCTACAGTTTAACAAAGTGACTTTTACTGACATTTTGAAGTCATATAAGAAATAATATATAGAGAAATAAGTCTGTAAAAATACAGAAAACGTGCTGCAGTTTATTACAAGGTGTTTGTAGTGTAATATACAACAACACAGACAATATAGCATTGTAAACTATTACAAATGTCAACAAAAGCCTTTTTCTTTTACTTTTAAAGGTTAAATGGTGTTGGAAGAAAGATCAAGAACACAATGCAATTCTAAAGCAGAAATAACAAATCACAAAATACAGAAAACTGCTAATTTACAGATCGTTTTTACAGCGTATATTTTTTTATCTCTGCTGTTGACAGATACTGTAACAGGTTTGAGAAGTCATGGGAGAGAAGAAGAAAATTATGAAATATGTAGTAATTAAAATGCATTAAAAAGAGATATTTATATATATATTACAAATTCATAAATCCAGAGAAACTGATTTATAATGATGTGTGTGTGTGTATATATATATATATATATACATACATACAGGGAGTGCAGAATTATTAGGCAAATGAGTATTTTGAGCACATCATCCTCTTTATGCATGTTGTTTTACTCCAAGCTGTATAGGCTCGAA
>LR812527.1:2178291-2218291 GCA_903798195.1 Danio kyathit
AAAGGCTTGAGAACATTCGGAGAGTAATGATTCATATGAATCAGTGAATCATTTTTGTAAATGGTTCAGTGAAACGAACTGAACAAATGAGCCTAGCATTCCTAACTAACAACACATCTTACTATAAAAACAGAGGGGTACCAATAAGATTTTGAAAGCATTGACTCAAATGAATCAGTGAATCAATTGTGTGTTAGTGGAATTAGTGAATCATTTGTGTTTGTTAAATTGAACTTTCCAAATGAACTGTAAAAAATTAGGCTAACTGAACATTTATGTGGCCACAAAAATAGTTTCCAAGAACGCTTCGAAAGTAATGACTCAAATGAATCAGTGAATCAATTGTGTGTTTGTTTGTGGAATTAGTGAATCATTTGTGTTTGTTAAATTGAACTTGCCATATGAACCCTAGAAAACTAAACCAACAAAACATTTGTGACATTAAAAAAAAATGTTTTAACAAACGCTTCGAAAGTAATGACTCAAATGAATCAGTGAATCATTTGTGTGTTGATGTGAATTAGTGAATCATTTGTGTTCATTGAATTTAACTTTCCAAATGAACCCTAAAATACTATGCCAACTGAACATTTGTGACCACAAAAATATAGCTTACAAGAATATTTTGAATTCAATGATTCATTGAATCATTTGTGTAAATGGATCAGTGAAACAAACTGAACAAATGAGCCTAGCAACCCTAAATAACACAACTAACTACAGATCATACTACGAAAACAGAACGCGTTCCAACAAGATTTTAAAGGTATATTGAGTCAAATGAATCAGTGAATCGTTTGTGTGTTTGGTTATTTGTGTGAATTAGTGAATCATTTGTGTTCATTGAATTGAACTTTCCAAATGAACCCTAGAAAACTAAACCAGCAAAACATTTGACACAATAAAAAAATGTTTCCACGAATGCTCCGAAAGTAATGACTCAAATGAATCAGTGAATCATTTGTGTGTTTGTTTGTGTGAATTAGTGAATCATTTGTGTTCATTGAATTGCTAACCAAAACAGAAGGCATTCCAATAATATTTTGAAAACAATGAGACAAATGAATCAGTGAATCATTTGGGTGTTTTTATTTGTGTGAGTTAGTGAATCATTTGTGTTCACTGGATTGAACTTTCCAAATGAAGCCTAGAAAACTAAACCAACTGGACATTTATGTGGCCACAAAAAATTGTTTCCAAGAATGCTTCAAAAGTAATGACTCAAATGAATCATTTAATCTTTTGTGTTCATGTGAATTAGTAAACCATTTGTGCTTGTTGAACTGAACTTTCCAAATGAACCCTAGAAAACTAAACCAACTGAACATTTATGTGACCACAAAAAATTGCTTACAAGAACCATTTGAAAGTAATGACTCAAATGAATCATTTGTGTTTTTTATTTGTGTGAATTAGTGAACCATTTGTGTTCATTGGATTGAACTTTCCAAAAAAAAAAAAAACCTAGAAAACTAACCCAGCTAAACATTTATGTGACTACAAAAATAGTTTCCAAGAACACTTCAAAAGTAATGACTCAAATGAATCAGTGAATCATTTGTGTGTTTATGTGAATCAGCGAATCATTGGTTTTCTTTGATTTGAACTTTCCAAATGAACCCTAGAAAACTAAACCAACTGAACATTTATTTGACCACAACAAATTGTTTCCAAGAACCCTTCAAAAGTAATGACTCAAATGAATCAGTGAATCATTTATGTGCATGTTTGTTTATTTGTGTGAATTAGTGACCAACTTAGTGAACAAAAAGCATTGATGTGTGTCCAGTGATGGCAGAATGAAGCTGGAGTGTGTTTGAGGATGATGCACTCATATCCTCTATAACCTCAGGCCTTCACCTGCATAAACACACACATGCTGTTCACAGTCCAACAATGTCCTGAGGCATGCATACACACAAGCTGTGCGCTGAAACACTGGGATGAGCTCAGAGGAAATCTGTAAACATGTCTGCATGAGGCCAAACAAACAAACATGAAAAACAAAACTCTAGCTGTGAAGTGCGAGAACTCTCCTGATCCGGGTCACGGCACCAGAAAAAATAGTATTGTATTTCGCAATGGTTACATTAATCTAAACATCACTAATGCTTATAGATGCTGCACAGCAGATGATCATCAATGTTTTTTTATTTAATATTTGTCAATCTGTCCAATTTTGTACTATAAGCAGCTCAAACACAAATGATTCACTGATTCATGCGAGTAATTACTTTCAAAATGTTCATTGAACTACTTTTTTGAAGGCACATAAATGTTTGGTTAGCTTCATTTTTTAGGGTTCATTTGGAAAGTTCAAATTAATGAACATAAATTGTTCACACAAACAAACACACAAGTGATTCACTGATTCATTTGAGTCATTTCTTTCAAAATGTTCTTGGAAGCTGTTTTGTGGTTACAAATGTCTAGTTAGCTTCATTTCCTAGGGTTCTTTTGTAAAATTCAATTCAACAAACACAAATGATTCACTAATTCACATAGATAAAACAAACAAACACACAAATGATTCACTGATTCATTTGAGTCATTCCTTTCGAAATGTTCTTGGAAGGTATTTTTTGTAGTCAGAAATGTTTAGTTGGCTTAATCTCCTTGGGTTCATTTGGTAAGTTTAAATCAACAAACACTAAATTATTCTCTAATTCACACACACAAACAAACAGACAAATGATTCACTGATTCATTTGAGTAATTCCTTTCAAAATGTTCTTAGAAGCTATTTTAGTTATCTTAATTTTCTAAAGTTTATTTGGAAAGTTAAACTGAATGAACACAAATGATTCACTAATTCACATAAATAAACAAACAGACAAATGATTCACTGATTCATTTGAGTCCTTCCTTTCAAAAAGTTCTTGGAAGCAATTTTTTTGTAGTCATAAAACTTTAGTTAGCTTAATTTCCTAGAGTTCATTTGAAAAAATGTAATTCAGTGAACACAAATGATTCACTAATTCACACAACTGATTCACTGATTGAACAAAATGATTCATCTAAGTCATTACATTCTAAATGTTTTTGGAGGCTATGTTTTGTAGTCAATGTGTAGTAAGTTCTGTTAGTTTGGGTTGCAAGGCTCATTTGGCCACTTTGTTTCACTGAACCATTTACAGAAATGATTCAATGATTCCTAAGAGTCGTTAAGTTCAGAATGTTCTCAGAAGCCATTTCTGTACTCCAAATGTTTGTTCAGTTCTATTTACTAGGGTTCATTTGGAAGGTAAATTCAATGAACACAAATGATTCACTGATTGAACACACAAATGATTCATTTGTGTCATTAAATTCAAAGTGTTCTTTGAGGCTATTTTGTAGTCAGCTAAATGTGCAGTAAGTTCTGTAAGTTAGGCTTATTTAGTCAGTTTGTTTCACTGAATCATTTACAGAAATGATTCAATGCTTCATATGAGTCATAACACAGAATGTCCTCAGAGGCCATTTTTGTACTCTAAATGTGTGTTTAGCTCTAATTACTAGGGTTCATTAGAAAAGACTAATTCAATGAACAAATGATTCACTGATTCATTTGAGTCAATACTTTCAAAATGTTATTGGAAGGTATTTTTTGTAGTCAGAATTGTTTAGTTAGCTTAATTTCTTAGGGTTCTTTTGGAAAGTTCAATAAAATGAACACAAATGATTCACCAATTCACACTTATAAACAAACATACAAAAGATTCACTTGAGTAATTAATTTCAAAACGTTCTTGGAGGCTGTTTTGTAGTCACCTAAATGTGTAGTAAGTTCTGTTAGTTAGGACTGAACAGCTCATTTAGACAGTTTGTTTCACTGAATCATTTGCAGAAATGATTCATGAGTCATTACACAGAATGTTCTCAAGAGCCACTTTTTTTTTGTACTCTAAATGTTGATTCAGCTTTATATACTAGGGTTCATTTGGAAAGTTTAATTCAGTGAACAAACTATTAACTGATTCACACAAATGATTCAATGATTCATTTGAATCATTACTCACAAAATGTTCTTGGAAGATATTTTTGTAGTCACATGAATGTTGTTAGCTTAATGTTTTGGAGTTCATTTGTAAAATGTTCCGGAAGGCTGTTTTGTAAGATTAATTCAATGGACAATTTATTCCCTGATTCACACAAATGATTCACTGATTCATTTGAGTCAATACTTTCAAAATGTTATTAGAAGTTATCTTAATTTCTTAATGTTCATTTGGAAAGTTTAATTCAATGAACAAATGATTCTCTAATTCACACAAATAAACAAACACAAATGATTCAATTGAGTCATTACGTTCAAAATGTTTCACGGAGCTGTTTATTGCAGTCACATGAATGTTTGGTTCGCTTATCTTCCCAGGGTTCATTTGCAAACTTCAAATCAATGAACACAAATGCTTCACCAATTCACACAAACAAACAACAGACAAATGATTCACTGATTTAATTTGAGTCATTACTTTAGAAATGTTCTTGGAAGCTGTTTTTTGTAGTCCTAAATGTTTGCTTTGCTTACTTTCCTAAGGTTTATTTGGAAAGTTTAATTCAATGAACACAAATGATTCACTAATTCAAACAAACATATAAATGATTCACTGATTTATTCGAGTCATTCCTTTAAAAATGCTCTTGCTATTTTTTTGTAGTCATAAAATGTTAGTCAGCTTAATTTCTAAGCGTTCATTTGGGAACTTTAATTCGGTGAACACAAATGATTCACTAATTCATACAATTGATTCACTGATTGAACACACAAATGATTCATTTGATTCATTACATTCAAAATGTTCTTGGAGGCTGTTTTGTAGTCACCTAAATGTGCAGTCAGTTCTGCAAGTTAGGCTTATTTAGTCAGTTTGTTTCACTGAATCATTTATAGAAATGATTCAATGCTTCATATGAGTCATAACACAGAATGTCCCCAGAAGCAAATTTTGTACTCTAAATGTTTGTTTAGCTCTATTTAATATGGTTCATTAGGAAAACTTAATTCAATAGACAAATTATTCCCCTGATTCACACAAATGATTCACTGATTCATTTGAGTCATTTTAAAAAAATTGGAAGCTATTTATCGTAGTCACATAAAAGTTTGGTTAGCTTATATTTACAGGGTTCATTCAAAACAATAAACACAAATGATTCACTAATTCACACAAATGATTCACCAATTCATTTAGTGAGTTTGTTTCATTGAAACAATTTACAGAAATGATTCAATGATTCATAAGAGTCATTACTTTCAGAATGTCATCAGAAGCCATTTTTGTACTCTAAATGTTTGTTCAGCTCTATTTACTAGGGTTCATTAGGAAAGATTAATTCAATGGACAAATTATTCACTGATTCACACAAATGATTCACTGATTCATTTGAGTCAATACTTTCAAAATGCTATTGGAATCCTTTGGTTTTTGTAGAAATAAGTGTGAAATGAATGGTTTGGTTATATTTTTAGCTCCTAGCCAGGCTTGCTAGGTTGATTTGATCAGTTCGCTTCACTAACATGCTTACACAAATGATTCACTCGTTTATTTGAATCATTACTTTGATAAATGTTTAGTCCCCTTTGCGATGTTCATTTGGACACTGATTCATTTGAGTCAATACTTTCAAAATGCTATTGGAATCCTTTGGTTTTTGTAGAAATAAGTGTGAAATGAATGGTTTGGTTATATTTTTAGCTCCTAGCCAGGCTTGCTAGGTTGATTTGATCAGTTCGCTTCACTAACATGCTTACACAAATGATTCACTCGTTTATTTGAATCATTACTTTGATAAATGTTTAGTCCCCTTTGCGATGTTCATTTGGACAGTTCAATAATATGAACACAAATGACTCATCAATTAGTTTGAGTCATTACTATCAAACAACATATATACTTTGTGCAGTAAAATAAATGTAAGCTCCGTTTGCTTAGTTCACTTTCCGATTCTCTGATTCATTTAATCATTACATAACAAAACCATTTAGAAAACCACTTCCATTTTGTTTTGCAATGTGTCGATGTTGTTTAGTCGATGCTAGTCAAACGACTGTCAATCAATCTGCAAACTGATCTGAACAAATCATTGAAAAGGAATCATCTCAAAGATGACTCATTAATGACTCACTGAATGAATCATTAGTTCTTTCTCCAGCTCGTTTCTCTCTCATTAACTCTACAATGGAACTTTAAATCAATGTTAACTGTTTGTCTAAAAGCAAACGGGCCTCTTTTACCGTGTTTCTTTTCCTGGACAGACGGTCCGCGTGTGACAAAGCATCATTGTGTGTAAAGCGACTGGAGGTCTGGCTCATTGGCAGCTCTGACCGCGGTAAACACAGGTTAGTAAACTGTGTGTGTCTCTCCTGCGCCCTCCCACCTCGCAGGCCCAGACTACATCTGCTTTTCCAGATACACACACACACACTTCATTTGTCATGCTGTGATTGTGTGTAGACAAAAGGGGCTGTCGCCGGGCAGATAGTACCGCAGTACTGCTATTAATCACAATTACAGAGAAACCCCCACCACACACATTTACACAACAAAAAGCACGCGCACACACACACACACAAGCAGCTTTCTTTCAGATCAGTAGTTTATCAATATCAGCTCATAGTGTCCTCTTTCTGACTTTAAAGGTGGAGTTCGTTTAAAAATGAAACTGATTCAAAAATTAAATGATTCATGATTCGCCCATGTACAGCAAAAACCACACACACACACACACATTGCACAAAACACACACACTGAAAGCAGCTTTCTTTTAGGTTGGTAAAGTTTATCAATGTCAGCTCACAGTGTCCTCTGTCTGATTTTAATGGTTCAGTTCATTCAAAAATTAAAATGATTCAAAAATGAAATGATTCACGATTCGCCCATGTACAGCAAAAACCACACACACACACACACACATTGCACAAAACACACACACACACACACACACACACAAACAAGCAGCTTTCTTTTAGCTTGGTAAAGTTGATCAATATCAGCTCTCAGTGTCCTCTTTCTAATTTTAAAGGTGCAGAATTCGTTCATTAAAATGATTCAAAAATTAAATGACTCACGACTCGCCTATTTACAACAAAAAGCACACACACAAACACACACATTACACAAAACACACAGCAGCTTTCATTTAGATCAGTAACCTTTATCAATATCAGCTCTCAGTGTCCTCTTTCTGATTTTAAAGGTGGAGTTCGTTCAAAAATTAAAATGATTCAAAAAGTAAACGATTCATGATTCACTCAATTTAACAAGACTTTTCTCTCATTTCTGTAGCGTATAAAAGAGAAATAACTATGAACCTGATCATTTCATTGAATCATCTGAAGGAACTGTTCACAAACCTGACTGATCCAATCTGAAAAGAATTGAACGAACACACAAATGATTCACTGATTCATTTGAATCAATACTTTCGAAATGTTACTGAAAAGCTCTTTTGGTTTTTGTTGTGAAGTAAATGTTAGTTCATTTTCTCAGCCAGGCTTGCTATGTTCATTTGATCACTTTGCTTCATTAAAATGTTCATGCAAATGATTCAATGCTTTGTCTGAATCATTACTTTGAAAAATTTAACTTGATGATTCGGTCTCAGCAATTAAAGGGCCAGTACACCCATAAATGATAATTCTGTCACCATTTACTAACACCTTTACAGCACTCAACCTCATGTAGGCTATAAATCGATGTGTGTGCTGGTTTTTTTGTGGTTTATGAGGACACATTTGCATAATGACATGAATATGAGCTAAGTATTATAATGTTGAGGTGGTTTATGAGGACATGTGATGTAATTTAAAACTGCCTATCATAATTAATGTGTTTTTTTACATTCAAAATTTACTGTATAAAACACATTACACTTACCGAGAGTCCTTGTAAAACACTAAAACCAAGACGTTTGTGTGTGTGTTCATCAAGAAATCCTTTTTTGGATCCATGGCTAATGCTTTTCATGATGTTTTTCTAATCTCTTTTCCTTCTGATGGTTTATTAAGACAAAGATTTGTATAATTACATAAATATGAGCTAGGTATTACAGTGTTGAGGTGGTTTATGAGGACATGCCTTGTGTCCTTGTAATTTAAAACTGTTTAAACTAATACTTAATGTGCTTTTTTTCATTAAAAACTGCCAGTTTGAGCTTCTCTGTTGCCTTCTGATGGATTATATTTAAAATTGAAATCATGTTGAAATCTTTCATTTTTGAGCAATAATATATATATATTTTTTTTTTGAGCAATAATATATATATATTTTTTTGAGCAATAATATATATATATATTTTTTAACAATAATATATATATATATATATTTTTTTTGAGCAATAATATATATATTTTTTTTTTTGAGCAATAATATATATATATATATTTTTTTTTTGAGCAATAATATATATATTTTTTGAGCAATAATATATATATATTTATTTTTTTTGTTGAGCAATAATATTATTTTTTTGAGCAATAATATATATGTATTTTTTTTGAGCAATAATATTTTTTTTTTTTTTTGAGCAATAATATATATATTTTTTTTGAGCAATAATATATATTTTTTTGAGCAATAATATATATATATATATTATTTTTTTTAGCAATAATATATATATATTTTTGAGCAATAATATATATATTTTTTTTGAGCAATAATATATATATTTTTTTTTTTGAGCAATAATATATTTTTTTTTTAACAATAATATATATATATATTTTTTTTGAGCAATAATATATATATATATATTTTTTTGAGCAATAATATATATATATATTTTTTTTTTTGAGCAATAATATTATTTTTTTGAGCAATAATATATATGTATTTTTTTTGAGCAATAATATATTTTTTTTTGAGCAATAATATATATATTTTTTTTTTGAGCAATAATATAATTTTTTTTTTTTTGAGCAATAATATATATATATATTTTTTGAGCAATAATATAAATTTTTTTTTTGAGCAATAATATATATATATATATATATTTTGAGCAATAACATATTTTTTTTTTGAGCAATAATATATATATATATTTTTTGAGCAATAATATAATTTTTTTTTTTGAGCAATAATATATATATATATATATATATATATATATATATATATTTGAGCAATAATATTATATTTTTTTAAAGCAATAATATATAAATATATATATATATATATATATATATATATATATTTTTTTTTTTTTTTTTTTTTTTGAGCAATAATATATATATATATTTTTTGGAGCAATAATATATGTATTTTTTTTTAGCAATAATATATATATATATTTTTTGGAGCAATAATATATGTATTTTTTTTTAGCAATAATATATATATATATATTTTGGAGCAATAATATAGATATTTTTTTTTGAGCAATAATATATATATTTTTTTGGAGCAATAATATATATATTTTTTTTTTTGAGCAATAATATATATATATATTTTTTGAGCAATAATATATATATTTTGAGCAATATATATATATATATATATATATATATATATATATATATATATATATATATATATATATATATATATATTTGTTTTTTTTTTTGTTTTTTGGAGCAATAATATATATATATTTTTTGAGCAATAATATATATATATATATTTTTTTTTTTTTTTTTTGAGCAATAATATATATGTTTTTGAGCAATAATATATATATATTTTTTGAGCAATAATATATATATATATTTTTTGAGCAATAATATATATATATATATATATATATATATATATATATATATATATATATATATATATATATATATATATTGAGCAATAATATATATATATATATATATTTTGAGCAATAATATATATATTTTTTTGAGCAATAATATATATATATATATAAATATATATATATATTTTTTCTTTTTTTGAGCAATAATATATTTTTTTTGAGCAAATATATATATATATATTTTGAGCAACAATATATATATATTTTTTGAGCAATAATATATATATATATATATATATATATATATATATATATATATATATATATATATATATATATATATATATATATATATATATATAAATATATATATATATTTTTCTTTTTTCTTTTTTTGAGCAATAATATATTTTTTTTTGAGCAATAATATATATATATATTTGTTTTTTGAGCAATAATATATATATATATATATATATATATATATATATTTTGAGCAATATAATATATATATATATATATATATATATATATATATATATATATATATATATATATATATATATATATTAGGGCTGTCAAAATTAGCGCATTAACGTACGCGATTAATTTGAAATATTTAACGCTATTTACGCATTTAACGCAGTTGCATTTTTTTTTATTTCCTGTTGTGACCGACGTTTGTTCAGGAGCCGATGCGTCCATAGAGGTGACCTAGGCGGCCGCCTTGGGCGGCAGAATAGTGAGCGAACCCCCCGGTCCTCGCTTTTATCCGCGAACGAGTCACTTTCTATTTCACTTTCGGGTTGAGGGCCGTGTGATTGCCGTTTGCCTAGAGCGCCAGTTCAGCTTGCTCCGGCCCTGCATGTGTTTAATAAATATGTTTAAGAAATATGTTTAAGAAATATGGATAAGACCAAGGAAGCGCTTTTAAAAGGAAAGTTTCTGTACAAATCAATTAAGGTCGCATCACCTGAAGGGAGTGCGCTGTACTGCGCTCTCTCTCTCTCTCTCTCTCTCTCTCTCTCTCTCTCTCTCAATTCAATTCAATTCAATTCAATAGTTGCTTTATTGGCATGACAAATTTTACAAATGTATTGCCAAAGCATTTATAAAGTTTACATAAAAAAGTAACATGCATATATAATTAAAAAAAAAACAGCACACAACATAGTAGTAGTAAAAAAAAAAAAAAAAAAAAAAAGAATAAAATAATAATTATATATATTAATAATAATCTGAATATATATATTATAATTAAATAAAATATAAATAATATATCATATTTTTTAATATATCATATTTATGGTGGCTTGAGAAAATCATAACTTTCCGCCAGACTGTCATACAGACTTAAGTTTACGCTCATTTAACTCATTTAACTCATGACTACCAATCTGCCAATCACTGATGACCTCTCTCTCTCTCTCTCTGTGTGTGTGTGTGTGTTGTCCCCCCATAATGTCAATAGAGTAGACTGTCTTAGCAACTGGCTAAATGAGGACTAAGCAAATTGTTTCTATTTTATAATTAATGTTCTCAACTTGCAATACAACTTTACAATGAATACAATTGTTTGTATTCAATACTTTATTATTATTATTTTTCAATTTCCATATTTGCAGTGCCTGTATTTTGGATTTTTTTTTTTTTGGATTCGTGATTAATCATGATAAATTATTTTCGGGTTTGTGTGTGTGTATACCTTGTATTCCTAACATTGTGGGGACCAAATGTCACCATAATTATACCAATAACAGTAAATGCTGACTTTGTGGGGACCTTTCTTGGTCTCCATGAGTAAAATGGTTTATAACAGACAGAATGAAGTATTTTGATAATGTAAAAATGCAGATTGTAGATGGATACAGTATACAGTATAAAAATCAATACATCTATGGAAAGTCCCTATAAAGATAGCTCTCTTTGTGTGTGTGTGTGTGTGTGTGTGTGTGTGTGTGTGTGTGTGTGTGTGTGTGTGTGTGTGTGTGTGGTGTGTGTGTGTGGTGTGTGTGTGTGTGTGTGTGTGGTGTGTGTGTGATTAATGGGTCTGGTGATGTTTAGCTAGCAGCAGGCAGATGGTAGTGGAGATAATCTTAAGTTTCAGATCCATTAACCATCCACAAACCCAAACTCCACACTTCTCTACTAAGCTGGACTGTGGATTGTGCATGTTGTGTGTGTGTGTGTTTTGTTCACCAGAGATCAAAATAACATTTGTTTCAGATGAGGGACATGCAGTGTGGTGTATTTCACCTCCATGGTGGTGCGACAGACTCCCTCCGTTGGCTAGAATCTCCTCTCGGGCCGCGTGCTATAAAACAGAAATAACATCAATTATCAAAATCAGTTTATTTTAAAGGGGAGCTATTATACAAAAATCACTTTTATAAGGGGTTTAAACACAGTTGAGTGTCAGCAGTGTGTGAATCTATTCAGCTTCTAAAGGTAAACGTTTATCAACTTTATTTGTTCTAATCAGACTTGATAAAAACAGTCTGCAGAAACACTTTGATTGACATTCTCCCTTTATATGATGTCATCAGAGGGCAAAAGCCCCTCCCACTAGTGACCTCATTAGCATAGGATGTCAGTCTTGTTTTTAAATCTGCCACTATGCTGACACACAGGAATCTGTAGCTCCGCCCTCTTTTGAAAAGAGTACAATCTAATTTGCATTTAAAGCGACAGTCACCAAAACGCCACAGCCTAAAAGGGTCAGTTTATCAGAAAGTGACGATTTTCTTCCCTTTTGTTTCTCATTGGATGGAAACGCTGCTTTATTCGCAAATGTTTTATGTGATATTCCAGTTTTGCACATGAATCTGATTCATATCTTTGGATGAAAACACAGCTAGTGATGGTTGCTCTTGATCTTTATATCCTCTACGTACCTCCACTTGTTCGTAGACATGAACTGGATCACTTAGACCCCGGTAATTAAAGGCAAAGTAGAAATACACACAAGCACCTGCGTCATACGTCTGTGTGACTCTAGAAAGAGAAAGGAGGAAAAAACAATCAAGTTAGAATGCTTTCAAGTATATCTATCTATCTATCTATCTATCTATCTATCTATCTATCTATCTATATATATTAGTGGTGGGCTGTTATCGGCTGTTATGCTTCGTTGACGCGAGACTCTTATCGGCCGATAAAAAAAAAATATCGCCGTTAATCTATTCTCAAAGTTGGGTTGGGAGCGGGGTCTATTCTATGCAAGCTATGATGACTTTCACCTTGATATTTTAGTGCGGATGTATACCTGACCGGTGAGCCGTCTGACAAAAAAAGTGCCCTTCTGAATCAAATCAGCAGGATGCCCTTCTGGATCTTTCACTTACTTCGAAGACACGACTGACTACACTCACATGGACATCTGTAGTCTAGTTATTTGCCTTAATAGACAATAATATAATGAAGGTGTTTACGTGAAGAGCTTTCATGGAAGAGTTTCCTGTCATTTTGGGTGACTTTAACTGCAGTTTGGCAGTTTCAGTTTCACTCATGAACATTTCATTCATGCCCCCGTGACAAACTGAGGTATTAGACACAAATCAGGAGTAAGGACTGATGAGAGTGTTATGGAATATAATAACGCACGGCGAATGGAGAGAACAAAACTTCTGCATTTCGCAGTGTGTGTGTGTGTGTGGTGCTTTACTGGCAGCCGTGTGTGTGGATCTTGTGGGAAATTATGGTGAAAAGTCCTACATGACGGTAATAGTTTGACTGTGGTGTTTCCTTCAATAATGCCACTAATATCTGCATACTCCACGTCTTAATTCCATTTCTCTTTAGTTCAGTTATGACTTTAGTCAGATTAAGGTCATAATAAATGGCTGTTTGTAGCTTATGTAGGCCTACAGCTCAACATTGATGTTTAACTGAATAAACAGTGAGTAAACACAAGTACATCTTATTGAACATCATTTATTTTCATCACCAATTATCACAGTAGAACAGTTTCTCAAGCAGTTTGTGATGCATTTTGGAAACAGGAGATGAGCCCCTGGTCTAATGCACCACCTGGCTTGAGAAACCCGTTCTCAAAGACTTACTTTAGTCATTATTTGGGTAGCACACATATTCTGAATGCCTTCGGCAGAATTCAAATGAGCCATTTTAATCTAGATTTATTCCAAGATTACAGTGAGATTAATCTAGATCAAAAAAATTAATCTATGCCCACCTATAATATATATACAGCTGAAGTCAGAATTATTAGCCTCTCTTTGATTTTTTTTCTTCTTTTTTTTATATTTCCCAAATGATGTTTAACAGATCAAGGATATTTTCACAGTATGTCTGATAATATTTGTTCTTCTGGAGAAAAGTCTTATTTGTTTTATTTCGGCTAGAACAAAAGCATTTTTTAATTTTTTATTAATCATTTTAAGGTCAATATTATTAGCCCCCTTAAGCAATATTAGTTTTGGATTGTCTCCAGAACAAACCACTGTTATACAATGACTTGCCTAATTACCCTGACTTTACCCTAATTACCCTAGTTAAGCCTTTAAATGTCACTTTAAGCTGAATACTAGTGTCTTGAAGAATATCTAGTCTAATATTATGTGCTGTCATCACGGCAAAGAGAAAAGACATCAGTTATTAGATATAAGTGATTACAACTATTATGTTAATAAAATATTATGTTTACAATCTTCTCTCCGTTAAACAGAAATTTGAGGAAAATACACACAGGGGGGCTAATAATTCTGGCAGGTAAGACTCGTGTACCAGTGTGTGTGTGTACATCCTGCTACATCAGATTAGCGGCTGCTGTGTGTGTTTTTATGAAGCCAGAAGGACAATAACACAGACATCGGCACACTTTCTGTCCTGCTCTTTCCTTGACTTTGAGCTGGGGAAAGTTTAAGTGTGTGTTATCTGCTTCTGCAGAGGTTTAACCTTCACATCAATCATGTCCTGTACAGCTGGAAGACACCGAGACAGGAAATGAATGGCTGAGAAGTCTGTGGGTGTGTGTGTACCTGCATGTGGACAGTGGTGGGAACTGCACTCCTCTCTCTTTACACTCTCTTACAATCCTCTCCTTCACGTTTCGACACAAATCCAAAACCCTGAAAGAGAGGGAATAAATAAAAAAGGATGAATACTAAATAAAGTGCAGACGACAATGGACAAATACTGACCTAAAAACTCATATTTGACTATTATTGTAAAACATTTAAATAATGTAATGATGAGTGCGTAATGAAGCATAATGAAATAATTAAAGGTGCAGTATGTATGTTTGACACCCAGTGGTTGAACTAGGTAAGACATTCCTGGATCAAAACAAAAGCCAACGCAGGCTGCCAGATTGAGGAGCGAGTCTGATTTAAGTCGTGCTCTAAATTAAAGCAACAGCACGCGATAGAGGGAATATTTTCCATATTATTTTTGTCCTAATCAACACCTTGAATTGATATATTAGAAACACATGTGCTTTATTCAGTCTTAAATGCTAATAATGTGAGTTTGAATGCTGTTTTACATGACATTTATTGCCATAAGACTGAATGCAGAAGCAGATAGTTCAGCTCAGATCTGGAGAATAAAATAAACAGTCTGAGATTGAACTTTAGAGCTGACTCAGTGCAAAGCAACACATATCAGTGATTCAGCATCTCCATTTAATAATGTTATAGAGCTTTAATATGTATTCATTAGATTATAAACCTTACCATCTCGTTGGAGTGCAGTGAGTGCACTATTCTGTGCTTCTGAATGGCTGCATTTACATTTCTGTCGTGTTTCGTCTGATGCAAACAGCCAAAATGCTCATCACTGCAAACCTCCTCATGTGTTGTTAGGACACGCGGTTACAATGTAACCTGCTCACCTAATGTTTACGCTCATAATATTTATATTATTTGCTATTTAATAACCACCTCATGTGCAACTCTGAGCCTGCGTCTCATTTTGGAGTCTGCTACTGTCCACCGGAGGTCGCATTTCGGTCACGGACGCATGCTTTAAGAGCCTTCCTGACTGAATGAATGAAATGCATATATAATATTATGCCACAAAATCAAGTTAAGAGTTTTTCAAGCGAGAATAAAGTTATTTTAATGTCAAATAGTCAGTTTATGTATAAGGATAGCGCGTGTATAAAAATGTTGGAAGCTCCAGGCGATCAGCGGCAGCTCCACAAATGGCTTTTCAGTCACGGACGCATGCTTTCAGAGCCTTCCTGACTGAATGAATGAAATATATATATAATATTATGCCACAAAATCAAGTTTTAAGAGTTTTTCAAGCGAGAATAAAGTTATTTTAATGTCAAACAGTCAGTTTATGTATGAGGATAGCACGTGTATAAAAATGTTGGAAGCTCCAGGCGATCAGCGGCAGCTCCACGAATGGCTCCCCCCGAGCGAAGCTTTATATCAGCCAGACCATCTCAGGACCTGTCGCTGGATCTAATCTCTTGCATCTCTGCTGTTAAAACGTGATATATAATTAATCTTTGGTGCATCTAACGGTCAGACTTTGGACTTTTTAACCCATTATTGTTCTCAGGTGTATTTTTTGGCAAATCGCAGAGATAAGTTTCATGATTAAAGAAGATTAAAAAAAAAAAATACAATGTAACCTGCTCACCTAATGTTTATGCTCATAATATTTATATTATTTGCTATTTAATAACCACCTCATGTGGAACTCTGAATCTGAGTCTCATTTCGGAGTATGCTATTGTCCACCGGAGATCACATTTCGGTCACGGACACATGCTTTCAGAGCCTTCCTGACTGAATAAATGAAATATGCTTTTCTCCACTAAGGCAACCCGGAGTGCTGAAATATAATTGGCTAAACTGGCATTGGGCGGGTTAAAGGGAGCAAAACAAAGACAGACGTTCCTGCACGTAACGCACATGTTCAAAGCAGAATATCTGACTTCAGCATTGTTTTACCAGATACAAGAATGTTCACTGAGCATGTTTCTGAAATATCTGCAAACATATTATGGTGCTTTTGTGCTTAAGAAGAGTCAAAAACTCACATACAGCAGCTTTAAATTACTCTTGATTTTGAATTATTTTTACCTGAACAGAGCAAAGCATGTAATAATGAACCATGTACTAAAGATACTAAAGAAGTGTGCTAAAGTATTAATGAAATAAATGCATGAATGGGAATTATGCAATGAAAAAAGCAATAACTAAACATATATATATATGTGAAGAGTTCAGATGCAAAAACCTCTAAGTGCCGTCTGAAAGTTCCATCGAAAATGAAAATATTTCTCATCCCCCTTTGTTTATGTTGAGATATTTGACTTTAAAGACCAGGAAAAGGACCTATTCTTTGCCATAAAAGTGATGTTACTGAACATACGCACAGGAGCCTGATAAAAATGCTCATTTTAGAAGAAAATTTTAGGCGGCATTTAGAGGTTTTTGCAGATGAACCTTTCATATATACACACACACCTGTCCCAAGGCACAGACGTCTCAAACGACTCTCCGATCACATAGTAGTCCATTCCCAAATCCTACACACACACAATACAGTAATTATATTCAGCATATATAATTTTTTTTAATTTAACACATATAGGGATGCACGATACATCAGAGGCCGATATCATTATCGTTATGCTATTTTTATTGTTAATAATATCAATCCAATATCAAATTAGGCCGAAGCCGTTAGTTAATGTAATTGGACAGAACTGCCTGCTTGGCGCATGCATGGGTCGAACTTGTCCAGTGCACTCTTAAGGATCTTTCCACACATTGTTTATTCCTTCAAAGTCCGTCCTTTCTTCGTGTGGTATTGCTGTGCGTTAATAACTCCGTAAGTAACCATAATCCTTATCATTGTACATATGTTTGACAGAATGTCATTAGCTACGTTTCCATGCACCTATTTTTATGCACATTTTTGGTATACGCACATAAAATAAAAAACGGCTGATGGAAACGCCAAGATGCGCATCAATTTTGAAAATGCGCATAACTGAGCAGGATAATCTGTTTATTCGATAAGAAAAGATGCGCATAAACTGTGATGGAAACACTTTTACTGAACAAATTCCAGTAAGCGCATTAAAAAAGGTCATGTGATTTTGTTATAAGAGATCACGTGATGTTTAAAATGCGTGTGAATGGATTAGGCATGGGACGATAACAGTTTTTAAGGTATACAGCGGTTTGGAAAAGTCAAGGTTTTAAAACCGCCAAAATTTTCTGCTATATCGTTTCCTAAGGATTTTTATTTACTTTTTTTTTTTTTTTTTTACAGAAAAAGCAGTATCTCGCATAGAAAAGACATCTAAAAATGCCATTTTAAATAGTAAAGAAATCTGTAATTTTGAAACAAATGAAGACAGCAAAAGTCAATGATTATTATTATTCAGCCTGACATACAGTTGCAATCAGAATTATTCAACCCCCTGATTTATTATCCCTCCTGTTTATTTTTTTCCCCAATTTCTGTTTGATGGAGAGAAAATTTTCAACACGTTTCTAACCATAATAGTTTTAATAACTCATCTCTAATAACTGATTTATTTTCTCTTTGCCATGATGACAGTAAATAATATTAGACTAGATATTCTTCAAGACACTTCTATACAGCTTAAAGTGACATTTAAAGGCTTCACTAGGTTAATTAGGGTAACTAGGCAGGTTAGGGTAATTAGGCAAGTTATTGTATAATGATGGTTTGTTCTGTAGACTATCGAAAAAAATATATAGCTTAAAGGGGCTAATAATTTTGACCTTAAAATGGGTTTTAAAAAATTAAAAACTGCTTTTATTCTAGCCGAAATAAAACAAATAAGACTTTCTCCAGAAGAAAAAACATTATCAGACATACTGTGAAAATTTCATTGCTCTGTTAAACATCATTTGGGAAATATTTAAAAAAGAAAAAAAAACTAAAAGGGCGTTCAATAATTCTGATTGCAACTGTATTTACTGCTCCAAAATATTTAAAATGTTTCTCAAAATAAAAAAAAGGTTTTGGTTTTTTACCCAGACATTTAAAAAGAATATACTTCAGAGCAGGGATCAGTGTTGCCAGACGTACGATAATTATCGTATCTGTACGATAATTTCGACCTCTGTACGATGTACGATCAATTACGAAAAAAATCCTATAATGTACGATAATTTCAGAAATGTATGGCATTTAAAATAAGTTTCATTGTAATCTTAGGGCTTCTTTACTTATTGATAGCTGCATCTTGTGTCTGCTGTCTGTGACAGGAGAAGGCGGAGTTAGACACGTTTTCTATCTCATCTTACGTTACATCTTCTCAGCCAATCAACGTGGAGAATGGCTCTCTCTCACGAGTTAACGTTCCTGCTGGGCGCAGTGTTGCCAGATATCTTTTGCATTTCGGCGGGTTTTGGATAGTTCTTGGGCTGGAATCAGTCAGCTACATCTGGCAACACTGGCTGCGCGCGGCCGTGCTTCAGTTGTTTGTAAAGTTTTAGCAGTAAAGTAGTGCTGAAAAGAAAGGTGAGAAGGACAGGGGAGTTTGCCCTTGATGTTCCTGTTTTTCCCCATTCAAATGCATCATGTGAACGTGTTTTTCCAAAGTTAATCTCATCAAAACAAAGCCACGAGATCGGCTCATTACAGATCCTCTGGATGGGCTGGTGGTGCACACCTCAGACTAGTGTGTTAAAAATTCGGGAGGGTGCGCTGCTTTCAAGCCAACCAGCATTATGTTGCGCTCCATGTAAGCATCCAATTTGTACCGCAAAATGAATCCCTTAGCATCTGACAACACACGCAGGTATTCGATGACAGAGACTCGGAGGTGGAGTTTGAACCTTCCCACTAAGGTACGCCTTTTTTTTTATGTATTGTGGTAATTTGCACGTTATGTCAAAACGCTATTTGTCTAGATAATATCTGTATACTCTCCGTTTGACTAGTGTACGATAATTTTCCTCCAGGTTCTGGCATGATACTTTCACATTTCCAACCTGGCAACACTGGCAGGGATCACAATACCGTCAAACCGTGATATTTGTATTCAAGGTTATCATACCGTCATAATCTTATACCGGCCCATGCCTAGAATAGATAAACCAGCAGGCTGAGCACACTGGGAAACATCTGAAATGTTGTTCTGGTCATTCTAAAACCATTTCATTCTTAACTATTTCAGTATTCGTGTTGTTATATTATTAATGACCTCCAGAATCAGAAGATCGCTGGTTCGAGTCTCGGCTGGGTCAGTTGGCATTTCTGTGTGGAGTTTGCATGTTCTCCCCGTGTTGGTGTGGGTTTCCTCCGGGTGCTCCAGTTTCCCCCACAGTCCAAACACATGTGCTGTAGGGGAAAAAAGCTAAATTGTCCGTAGTGTGCGTGTGTGTGTGCGTGTGTGTGTGTGCGTGTGTGTGTGTGTGTGTGTGTGTGTGTGTGTGTGTGTGTGTGTGTGTGTGAATGAGTGTGTATGGGTGTTTCCAAGTAATGGGTTACAGCTGGAAGGGCATCCGCTTTGCAAAACATATGCTGGATAAGTTGGCGGTTCATTCCACTGTGGCGACCCCCTGAATAATAAAGGGTATATCGTATGAGTATATCGGTCATCGGCCTCCAATTTTTAAGAGTTATCGTTATCAATGTCGGCCAAAAAAAATCCATATCTGTGCATCCCTACACATGTGTGTGTATTAATGATCTATGAACGTGTGTTTAACCGAATGAAGGAGTGTAAAAGCGTAACACACCCGCAGGTAGGCGATCACAAACGTCAGCATGTAGCCCCTCTGACCGTTGTCCTCTCCTGCTGCCAGACCTCTACACACACACACAGACACACAGACACAGACACACACACACACACACACACACACACACACACACACACACACACACACACACACACACACACACACACACAATAAAACTTTAAACTCTCTTGAAAAGCTCAGTCACAAGCCTTACGTCTTTGTGTGTATGTATGTGTGTGTTTGTGTTGAGTGTGTGTGAGAATGCAAGGGTTTTGTGTGTCTGTGTGAATGTTATGTGTGACTGTGTGTGTGTGTGTGTGTGTAAGACAGAGAGATACATGGATACTCCCACACACACACAAAAACCCACTCCCACACATGCACTCCCAGACACACGCACATTTTCCCACACACACGCACACGCACACACACACACACACACACACACTTCCACACAAACTCTCTCCAAATCACAAACTCTCTCTCTGCCACACACACTCCCAGACACACTCTTTCCCCCACACCATTACACCACTCCCAGACACACACTCCCCACAACCCCGACCCCCCACACACACACACACAAACTCTCTCCAAAACACTAATTCTCTCTCTGCCTCACACACTCCTACACACAAACTCAGACACACACACACACTCTCTCTCTCTCTCTCTCTCTCTCTCTCCACACACACACTATCTTACACAAAAACTCAGACACACACACACACACTGACAGACACTCATACACTCCCCCCACCCCCCTCTGCCTCACACACTCCTACACACACACACACTCACACTCCCAGACACACTTACTCACCACACACACTCTCTCCCACACAAACTCAGACACACACACTCACAGACACTCATACACTCTCACAAACGCACTCTCTCTCTCTCTCTCCCAGACACACACTCTCTCTAACCTACATACACACAGACACACACACACTCTTTCCCCCACACAAATTCAGACACACACACACTCGCAGACACTCATACACACTCACAAACACACTCTCTCTCTTTCCCACACACACACTCCCAGACAAACACTCTCTCCTACCTACTTTATCTCTCTCTCTCTCTCTCTCTCTCTCGCTCTCTCTCCCACACACACACTCCTATGCACAAGCTCTGACACACACACACACACACACACACACTCCCAGACACATACTCTCTCCTACCTACACACAGAGACACACACTCTCTCTCTCTCTTTCTCCCACACACACACACTTATGCACAAGCTCTGACACACACAATCACAGACACACTCCCACACTCTCTTTTACACACACACCTACTCACGCAAACACAATCACACACACTCACAGCAGTGGATCGATAAGGTCAGCTCTGATATTCACCTTCTATCAATCACAATCAGCCTCTAATTAAACATTCAGAAGATCAACACAGCTCACACACACACACACACACACACACACACACACACCAGTGCTGCTGAAAGAGCCGTGATAAATGAGGCAGTGTGAAAAGACGGAGGCTTCTGGACACAATCACAAACCATCAGCAGAGGTCAGAGGTCACGACCCCAGTGACCCCTGCTGAACTACACTGGTCAAACAGTAACTCAAACACACACACACACACACACACACACACACACACACAGAAACTCGTGTGTTTTACCCGAATTTGGCTGCGATGTCGTAAACCTGCTTCTCGTGCTGCAGAACCTTCCCACGATCCCCTTCAAAGAGCAGCGTGGCCACACACAGATGATGAGGGTCGAAGCCTTTAAACTGACCACAACAGACAAACACTACTCATAAAACCTCCACAATATGATTAAAACTATTCACATCAGTGGAAATTAATATTAGAAAGACATTATGCACTCATTTACACTCACCGGCCACTTTATTAGGTACACCTTACTAGTACCGGGTTGGACCCCTTTTGCCTTCAGAACTGCCTTAATCCTTCATGGCAGAGATTCAACAAGGTACTGGAAATATTCCTCAGAGATTTTGCTCCATATTGACATGATAGCATCACACAGTTGCTGCAGATTTGTCGGCTGCACATCCATGATGTGAATCTCCCGTTCCACCACATCCCAAAGGTGCTCTATTGGATTGAGCTCTGGTGACTGTGGAGGCCATTTGAGTACAGTGAACTCATTGTCATGTTCAAGAAACCAGTCTGAGATGATTGGCGCTTTATGACATGGTGTGTTATCCTGCTGGAAGTAGCCATCAGAAGATGGAGACACTGTGGTCATAAAGGGATGGACATGGTCAGCAACAATACTCAGGTAGGCTGTGGTGTTGACACGATGCTCAATTGGTACTAAAGGGCCCAAAGTGTGCCAAGAAAATCTCCCCCACACCATTACACCACCACCACCAGCCTGAACCGCTGATACAAGGCAGGATGGATCCATGCTTTCATGCTGTTGACGCCAAATTCTGACCCGACCATCCGAATGTGGCAGCAGAAATGGAGACTCATCAGACCAGGCAACGTTTCTCCAATCTTCTATGGTTCAGTTTTGGTGAGCCTGTGTGAATTGTAGCCTCAGTTTCCTGTTCTTAGCTGACAGCAGTGTCACCCGGTGTGGTCTTCTGCTGCTGTAGCCCATCCGCCTCAAGGTTGGACGTGTTGTGTGTTCAGAGATGCTCTTCTCCTCAGCTGTAACGAGTGCTTATTTGAGTTACTGTTGCCTTTCTATCAGCTGGAACCAGTCTGGCCATTCTCCTCTGACCTCTGGCATCAACAAGGCATTTGCGCCCACAGAACTGTCGCTCACTGGATATTTCCTCTTTGTCAGACCATTCTCTGTAAACCCTAGAGATGGTTGTGCGTGAAAATCCCAGTAGATCAGCAGTTTCTGAAATACTCAAACCAGCCCGTCTGGCACCAACAACCATGCCACGTTCAAAGTCACTTAAATCCCCTTTCTTCCCCATTCTGATGCTCGCATTGAACTGCAGCAGATCATCTTGAGCATGTCTACATGCCTAAATGCATTGAGCTGCTGCCATGTGATTGGCTGATTAGAAATTTGCGTTAACAATCAGTTAGACAGGTGTACCTAATAAAGTGGCTGGCGAGTGTATATAATATTTCACAATGTGCTTCATGGCATTTTTAAATATATGTTGGGAGGGCAAAAATGCATGTGATGAATTGAAAAAGACAAAGTGGGCGGGCACTGCTTTCCCTGCAGAACACTGTGACCGACCAATCAGAGAGAGGCATTTCAGACAGCAGATTAATTACAATGTTGATTCTCTCACCTTCGTGATGTAGAATTTTTTCAACCCGTCCAAGAATGAGGTGAATATGGAGGACACTTGAGGCTTGAGCGCGTGACCTGTGTAAACATCAGCAAACACACAATCATTCATTTACATTAGTGTTGTCACGATACAAGTATTCGGTACCAATCAATACTGAAACTTTAAAAACGTCCATTTCCCGAGAACATTTGAGCGCTGTTGAACTTAATCTCTGAAAGCTGAACTGACTCTGTTTCAATTCACTATAATCTTCCGTGTGAAGCTGCTTTGACACAATCTACATTGTGGGCAAACTACGGCCCGTGGGCCATATGCGGCCCGCTAAACTCTTTCATCCGGCCCGCGAGGGAGTTTTTAAAATGCTGCTTCTGAGTAATGGTTTGGTTTCAGAATTAGTAGATGCAATACAAGTGACCGCCATTTGATGGCAGTATTGCACGAGGTACAGTTATTGCAACCAGTAAAGTTAGAACACTCTCTCGGATATTAAAATACCCTCGACCATTAATGACTAAAAATGAGTCAGGCAAAAAAAAGAAAAATTGACTCTGAATGTCGTGTGTTTAAGGAAGAATGGACAACAAAATACTTCATCATCAATATCGGACAAAAAGCGGTATGTCTAATATGCCAAGAAAGCTGTTTTTAAAGACTGCAACCTAAGTCGGCATTTTTCACGCAAACATTCAAATTTTTTTTATTTTTATCAGTCAATATCTTTTCTATTCTCCACTGTAAAAACTACATTGTTGTTGTTGTTGTTGTTGTTATTATTATTATTATTATATTTAATAAGGGATTATTTTATTGTTTTATGATGATTGATAAGTAAATAAAAATAGCAGTTGCAATTAATTTGACTTGTAAATATGACTCAATAATAACTATTAAAAAAAAATGTGTGTTAATGTGACACGTTTATGTCCGATATTACGTTCCATGCATACTGCCACCATAAATAAAAGTTATTTTTTGAAGGATTTGACATGTGGCCCTTCACTTGGTTTGCAAAACTTGATGTGGCCCTCGGGCCTAAAAAGTTTGCCCACCACTGGTATAAGCGCTATACAAATAAAGATGAATTGAATTGTTGAGCATGATCTTAAACAGCGCTGATTTTCAACTGTGTTCATGTGCTCAACAGAAATGACGGTCTGCCATTGAATGACTGCCATTATTAGTAACTTCAGGTGCTTTCTAAAACTAAATCTGCAAAGATGCATTCTGCATGAATGTCTCATAAATCCGCGCACGCGGTGAGGATTTAGCAGTGAAAACAGGTCGCACGGCAATTTATGCACTCGCACAAATGCTTCCAAATATATTTTTAGGTCGCATAAAATTTCGGGTGCATATGTGACCAAAACAGTCGAGCCCTAGCATCTTTACTTGTTATTATTTCCTCATAATAATAATAAAATAAGGAAGTTATCATCAATCACAAATTACAGTGAACTCCAAACGAACTCTCGTCTCCGCCACCAGCTGTGGGAAAAAGCCATTATACCGACACAGATCACTCCATCTATTCATGCCAGAGTCCCGCGGAAAAAAGTGATTGACAGGTGGTAATCTGTGTGTAACTTTATTTATTTATGGTTTGGTCATGGGTAAAGCAAAGACCATGTGGGTCAGGTAGTGAAAACGCTAGGCTACAATTAATAAATTAGTTATGAATTAATTGATTTTTAACAACAACCACCCCCACCTACGACGATGATGCCATCGTCCAGCGCGATGTTTCACATTAGACGTCGTACGATGCCAAATTGGTCAACATCGCCCAACCCTAGTGTGTAACTCTTATGTTTATCCATGATATTACTTTCTCTCAGATTTCTCTGACATTATGTCACACATAGGACATGCATTAAGGTTTCCCCTACCGTAATACACCTAAAACACAGAATTGCCGTAAAACTCGCCAATGCCAGGGAAGCGTTTTCAATTCGGTCAAGTCCAGCGGCCGTCACCCTTGAACCAATCTCAAACTAGGGGCTCTGTTTAATTCTGGAGCATCCAGAGATTCCTCAGCCAGCGTGTCTGAACACACACACACAGTAACCCTCATTACCTCCCTTTACCTTCAACACAGATATAAAAATAACGCCGCCACACACCAGGCGTCTCGCCCTAAAGAGTGTGCATGCTGCAAAACCCCCCAAAAAACCCCATTATGATTACCAAAAGCGGCGTCTTCATTAAAGACTCAATACATCTCTGTTCCCTCAGAAGTGCACTGCAGATAAAAACACAGAGGCCTACAGGAGTTAATGAGATCCCCGGAGACAAACGCAACTTCTCCAGATCTGGCAACCGCTCGTCTCCACATGTAACACTGTAAAACTCGTCTGCACTGAGCGCTTAATTGCTGCCGGGGCCATTTTTCACTGCTGCTGAACTGTGTGTGTGTGTGTGTGTGTGTGTGTGTGTGTGTGTGTGTGTGTGTTTGCGCATTGGCAAAAATAATGATCTATTTCAGTTTATATGCGAGCGGGGGGATTCTGGGGAGATCGATTACACCACACCAAACTAAACCACTTGACGTAATGAATATAAAAACAACAACAACAATGAGACGCAATAAAAACAAAGCTCCATCTTCCGGCCGATCTCAGCGGAGAGCAGAATGAAGATGGATTTTATGTGGCCGGCACAGAACTTTTACATCACAACAAAACGACGAAGAAGAAATAACTGAATTAAACATTACAGTAAAAATAGTTTAATATCTCTTCATGTTTAAACACAGTGTGCATTATTGCTGCAGCCTTATTCTGACAGAAATCCTTTGTTTGGATTCTGTTTCATACAAGCAAAAGAATTGACAGTGTTGGGTTTTATTCTGTAACTCTCTGGAAAAACAATACAGCACATCCACAACAACAGTTCACTCTAATAAGACGTCTTACTCTGTGTTTGGGATGTCTGCGGGAGTAATATGTGGACTTGCTTTAGGCTGATGTGGATCAGTGATCTCTGTTAGACTGAATAAATACTACTGAGACTGTGAGGTTTATTTTAGTCAACGAAAACTAAGATAAAAACTTTTTGTTAACTGAAAATTCACAATAAATGGAAAACTAAAACTAAACAAAAAACAAACTGAAATAATAGAACAATTAGCAAAAAACAAACAAATGTTTTCAGAATTAATAAGCACTCATTCTGCGGCTATATATAAAAATACCAGTAGATGGCGCCAAACACATCATTGTTACACTGAATAAATAATATTGAGAGACTGCGAGACTCAACTAAAAACTAAAACATTTGAAACTACTATTCAAAAAATATCACAATGAAAACTAAAACGAGACTAAACTAACAGTCACTGAAAAACGAACTGAAATAATATAATAACGAACGAAAAAAACTACTGTTTTCAGAATTATTAAGCTCCCATTCTGTGAGTAAAATCGGACCTGTGACTATATAAAACAACCAGTAGATGGCACCAAACACATCAGTCTGTTACACCAAATGAATACTAGTAAGAGAGACTGTGAGACTTAGGCCCAATCCCAATTCTATCCCTTAGCCCTTTCCCTTAGCCCTCGTTTTGCGTGTTACCGTGAAGGGGTAGGGGTGTCCCAATTCTCTTTAGCTTGAAGGCGTAGGGCTAAGGGCAAGGGGTATACACCCCTTCGAATGAAGATTTTTCAGGAGCACACTTGAAACCAAGGGGTAAGAAAATTTCCCAGAATACACCTGCCACTCGGCAGTATTGCTGAACCCGGAAGTAAGGAGATCCACAAATTAGTATTTTTTGTCATTATTACGAATTTTTACGACAAACAAACACATTTTAATATATTCATAACCGCGTTCATGGTTTACCGTCATGCCTTAAAAAAAAAAAAAAAAAACGCTAAATTTGGCTATTTATAATCAATAATCATAACTCCTGTACAGCAGTCCCACAACATTCTGTCACTCGATGACACTCGAACACCCTATCAGAAAAGTCTAGTGGCTGAGAATGAGCTTTTTACAGTGTCTGCTATAATGTTAGTGTTGTTTTTGGTGTGTTTACATTGATAAATATGGCCACTGTGTAAATACACAGTATAGTTATGATCTTATTGCCACATTAGATCGTTATGATAACATAATATATGCCTTCAGTGATTTCCTGGAGATAAATACCATAAAATAACAAAACTGGAATAACTACAGCAGTCGCCATCGTCTGATCTCATATAAAGCTAGAGATCGCGATGACATATGATGACGTGTGCAGGTGTTGAAGTGCTGTCCCAATTCTTATGGGTAAATTTTGAAGCCCTTCCCCTTAACCCTCGGTTGTAAGGGCCAAGGGGAAGGGGTACAAAAATAGAATTGGAATTGGGCCTTATTTTAGTAAAATAGAAACTAAGACAAACTACTTAAAACGAAACTAACTACAGTGACTGAAAAACAAACTAAAATAATATAACAATGAACAAAAATAAACAATTATTTTCAGAATTATTAAGCACTCATACTTTGGCAGAAAATCTGACCTGTGGCTGTTCATAAAAGTACCAGTAGATGGCGCCAAACACATCAGTCGGTTGCACTGAATAAATTCCAGTGAGAGAGACTGTGAGACTTATTTTAGTCAACTAAAAACTAGGACAAGCCATTGGTCAAAAATATTTTTGTTAACTGAAATAAAAATTCATAATAAATGAAAAATAAAATGAAACCAAACTAACAGCCACAGAAAAACTAACGGAAATAATATAACAATTAGCAAAAAACTAACAATTGTTTTGAAAATTAATAAGCACTCTTCTATGGTGGAAAATCTGACATGCGGCTGTATATAAAAGTACCAGTAGATGGTGCCAAACACATCAGTCAGTTACATTGAATGAATGCTAGTGAGACAGACTGCGACACTTATTTTAGTCAAATAGAAACTAAGACAAACTCTATAAAACTAAGTGAAACTAACTACAGTGACTGAAAAACAAACTAAAATAATATAATAACGAACAAAAATAAACAATTATTTTCAGAATTATTAAGCACTCATTCTGTTGCGTAAAATCTGACCTGCGGCTGTTAACAAAATTACCAGTAGATGGCACCAAACAAATCAGTCTGTTACACTGAATAAATACTAGTGAGAAAGACTGCGAGACTTACTTTAGTCAACTAAAAAACTACAACAAACTATTGATCAAAAATATTTTCGTTAACTGAAATGTAATACACAATAAATAAAAACTAAAACTAAACTAACTGTTGTTAATGAAAAACAAACGGAAATAACATTACAATGAACAAAAATAAACAATTGTTTTCAGAATAAGCACTCATTCCGTGGCGTAAAATCTGACCTGTGACTGTATATAAAGGTACCAGTAGATGGCGCCAAACACATTAGTCTGTTACACCAAATGAATACTAGTGAGAGAGATTGTGGACTTATTTTAGTCAAATAGAAACTAAAACAAACTATTTAAAACTAAGCGAAACTAACTACAGTGACTGAAAAACAAACTAAAATAATATAATATTGAACAAAAATAAACAATTATTTTCAGAATTATTAAGCACTTATTCTGTTACGTAAAATTTGACCTGCGGCTGTTAACAAAATTACCAGTAGATGGCACCAAACAGATCAGTCTGTTACACTGAATAAATACTAGTGAGAAAGACTGCGAGACTTACTTTAGTCAACTAAAAAACTACAACAAACTATTGGTCAAAAAATATTTTCGTTAACTGAAATAAAATTTTAAAATTAATAATAAATGAAAAAATTAAACTAAACTAAATTAATGACAGTGACTGAAAAACAAACTGAAATAACATTATAATGAACAAAAATAAACAATTGTTTTCAGAATTAATCAGCCTTCTGTTGCGTAAAATCTAACCTGTGACTGTATGTAAAAGTACCAGTAGATGGCGCCAAACACATCAGTCTGTTACACTGAATAAATACTAGTGAGAAAGACTGCAAGATTTATTTTGGTCAACTAAAAAACTACAACAAACTATTGATCAGAAATATTTTCGTTAACTGAAATTTAATACACAATAAATAAAAACTAAACTAACTGTTGTTAATGAAAAACAAATGGAAATAACATTATAATGAACAAAAATAAACAACTGTTTTCAGAATTAATTAGCATTCTGTTGCGTAAAATCTGACCTGTGACTGTATATAAAAGTACCAGTAGATGGCGCCAAACACATCAGTCTGTTACACTGAATAAATACTAGTGAGAAAGACTGTACGATTTATTTTGGTCAACTAAAAAACTACAACAAACTATTGATCAGAAATATTTTCGTTAACTGAAATTTAATACACAATAAATAAAAACTAAACTAACTGTTGTTAATGAAAAACAAACGGAAATAACATTACAATGAACAAAAATAAACAATTGTTTTCAGAATAAGCACTCATTCCGTGGCGTAAAATCTGACCTGTGACTGTATATAAAAGTACCAGTAGATGGCGCCAAACACATCAGTCTGTTACACTAATAAAACTAAGTGACACTATTATAACCTGAAGAAAAGATAACAATAAACTCACCGAACTGAAACTGCTCGTTGTCCATTAGCCGAATAGATGCTGGAGCACATCTCTGAAACAAAGAAATAAGAATCAAATAAATATCCTCAAACAGAAACAGGTTAATACACAGACATTCATAATGATGATCCCCTGCACGTCTAAGCAAATCTACAATACTATTATTGCTCAGCTAGTATTTATTGTTGTTGCTGTTAGTGAACACCTACAGTACGGCAAAAGTTATACTCCAATTAAAACATGAGCCTGTTTTAATTTATTTTTAAGGCAGGCATGAGTTAAGATGAAGCAGGCAGAGAAGCAGAGCAGGTCCCGAACAGCAGAGTCAATTATTTAATTTGAAGTTGGATCTCAGTTTGTTTATGGACTAATAAGGAGCAGCGCCATACAGATGCTAACATGGAGGACATCAATAACAGCTACATCAGCAGAACACACACATGCACATACACTAATGAGAGCCTGATCAGAAACAAACACACACACACACGAGCCTGATCATAAATTCACAGACACACACAAATGTATATATACACATGTATACATCATAATGTACTTTTAAGGGGGCGAGAATGTAGTATGCAGCAACTATGCAGTTTATTTATAATGATAATGCCTACATTCATCATTTCTGAGACTTAGCGAATCGGCAACCATTAGTCTGTCATTGAGCTGAGCAAATACAGTTGACGTTCTGCCACAAGATGGCGACAGAGTCCGCATAATAAGCCCTTATGCTGCATTCACACCAGACACGGAAGCAACGTCAAGCGGAAGTGATTTACATGTTAAGTCAATGCAGTGACGCGAACAGACATCCTGCGGCACGATACGCGCGAATAAGGCAGCAGGAATGACGCGATTCACGCAAATGAAACAGCGCGAGTTAAGCGTTTTGTGCGATTGACTCACTTAATGCGTGTATCGCATGTTTCACGAAAATCTGAACTTAAGCGGACATTCGCGCCGCCTTAACCAATCAGCAGCTTGCTCTTGTAGGGGCGTGATTATGACGTAGCGCCTGTTGTTGGGTGTTCCAGGGGAAAATCCTCCTGCCGACACCGACAATAGTTCATCAAACTGGGCTGGGCTCAGTCAGAAGCACCGCTGAAAGCCTCCATCATCCAGGTATAGTTTCTGAAGGAGTTGATGAACTCACAGAGCTGGGTGCAACTCTGAATGGATTAAGTGGACTGGCTTCAAACGAATCTATGCTGTTTTTCATGTCCTCATAAATCACATAAACACAGCTATTCTCTCAATAAAATCCATGCTAGCCATTTAGCAACGAAGCTAGAGTCACCGGGCAGACAGAAGCCCCGCCCATGAAGCGAATCTGCGTCTGTTGTGAAGTGAATTTAACACGCCAATGAAGCGAGTAAACTCAAGATGTTCATGCGCCTATTTACGCGCGAATATCGTGATTTATCCACGTGCACCGGGTCTGGTGTGAACACAGCATAAGAGGAGAAAAACAGCATTCTGTCAGCGTACGTTTAAATTACAGCTGATTAAATCATTATTAAACTCGTAAGTAACTTTCTAAGTCCATCTCTCTCTTTTGCATGTTGTAGTGCTGTACTGTATTTATACCACAGTAATCTGCTAGTGTTTGCTTTGCTCTGGCTTTTCGGGGTTATTCATTGTGAAATCCCGATTGCAACAGAGAAATACTGGGAAATCTCTGTAGACTAGAGATGCGCGGATCAGCTCAAATGTCACCCGAATCCGCTCCTTCATTCTAATCATCCACCCGCCACCCGCCCGCACATTATTTTATCTGATATATATATCCGCACCCGACCCGCACCCGATCGCCACTTTAATAATTCTAATTCTTTGTTTTAAGCATGATGATAGGTGTAACTTTCTCCGCAATGTCCGGCGGCAGAGTAACAGCTCGTTAATTCATGCTCGAGCAAATGATGAGACGGACAAAAGTACTCGATGCATGCCCTTCTTTTACTTATTTCAGTGTTTTCAGGTTCACAGTGCAAAACAGCTCCCGGGTGGAATTACTGAAGTAAACATAAAACAAAACCGGATAAAACTTTCTCCCTCTAATTCACCGCACGCACAGCACACAGCGAGAGCTCACATCACACAGCATGCGTGTCGAACTACACTACCCACAATGCCCCTAAAAACACTGCAGTCCTAAAGCGGCCACACTATTTCCCCTCTCCTGCAACTTAGGTCACAGTGGATCGTTCGTTATTAACAGCAGATTCAGCTTTTACATATACAGGAAAAAGAGAACAAAAACGGCGTCCCTTCAGCCTAAACAGCAGCTATGTTGTGTGTACTTGGCCCTTTTCTTAACACTGTGCAAAAACAGAATAGCATCTACTGTGCCTGGATTCGGGCGATTCCGCCTCGCCTCCAAAACACGGCTGGCTGCACTAAATGAGCGTTCGCGCGAACCGCTTGTTGCAGGAATGCACAAGCTTCTCCTTGCAAGGCGCTGCAGTCGTGTAAATAAGCGATCTTGTTTCTCCCAGAATGATAGCAGATTTCCCTCTGATGACTCCTCTAACTGAAGTTAGCACAGTACTCTTGCACTTCATCCATTATTTTGGGCGTCTCTCATCTTCACATTCTGCGAAGTCCACTCTCTGCTTTTTTGCTGGTCAACTGCTATGACCCGCTACATCCACCCGCGACCCACCCGCAATTAATCATAATGTATTTTTTTATTACCCGACCGACCCGCGGATTATCCGCAGCGCCCGCGGATTTAACCGCCATCCGCGCATCACTACTGTAGACTGATGGCATTTCATGCCGTTCAGCCTTATAATCTTAAAATGTAAGCAAAACCAGCTGTTTTGTCATCACTTTAGACATTACTGAGCCCATGAACATTCCCTGCCTGGTGTCAAACTATTTCATAACTGTTACAAGAGCCAATTCAATCACATCTTAACATTAAAACAGCTATCATAAAATTATTTATCAATATGTGGACCTTTTTGGATTCTCAGAAGCTATGGAAATTAAAAAATGCAAAACAGCAAATACGTTAGGACGACTGCTTTTGTTTACATCCCTCAAAATGGTCTATCTAATCATTCAAACACTAGCTCTAAAGTGACGTTGGTGAATGAGCAACTGTTTCTGCTGCAGATGTGAATGAATGGCGGAACAAAGTAGTTCCTCGTAATAATAATAATAATTCCTTACATTTATATAGCACTTTTCTGGGCACTCAAAGCGCTTTACACAATGGTGGGGGATCTCCTCATCCACCACCAGTGTGCAGCAACCACCTGCATGACAAGACGGCAGCTTATTGCGCCAGATCGCACACCACACACCAGCTGATTGGTGGAGAGGAGACAAAGTGATGATGGTATGGGGAGGGTTAGTAGGCCATCATAGACTGCGGACAGTGGGCAGATTTGGCCAGGATGCCGGGGTTAAACCCCTACTCTTTTATTTTAAAGGACATCCTGTGATTTTTAACGACCACAGAGAGTCAGGAGCTCGGTTTAACGAAGGACGGCGCTCACTGAGCAATATAGAGTCCCTGTCACTATACTGGGGCATTAAGACCCACACAGACCGCAGGTTGGGCGCCCCCTGCTGGCCTCACTAACACCACTTCCGGCAGCAACCCAGCTTTCCCATGTGGTCTCCCATGCAAGTACTGTGCTTCAGCTTAGCTTCAGTGGGAGACCATGTGAGAGTTGCAGAGAGCTAGCTGCCGGACTAGACTCTCAGTGTTTGATTTTCTTTTTTATATAAACGATTATGCCATTGAACTGTTGTATAAACGCAATATCACATGAGTAGCAGTGCGATATGGCTGTATATCTGCACTGGTGAGACACTAATGCTGCGTTCACACCAGACGCGGAACGCGCGGCAAAATCGCGCTATTCGCGAGTAAATAGACGCGTGAACATTTGAGTTTACTCGCTTCATTCGCGCGTCAAACTCCGCTTCATTCGTGCGTCAAATTCACTTCAGAACAGACGCGGATTCGCGTCATGGGCAGGGCTTCTGTCTGCCCGGTGACTGTAGCTTCGTTGCTAAATGCTAACATGGATTTTATTGATAAAAAAACTGTGTTTATGTGCTTTATAAAGGCTGTAAAACAGCGTCGATACGTTTGAAGCAGTGTCTGAGTCCACTAGATACTTTCAGAGGTGCACCCAGCGCTGTGGGCTCATAAACTCCTCCAGAAACTTAACCTGGATGACTGGGGCTTTCAGCGGTGCTTCTGACTGAGCCAAGCCCAGTTTGATGAACTGTTGTCGGTGTCGGCTGGAGGATTTCCCCCGGACACCAACAACAGGTGCTACGTCACAATCATGCCCCCACAAGAGCAAGCTCCTGATTGGTTAACGCGGCGCGAATGTCCGCAGAAGTTCAGATTTTCCAACTCGAGCGGTTCGCGCGTCAAACGCGGAAAACGCGCCATTCGCGCGTATCGCGACATTCGCGACATTCGCGCCGCGCCATTCGCGCAATTCGCGTCATTCGCGCCGCGCCATTCGCGCGTATCGCGCCGCAGGATGCCTATTCGCGCGTTTGCATTGACTTAACATGTAAATCACTCGCGCTTGACGCTTCTTCCGCGTCTGGTGTGAACGCAGCATAAGGCACTCTGCCTGCTGCCTTGTGCCAACGTGCGCCTCTCACCAATGTCGATATACAGCCATATCGCACTGCTACTCATGTGATATTGCTTACTTATATAAATGTGTTTTTTTATCTATTGTATATGAACGTAATGAGTCAAATATGAGTGTTCATATTAATAAACTGTCCAAATGAACATAGCAACCCTAGTAAATGGGACTAAACATGTATGGGACTAATATTTAACTAACCAAACATTTATGTGACGACAAAATGTCTTCCAAGAACATTTTGATACGAATGAATCAAATGAATCAGTGAATCATTTGATAGATTCAATAAATAAAATAAACGTAAAGCACTTAAGTGAACACAACAAATAGAATCGATTCGTTTATAACTCATTCGGTTTGAGTTCTGCTGAATATAATCAGTTCATGAGTTGCCAAAACTCTTTTTCATTAAGTCAAAGTTAAACTAACATTTCATTTAGTGAGTTTTACTGTTAGTTTTTACTGTGTGTGTGTGTGTGTGTGTGTGTGTGTATCTGGCAATATCATATCTAGGAATGTTGTAATTTGACCAATCAGAAGCAAGTATTCCAGAGCTCAATGTAACGCGTTTATGCAACTGGCTCAGAGTGTGTTCATGACACATTTGCTCTACTGCACAGGTGTCAAAGCCAGTTCCTGGAGGGCCGGAGCTCTGCACAGTTTAGTTCCAACCCTGATTAAACACACCTGATCAAACTAATTGAGTCCTTCAGGCTTGTTTGAAACCTACAGGTAAGTGTGTTGGAGCAGGGTTGGAACTAAACTGTGCAGGGCTGTGGCCCTCCAGGAACTGGCTTTGACACCTGTGCTCTACTGAATATCACTAGTGTGTGTGTGTGTGGTGCAGTGCTGACCTGTCGGGCCACCTCTCTCAGACACGCCACACCCTGCTGGAAGTTGGGGAACACCACCGAGCCGTACTTCTGGTACTCAGGAATGGGTCGGATCTTCATCGTGACCTCAGTCACCACTCCCAGAGTTCCTGACAAGAAGCACACACAGACACAAACACAAACACACACACAGACGAGTCATGAGATCATTCCGCATCACAACAAACAGTTCAGAGGAGCTGATTCAGTGCTAGCTCAGTGTTGAAGTTGTTGTGTTTACCCTCGGAGCCCATGATGAAGTGGTGTATGTCGGGGCCGGTGGACATGCGGGGCCCCAGACAGCTCTTCTCAATCACTCCTCTAGGGGTCACCATCTTTATATGCACCACCTGCACACACACACACACACACACACACACACACACACACACACACACACACACACACACACACACACACACACACACACACACACAGACACAGAGAAAATTAGCAAGTGAGCAACTGAATGTGAGCTGTGAGATTTGTTTGATTGTGTGTTGGTGTGTGTTTATATGCGTGACTATGTTTTTGTTTGTTTGCGTGTGTGTGTGTGCTTGAGTGCATTTACGTCTGTGTTTGTGTCCGTGTGTGAGTATTGTTGTGCGTGTATACGTGTGTATTAATTTGAGTGTATTTATGTATATGTGTGTGTGTGTGTTCGCATGTGAGTATAGAGTATTTTTGTGTCTGTGAGTGTGTCAATGTGAGTGTTGATGTGTTTGTGTGTGTGTGTGTAGTTGTACCAGGTCTTCTATGTTGCCGTAGATGTTCTTCTTCATGCCTGATGCGCGTGTGGCCACCCAGCCGCCCAGAGAACTGAACTCCATAGAGTCTGGCTCATGACCCGTACAGTAGCCTCGCTCATTCAGCTGCACACACACACACACACACACACCTCAGAAGAGCAGATACAGCATGTGTGCACACGACTCCTGCAACTACGACACTGTATATAGTGATATAGCATATATAAAGATCCAGTAATAGATTTCTCCTGCTAAAAGATACCGCATAAGGACTCTATACTGCTCAGTGAGCGCCGTCTTTTGTTAAACCGAGGTCCTGACTCTCTGTGGTTGTTAAAAATCCCAGGATGCCCTTCGAAAAAGAGAAGGGGTTTAAACCCTGGCATCCTGGCCAAATTTGCCCACTGGCCTCAGTCCATCATGGGCTCCTAACCCTTCCCATATTATAATTGGCTTCATCACTCTGTCTCCTCTCCACCAGTCAGCTGGTGTGTGGTGTGCGGTCTGGAGCAATATGGCTGCCGTCTTGTCATCCAGGTGGATGCTGCACACTGGTGGTGGATGAGGAGATCCCCCCAATGTGTAAAGCGCTTTGCGTGTCCAGACAAGCGCTATATAAATGTAAGGAGTTATTATTATTATTATTATTATTAACATAAATTAGAGTTGTCACGATACTGAAATTCGGTACTATTCAGCAGTTATGGCCGTAGTGTTTGAGTGTGTGTGTGTGTGTGTGTATGAGAGTGTATGGGTGTTTCCAATACTAAGTTGCAGCTGGAAGGGTATGTGCTGTGTAAAACATATGCTGGAATAGTTGGTGGTTCATTCCACTGTGGCGACCCCTGATTAATAAAAGCTGAAGGTAAACAAATGATGAAACATGATTTCAGACGCACTTAGGGCTGGACAATAATTCGATATCAATATATATCGCGATAGAAGTTTTTTCAATAACGATGATATGATTTTTAAACCCATTTCCGATATTTCAATATAAATTTGCATATATATAAATATATATATTATTATTATTTATATAAGATCTTATACATGTATCACTTGTTACTGAATGACATTCAGTGCTCAGCCGTCAGAAAGAGCGTGATCTGATGTGATCCGCTGACTAGCGGCGGCAACACATCAAATCTGTTTCACCATTTGAAGCAGTTCCAGCCGATAAAACATACTGAGAGTCAGAGTTCAGTAAAGTTAGCAACAGATTCGCAGATTCGTCTTTTCCGGATCAATAACTCATGACCGAAACATTGTTCCTACACAAATAGCACATTTTTTCAACTGTCGCAATGTATACAACCACCTACAACCTTATTTTCCTAAAAATGAGCTTTCCTACGCGCTGGACGCAATATATTGATCTCTATGCGCAGGCGGCAAAGAGACCGATCCTTAGGGACCGTCTACAAAGAGCAAAACGCAAAAACCAATACTACAAAAGCTGTCAATAACTTCCCTCTAACTCATTATACTGCCATCAAACTCAGATCACACGTCACTGCTGTCCTGCTGGTTAGACTACAACACTTAATTTTCCGAAAAACTATTTTGCATATTTTTTATGAATTTTTATTATAAAAATATTTAATAACTTTACTGTAAATTACTGTACTCTCACCAAATTCAGATCACACGTCACTGCTGTCCTGCTGTTTCTACTACAACACTTATTTTTCCAAAAAACTGTTTTGGACATTTTTTATGAATTTTTATTATCAAACATATTCAATAACTGTACTGTAACTGTAATGTTTCGGTCATGAGTTATTGATCCGGAAAATACGAATCTGCGAATCTGTTGCTAACTTTACTGAACTGAGAGAGTCAGAAGATGAGGCAACATAAAAGTTTAAGCCAACCTGTGGCCTCACTTCGCTTATCAACACGTGCATATACACCTATAAATCACTCGCATATACACCTATACTATTGAATGTTCAAAACATGTATGAAATTTGCGCATATACATATAAACTTGATGCATGCATACACCCACATATGCATATAAACTCGCCGATCCTTGCATATACTCCCACATTAACACACGCACAAACAAACTCAATCCTTGCATAAACACCAAAATTAACACTCACATACACAAACTCGCTGCATGCTGGCATATAGCACTCGCACACTTACAAAATAAAACTCACAAACATATTTATCAGGAATCAGGTTATTGCAAAGCTGATGAAGTAGAAAGAATGTGATCAATGGAGCTATTAAATCTGTTAAATAATGAAAACGTGTTATATAAAATATTAGTCTATATAAATAGACTATATAAAATATAAGAGATATTTATGTTAAACCTTTCAATTTAATGAGGTAATTACATACACAAATATAAATAGACAGATAAAACCCTTAAAGGGTCACGAAACCCCCTGTCTCAGCAGGGTGTTTTCACACCTCTGTTTTGAAAAAAGTCAGGACAGTTGGGCGTGTCCAGCTCTGGGAGTGTGGGAGTGTCGGGGGAGGGAAAGAGGATAAGATTTTGCATAGAAGGGACGCGCTAAGTTTGACAGGAAAAACAAACACACAGAGGCTGATTTGTTACGGCGAATAAGAGAAAAAAATCCTCCGCATTTCTTTGTACCTTATGTACTCGGTAGGTAGCGTCAGAAAGCCGTGTGTGTATAGACTATCCTGTCACAAAATGCAGCGAAAATCCTGCACGACGGGAATAGTTTGTGTTTACATGTTTACACTCGGAGAGCAGCATTTAAACAAAGGGCACTGCACTGCAAACACTTACCAAATCTGTAGACAGACAATCAAACTGGAGCTGTGTCTTTTTATTAAAAGTAGACGAGCGGCAAATCCGAATTTCACCATTTCCAGATGAGAAAAAGCTCTCGGGTAAAAATGTTCCTTACAAACGCGTTTCTGTCGCGTGTCGCGTGCAGTGTAATCCACACGTGAGTCCAGCTGCTCTCCCATAAAGGGAAAATGAAAACAAAACCTTCGTTGCAACACACTAATAACACCTACGACTCTTGTCTTGAAATTCTTGTACTTTCACTTGTTTTGGCAACACAACGTGGCGTCTCTCTGCCGTCTGAACAGTGTAACCTGGTAAACAGTCTCCGGAGCTATCCTGCATATTAATGAAGTTTCGCGTCATACACAATAGAACGCGCTGATTGGTTTGAAGCACGTCTTTCTCATGAATTAATACTGCACACTCAGATACGTCAGAACGCCCTAGAAAAGACAGACAGCCACTCTCCAGCTGGATTTACATCTAAGTATCTCATGGCCGTGACGCAGCTTCAAAAATTCGTTTCAAACCGGAAGAACGAATTTGCTCAAAATAACGCAAAAACAACCAATTTTCACTTTTTAGTGCAATATATGTGTCCTAATAGTGTTTATAGCAGCGTGGGACACATATATGACTGTCAACAGCTCAAAAAATGTGTTTTGGTGTTTCGTGACCCTTTAAAGGACGTTCAAGATGAAAAGCAATTAGAATTATGAATATACTC
>LR812527.1:2228291-2263291 GCA_903798195.1 Danio kyathit
AAGTGTTTCAAGTCAAGTCTGTTTATACTTGCAGGATATTTACAGAATATGCTTTAAATGGGGAAATTATCAAAACTCTTTTTTTTATGAAATGCTAATGGTCTAATCCGATTCAATTCATTATGCTAAGCTAAGCTAAAAGTGTTACAGCCAGAAAAAGTATTGGCTAAATTAATAAAAAAGGCAATTATTAATACTTGTAGGATACTTCCAGAATATTATATAGGAAAATATAAAAACTCTTTAGTTTTTTAATGGAATGCTAATGGTCTAATCCGATTCAATTTATTATGCTAAGCTAAGCTTAAAGTGACAGCCAGAACAAGAAATCGGCTAAATGGATTTAAAAAATGGTTCAAGTCAAGTGTTTATACTTGTAGGATACTTACAGAATATTCTTTAAATAGGAAAATTATCAAAACTCTTTTTTTTATGAAATGCTAATGGTCTAATCCGATTCAATTCATTATGCTAAGCTAAGCTAAAAGTGACACAGCCAGAAAAAGAAATTGGCTAACTGGATTAAAAAATGGTCCAAGTCAACTGTTAATACTTGCAGGACACTTACAGAATATGCTTTAAATGGGAAAAAAAAACTGCCGCCTTAATCAAAAATCAATTAACACAATAGTGATCAATCTTATTCCAATTAAGGTAACTGTTGTAATATACAGGTGTAATTACCCTCCTGTAAAATTTTACATCTTTTTCCAAATATTTGGAAGCATTCTTAAATCCATTCAGCCAATTTATTGTTCTGGTAAGGTCACTTTTAGCTTAGCTTAGCATAATGAATGAAATCAGATAAGACCATTAGCATGTCGTTAAAAAAAAACATTTTCAGAATAAGAAATCGGCTAAATGGATTAAAAAATGGTTCAAGTCAACTGTTAATACTTGCAGGATACTTACAGAATATGCTTTAAACAGGAAAATGATCAAAACTCTTATTTTTTTAATGAAATGCTAATGGTCTAATCTGACTCAATTCATTATGCTAAGCTAAAAGTGTTACAGCCAGAAAAAGAATTGGCTAAATTAATAAAAAAGTCAATTATTAATACTTGTAGGATACTTACAGAATATTATGTAGGAAAATATAAAAACTTTTTTGTTTTTTATGGAATGCTAATGGTCTAATCCGATTCAATTTATTATGCTAAGCTAAGCTGAAAGTGACAGACAGAATAAAAAAAAAAAATCGGCTAAATGGATTAAAAAATGGTTCAAGTCAACTGTTTATACTTGTAGGATACTTACAGAATATGCGTTAAATAGGACAATTATCAAAACTCCCTTATTAATCAAAAATCAAGTAACGGCAGAAATAGTGATCAATATTATTCCAATTAAAGTAACTGTTGTAATATACAGGTGTAATATACCCTCCTATGAAATTTTTATTCTTTTTCTGAACATTTGGAACCATTCTTAAATCCATTCAGTCAGTTTCTTGTTCTAACGAGGTCACTTTTAGCTGAGCTTAGCATAATGAATGGAATCAGATTAGACCATTAGCATTTCGTTAAATAAAAAGAGCTTTTTTCCAGAGCGAGAAATCGGCTCAATGGATTCAACAGTGGTTAATACTGTTAATACTTATAGGACATGCGTTAAATAAGAAAATTATAAAAACTTTTTTTTTAATGAAATGCTAATGGTCTAATCCGATTCAATTCATTATGCTAAGCTAAGCTTAAAGTGACAACCAGAACAAAAAATCAGCTAAACGCATTCAAAAGTGTTTTAAGTCAACTGTTAATACATGTAGGATACTTACAGAATATTCTTTAAATAGGACAAATATCAAAACTCCCTTATTAATCAAAAATTAATTAACGCAATAGTGATCAATATTATTCCAATTAAGGTAACTGTTGTAATATACAGGTGTAATATTACCCTCCTGAAAAATTTTACGTCTTTTTCCAAATATTTGGAACCATTCTTGAATCCATTCAGCCAATTTCTTGTTCTGATAAGGTCAGTTTTAGCTTAGCTTAGCATAATGAATGAAATCAGATTAGACCATTAGCATTTCGCAAAAAAAAAAAAAGAAGAAGAAATCGGCTAAATGGAATAAAAAATGGTTCAAGTGAACTGTTAATACCTACAGGATACTTGCAGAATATGCTTTAAACAGGAAAATTATCAAAACTCTTATTTTTTTTTAATGAAATGCTAATGGTCTAATCTGATTCAATTCATTATGCTAAGCTAAAAGTGTTACAGCCAGAAAAAGAATTGGCTAAATTAATAAAAAAAATGGTTTAAGTCAATTATTAATACTTGTAGGATGCTTACAGAATATGCTTTAAATAGGAAAATTATCAAAACTTTTTTGTTTTTTAATGAAATGCTAATGGTCTAATCCGATTCAATTTATTATGCTAAGCTAAGCTGAAAGTGACAGCCAGAACAAGAAATCGGCTAAATGGATTAAAAAAATAGTTCAAGTCAACTGTTTATACTTGTAGGATACTTACAGAATATGCTTTAAATAGGAAAATTATCAAAACTCTTACTGATCAAAAATCAAGTAACGACAGCAATAGTGATCAATATTATTTCAATTAAAGTATTGGTTGTAATATATAGTTGTAATATTACCCTCCTGTGAAATTTTTATTCTTTTTCCAAATATTTGGAAGAATTCGTGAATCCATTCATCCAATATCTTGTTCTGGTGAGGTCACTTTTTGCTTAGGTTAGCATAATGAATAGGATCGGATTAGACCATTAGCATTTCATTCAAAAAAAAAAAAAAAAAAACATTTTTAGAAAAAAATGGTTCAAATCAACTGTAGGATACTTATATGCGTTAAACAGGAAAATGATCAAAACTCTTATTTTTTTATGAAATGCTAATGGTCTAATTCGATTCAATTCATTACGCTAAGCTAAAAGGGACACAGACAGAAAAAGAAATCGGCTAAAAATATTAGAAAATTGTTCAAGTGAACCGTTAATAGTTGTAGGATACTTGCAGAATATGCTGTAAATAGGACAATTTAAAAACTCTTCTGTTTTGTTTTAATGACATGCTAATGGTCTAATCCGATTCAATTCATTATGCTAAGCTAAAAGGGACACAGCCAGAAAAAGAAATCGGCTAACTGGATTAAAAAATGGTTCAAGTTAACTGTTAATTAAAACTCCCTTATTATTCGACAGCAATAGTGATCAATATTATTCCAATTAAAACTGATGTAATATACAGTTGTATTATTACCCTACTGTGAAATTATTATTATTTTTCCAAATCTTTTTCAACAGATTAAGGAAATTTTCACAGTATTTCCTATATTTTGTCTTCTGGGAAAAGTCATTTCTTGTAGCTTGGCTGGAATTAAACGGTTTTATGGTCAATATTATTAGCCCCCTTAAGTATGTATTATTTTTTGATTGGCAACAGAACAAACCAGAAATCCTGGCCAGCGGTGGGGGTTACGGGGGAATCAGACAGAGAGCGTTCTGGATGAATGAACGTGATTTACTGCCTGCTTGAGCTTCTTTGCTAATCAAAGCTCAGCCATCAATCTAACATGCTGAAATGAGCCTGTCAGAAATTCACCAATCAGAGAGCAGAGCACACAGGACAACACATGCCCCCTTTTCCATCTGATTAAAGTGGCTGTTCATGAATATTAATTAGCTGGGCTGAATCTTTAAGGAACACTCCACTTTTTTTATTTATTTATTTTTTATTAAAGGCTTATTTTTCACGCTTCTTAAATTAGCATTTCATTAAAAAATGTCAAGAGTTTTGACAATTGTCCTATGTAAGGTGTATCCTGCAAATATTAACATTTAGCGTGAAACATTTTAGAATCCATTCAACCGATTTCTTGTTCTGGCGAGGTCACTATTAGCTTAGCTTAGCAAAATGAATTGAATCGGATTAGACCATTAGCATTTTTAAAAAAAAATGAATTTCGTTAATTTTTCTATTCACGGTGTATTCTATTGGTATCCTACAAGTATTATCAGTTCACTTGAACCCTTCTTGAATACATTTTAAACAATGTTTTTTTTTTCTGGAGTGGTCACTTTTAGCTTAGCATAATTAATTTAAGTGAATTAACGTTTCATAAAAAAATAATTTATAATTTTCCTCAATTGTTAATACTTGTAGGATACTTATAGAATATACTTTATATAGGAAAATGATCAAAACTTCTTTTTTTTTTTTTTAAACAAAATGCTAATGGTCTAATCTGATTCAATTCATTATGCTAAGCTAAGCTAAAAGTGAGCCCACTAGAACAACAAATCAGTTAAATGGATACAAAGTAGTTCAAGTCAACCATTAATAATTGTAGGATACTTATCAGATATTCTTTAAATAGGAAAATTATTAAAAATCTTTTTTGAACGAAACGCTAATGGTCCAATCTGATTCCATTCATTATGCTAAGCTAAGCTAAACATGACCTTGCTATAACAAGAAATCGTTTGAATGGATTCAAAAAAGTTAATACTGTTAATACGTGTAGGATATTTATATGATATGCTTTAAATAAGAAAGCTATCAAAAATGTTTTACCAAAATTATTTTTTTTTTATAATGAAATGCTAATGATATAATCCAATTCAATTCATTATACTGAGCTAAAATTGGCACAGCCAGAACAAGAAGTCGGCTAAATTGTTAAAAAAATGGTTAAAGCCAACTGTTAATACTTTTTATCAAAATTATCAAAAGTTATTTTTATAACAAAATGTCAATGGTCTAATCAAACTCAATTCATTATGCTAAGCTAAGCTAAAAATGACCTCCCCAAAACAAGAAATCAGTTAAATGGATTCTAAAGTGGTTCATGTCAACTGTTAATACTTGTAGGATATTTACAGAATATGCTTTAAATAGAAAAAATTATCAAAACATTTTTACAAAATGCTAATGGTCTAATCAGATTCCATCCATTATGCTAAGCTAAGCTAAAAATCAACACAACCAAAACAATAAATTTGCTAAATGGATTTAAAAATGGTTCAAGTCAACTCTTAGTACTTGTAAGATAGGCTTTAAATAGAAAAATTATATAAACTTTTTTATTTTTTGAATGAAATGCTAATGGTCTAATCCGATTCCATTCATTATGCTAAGCTAAGCTAAAAATCAGCACAACCAGAACAATAAATTTGCTAAATGGATTTAAAAATGGTTCAAGTCAACTGTTATAACTTGTAGGATAGGATTTAAATAGAAAAATTATATAAACTTTTTTTTTTTTTTATGAAATGCTAATGGTCTAATCCAATTCCATTCATTATGCTAAGCTAGGCTAAAAGTGACCCCACTAGATCTAGAAATTGGCTGAATGGATTCAAGAACGGTTCAAGTCAACTGTTTAACTCTTGGAGTCTTGTAAAATGAGACATTTCAAAAAAAGGTGGAGTGTTTTTTTTTTTAAGCCTTCAGTCACTCACTTGGCCAAACCACCATGTCAGGCACGCGTCCGATCCTGCCCTCCCGCAGAGCGAAGATCTCATGCAGACAGTGACCTGAGGAGGAGAAAACACAGACTTTCAGAAGACAGACACAAATGCTAATAAATAAACTTAATAATAACAGTGGCATATGTTAACAAAGGTTGATTTAATATGCTAAATAATTGAGGTAGCCTGTAAGATTTGAGAAACTGCTAACCTCTCAAAAATATGCATGATTTATTTATTATTTATTTATTCATTTAATTATTTATTTATTTATTCATTTTACCAACTAATTATTTATTTATTTATTTATTTATTTATTTTATATGTCAACTTCTTCAGCAAAACTGCATTAAATCGATAAGGAAAAAAAACATTTACAATGTTACACCAAGACTCGTATTTTTTTGTAATTATTCAAAGCATATTCAAGGGCGATGCAGTGGCGCAGTAGGTAGGTAGGGTAGAACTCATGTTCTCCCTGCATTCGTGTGGGTTTCCTCCGGGTGCTCCGGTTTCCCCCACAGTCCAAAGACATGCGGTACAGGTGAATTGGGTAAGCTAAATTGTCCGTAGTGTATGAGTGTGAATGAGTGTGTAAAATCGTGCTGGATAAGTTGGCTTTTCATTCCGCTGTGGCGACCCCGGTTTAATAAAGGGACTAAGCCGACAAGAAAATGAATGAATGAAAGCATATTCAATATTCATAGTGAATTATTTTTGCTTTTATTACATTTATTTGACATAGACATCACAATTACACTGGACAAACCATATGCAGCTGTTAAGTGTAAAAGCAGACTTGCTAATTTTTAATTTTCAACACCTTGACATTTAAAAAAACTAAAATTAATATTAATAATAATCATACTAATAAAATGTAAATAACAATACATAAATAGTCAATAAAACAATACACACAGTTGAAGTCAGAATTATTCGCCCCCTTTGAATTTTTTCTTTTTTTTTCTTTTTTAAATATTTCCCAAATGATGTTTAACAGAGCAAGGAAATTTTCACAGTAATATTTTATCTTCTAGAGAAAGTCTTATTTGTTTTATTTCGGCTAGAATAAAAGCAGTTTTTAATTTTTTAAAAGCCATTTTAAGGTCAATATTATTAGCCCCTTTAAGCTATATATTTTTTCAATAGTCTACAGAACAAACCATCATTATACAATAACTTGCCTAATTACCCTAACCTGCCTAGTTAACCTAATTAACCTAGTGAAGCCTTTAAATGTCATTTTAAGCTGTATAGAAGTGTCTTGAAGAATATCTAGTCTAATATTATTTACTGTCATCATGACAAAGATAAAATAAATCAGTTATTAGAAATGAGTTATTAAAACTGTTTTGTAAATGTGTTGAAGAAATCTGCTCTCTGTTAAACAGAAATTGGGGAAAAAATAAACGGGGGGGCGAATAATTTAGGGGGGCTAATAATTCTGACTTCAACTGTGTGTGTGTATATATATATATATATATATATATATATATATATATATATATATATATATATATATATACAGTTGAAGTCAGAATCAGGGGGGTCTTTAACTTTTGGTAATGTTGTCTTGTGTAATACATCCTTCAGTGAATCAAATATGCATTTATTTAAATGACATTTATTTTATTAATAAAACATATTTAAGTTTTTAGTGTTTTGTGGGATATTTTGTGTATTCTGACCTACACTATCCTCTGTTTAGCTGTTTCAGAGGTTACTATAGGTCAACTATGCATCTAATTTTACTTTACTTTTAGGCTATATGTAGAAACAGACACCAATTTGACGACAAAACTGTCTTGTGAACACACCATGTCTATAAGCATAGACTGATTGATGTGATTATGCATTCACAATGGTATAATCCATTATAGGGGTGGTCAAATGTATATTTATATTATCTATTATTTTAATTAAAATTAGTATTTAAGATACAGATCAGAGCAAAATATTTCTCACTATACTTAAGAGGGCTGATACATATACACAGTTGATGTCAGAATTATCAGCCCCCTTTGAATGTTTTTTCTTTTTTAAATATTTCCCAAATGATGTTTAACAGAGCAAGGAAATTTTCACAGTATGTCTGATAATATTTTTTCTTCTGGAGAAAGTCTTATTTGTTTTATTTCGGCTAGAATAAAAGCAGTTTTTAATTTTGTTTAACCATTTTTAGGTCAATATTATTAGATTTTTTTCTCTCGATAGTCTACAGAACAAACCATCATTATACTATAACTTGCCTAATTACCCTAACCTGCCTAGTTAACCTAATTAACCTAGTTAAGCCTTTAAATGTCACTTTAAGCTGTATAGAAGTGTCTTGAAAAATATCTGGTCTAATATTATTTACTGTCATCATGACAAAGATAAAATAAATCAGTTATTAGAGATGAGTTATTAAAACTATTATGATTAGAAATGTGCTGAAGAAATCTGCTCTCTGTTAAACAGAAATTGGGGAAAAATAAACAGGGGGGCTAATAATTTTGACTTCAACTGTATATACACAACATTACAATAATTTTATTAAATGCAAACTGTTGAATAGTTTAACAATAATCATCCAAACTCTTTTTTTTTTTGATCATCAAATCATCATTTGTTGTGCAGGTATATTTCATCCAACAGCCAGAAGTTCATTTAGCTAAAAGAATTTTTATTTAATTTTTTTATTTGACATTTTTTCTGACTTTGTGAAGCACTTTTGGTCCATGACGGTTGTTTTTAAATGTGCTAAATACATAAAAATTCTACTGAAAATGATTGATCTTTCTTTTATGACAAAAAACATTATGGTATTGAAGTTAAATTAAAGTAAATGTCCTACTGTAAATACATAGAAATGTAGTTTTGGATTAGTAAGATCCATTTCTAAGAGCTTTATTTGTACAAATTCGAAGGCAATTTTCCTCAATATTTAAATTTCTTAAATGTACTTTTATTACAAACTTTAAGAGGAGTGAAGAATGGTTAATAAACCAAATAAACTATATCAGATATAAAAGCAAAAACTAAATCAAACCCAATTCTTTTTAACTAAAACAATAAATCTAAATGAAAATGCCCACATGACCTAATAAAATCCAAAATCATAGGAAAATTCCCCTGTGCATGCTGGAACATTTGGTAAACTTTTATAACATGAAAGCAAAAATGAATAAATGCATGTGTGTGAAACAGCAACTGTGAGTGTGTGTACGTGTGTGTGCATGTGTGTGTGTGTGTGTGTGTGTGTGTGTGTGTGTGTGTGTGTGTGTGTGTGTGTGTGTGTGTGTGTGTTTTACCGTGAGCTCGGAAAACCCGATCCTCCGCATCATGAGATGCCGGCAGACCTGCAGCTTTCAGATCCTCAGAGAACGCTTCATTCAGGTTTGGAGGAGACACTGCGCTCACATTCAGAGATGACTGTATACACACACACACATATTTCACATATGAATATCAGAACACACACACACACACATCATATAACATATCAGAACACACACTATATCAGAACACACAACATATCAGACAGACACAGAAAATATCAGAACACACACGCACACAGATATCAAAACACACACAGCATATCACACACACACACACATACATAAATACAATATCAAACAAACACACACACACACCACATCAGAACACACACACACCCTATTATACAAAAACACACCATATCAGAGCATACACACACACCATACCAGACAAACACGCGCGCACACACACACACACACACATCAGTCAAACACACACACAGCATATTACAAACACACACCGTATCAGACAAACACACACCATATTACACAAACACACATCATATCAGAACACACACACACACATTATATCACACAAACACACACTATATTAGACAAACACACACCCCATATCAGAACACACACACTATATTAAACACACACACACACACTATATTAGACAAACACAAACCCCATATCAGAAAAACACACACACTATATGAGACAAACACACACCCCATATCAGAACACACACACTATATCAGACAAACACACACACACACACTATATTAGACAAACACAAACCCCATATCAGAAAAACACACACACTATATCAGACAAACACACACGCACACCATATCAGAACACACACTATATGAGACAAACACACACCCCGTATCAGAACACACACTATATCAGACAAACACACACACACACACACACACACACACACACACACACACACACACACACACACGCACTCAATATCAGAAACACACAAAGACCATATTACACAAAAACACAACACACACCATATTAGACAAACACGCACCCCATATCAGAAAAACACACACACAACATACCAGAACACACACACACAACAGTACACACACACCCTATCAGAACACAAACCTCATATTACACAAACACACACCATATCAGAACACACACACACACACACACACACACACACACACACACACACACACACACACACATTATATCAGAAAAACACACACACACACACACACACACATACCATATTAAACAAACACACACCATATCAGAACACACACACACACACACACACACACACACACACATTATATCAGAAAAACACACACACACACATACCATATTAAACAAACACACACCATATCAGAACACACACACACACACACACACACACACACACACATTATATCAGAAAAACACACACACACACACATACCATATTAAACAAACACACACCATATCAGAACACACAATATTACACACACCCACACCCCATATGAGACTCACACACACACACATTATATCAGAAAAACACACACACAACATAACACACACATACCATATTAAACAAACACAAACCATATCATAACACACAATATTACACACACCCACACCCCATATCAGACTCACACACACACACACACACACACACACACACACACACACACACACACACAACACACAACACACACACACACAGTAGTGCAGGCTGAGACTCACAGTAGCAGGAGATTTATGCTGTAAATTGGCTCCAAACGTCCCTTCAAACCAGTCCTTCAGACTCGGCAGGATCAGCCCACTCAACCGATACCTGAACACAACACACACACACACACACACACACACTGTTACACACACTAAATGCTCATGTTCATGATTTAAAACTGTGTGCAGATGACTGAAATCAAGGCATTAAGCAGTTCAGTGTTTCTATTTGATCTGTTCAACATCTGATAAACTCATGTCTGTCTCTGACCACACCAGTGTCCAGACACAACATTGCAGATTACAGACACTAGAGGGCGCCAACACACTGAAAAATAAACAAAAACACATGGAAAAAATGTCTTGGCACAGGAGAGAAACTCCCCTACCCAATGGAAAATTACAATATTTACATAATAATAATAACTTACTATTTTAAAGATCATTTACACACACACATGTATATATATATATATAAAGGACCCCCCTTTTGCCTTCAGAACCTTCATGGCAGAGATTCAACAAGGTACTGGAAATATTCCTCAGAGATTTTGCTCCATATTGACATGATAGCATCACACAGTTGTTGCAGAATTATCAGCTGCGCATTTATGATGCCAATCTCCCGTTCCACTACATCTTAAAGGTGCTCTATTGGATTGAGCTCTGGTGACTGTGGAGGCCATTTGAGTACAGTGAACTCATTGTCATGATCAAGAAACCAGTCTGAGATGATTCACGCTTTATGACATGGTGCGTTATTCTGCTGGAAGTAGCCATCAGAAGATGGAGACACTGTGGACATAAAGGGATGGACATGGTCAGCAGCAATACTCAGGTAGGCTGTGGTGTTGACACCATGCTCAATTGGTACTAATGAGCCCAAAGTGTGCCAAGAAAATCTCCCCCACACCATTACACCAGCACCACCAGCCTGAACCGTTGATACAAGGCAGGATGGATCCATGCTTTCATGATGTTGATGCCAAATTCTGACCCGACCATCCGAATGTGTCAGCAGAAATGGAGACTCATCAGACCAGGCAACGTTTCTCCAATCTTCTATTGTCCAGTTTTGGTGAGCCTGTGTGAATTGTAGCCTCAGTTTCCTGTTCTTAGCTGACAGGAGTGGCACCCGGTGTGGTCTTCTGCTGCTGTAGCCCATCCGCCTCAAGGTTGGACATGTTGTGTGTTCAGAGATGCTCTTCTCCTCAGCTGTAACGAGTGCTTATTTGAGTTACTGTTGCCTTGCTATTAGCTGGAACCAGTCTGGCCATTCTCCTCTGACCTCTGGCATCAACAAGGCATTTGCGCCCACAGAACTGCCGCTCACTGGATATTTCCTCTTTGTCGGACCATTCTCTGTAAACCCTAGAGATGGCTGTGTGTGAAAATCCCAGTAGATCAGGAGTTTCTGAAATACTCAGACCAGCTTGTCTGTCACCAACAACCATGCCACATTCAAAGTCACTTAAATCCCCTTTCTTCCCCATTCTGATGCTCGCTTTGAACTGCAGCAGATCGTCTTGACCATGTCTACATGCTTAAATGCATTGAGCTGCTGCCATGTGATTGGCTGATTACAAATTTGCGTTAACGAGCAGTTGTACCTAATAAAGTGGCCAGTGAGTAAATCATTAATAAGAAAAATAAATGGAAAATGCTTGAAATGTACTCGCAAGTTGCATACTTCACAGATTAGAGACACTTTAATACTCATTTTATGCTAAAACTCATTGTGAGGAACGCCCCAGTCGCTGCAGATGTACTGTATATTGACTTAAACTCACCGTTTGCCTGTGAACTCTGCTTGACCCTTTTTATTAAACAGGAATCTGGAGTCGCTGTAACCCCAGCCGTTCCACTTCATGATCTCCTGCCTGGAAAACACAAAATAACACACACAGTTTACGTGCTTTCTTTTAAAGATGACCTATTATGCAAAATTCACTTGTGTAAGGGGTTTAAACTCAGTTGTGCGTCAGCAGTGTGTGAATATAACCAGCTTCTAATGGTCAAAATGTATTCATTCCATTTGTTATAATGAGACTTGATAAAAGCTGAAACACTTTGATTGACATTCTCTTTGTATGATGTCATCAGAGGGGGGAAAGCCCCGCCCACCAGTGACCATCTCTCCCTCATTAGCATAGGACATCAGTTTTGTCTTTGAATCTGCCACTATGCTGATACACAGGCATTCAAAGCTCCGCCCACTTTTGAAAAGACCACCATCTCATTTGAATTTAAAGCGACAGTCACCAAAACGCCACAATCAGCATCAAAGCCTAAAAGGGTCAGTTTCAGAGAGGTATTAAACATTATTTGTGAGCTATTTTGAGCTTACATTTCACACACACACACACTCTAAAGACATCAGAGGCTTATTTTACATCTTGTAAAAGAGGGTTTAATAGATCCTCTTTAAATAAAAGCCAATATTACCAGTAGTATTTATTTATATTTACAAAATACAGTATTCAATAGTCATCCTAGTGAGATCTGTTTTATGTTAAAAGCAAAGTACACCCCGAAATGAACATTATCTCATTATTTTAGCACACTTAAGTGATTAAAAACCTGAGTTTCTTTGGTCTGTTGAACATAAAGGAAGATATACTGAAGCATGCTGGAAACATTGACATCCATAGTAAGAACTAAACCTACAATAGAAGTCAATGGCTGTTTTTGTCCAGGCCTTCCTTTGCGTTCAACAGAAGTCAAAGGTTTTCATTTTTATGTGAGCTGTCCCTTTAATACGCATGTAAATGAACCACTGATTCCTGTGTCACAGTGAAGGTTACACCATTCAAGACAGACCTTCAGATAAGACGCGCTTTGAAAGAGTCAATAGGAGTTTTAATAATAAACGTCCTGCAATCTTGATGTACCCGAGCCTTTGCTTCAGAAGAGCAGTTCATGCTAAACCTTTGTGTCATTGGAGTCTTGCATTAAACCCAATCATCTGCTACTACTGTATGTGCTTTTCAAGGTGACTAGCTAATATGCAAGTCAAGTCGAGCTTTATTGTCATTCCGCTACATGTGTGGACATACAGAGGAACGAAATGTCAAGTCTCGCAGGACAACGGTGCTATTGATTAATCATAAATACTTAACACTGGACATAAGAGCTATTTTAAAACAACATATAACATACATAGGCTGCACGGTGGCGCAGTGGGTAGCACGTTCGCCTCACAGCAAGAAGGTCGCTGGTTCGAGCCTCGAAACATGTGTTATGGGTGAATTGGGTATGCTAAAATTGTCTGTAGTGTGTATGGATGTTTCCCAGTGATGGGGTGCAGCTGGAAGGGCATCCGCTGCGTAAAACATGCTGGATAAGTTGGCGGTTCATTCCGCTGTGGCGACCCCAGATTAATAAAGGGACTAAGCCGAAAATAAAATGATTGAATGAATAACTAACATATACTATAAGATACTTAAACTATACACATGAGACATTTAACACTGAATAAAGCACATGAGCTGATCATTTCACACATAGACACATGTTTCCAGTACACTTAGGCAGCATGTTTAAAACTATTGATTCTTTAGCAAAATAGTTGACTCAGAGTCGAATAAACTAATCGAGTTGGGTTCGGATCTTTAGTTTGATTGCATCGATGTCGATATTGTACATCACCAAATATGTACTTCCAGTCCCGCTAAAATGTGCACGCACTTTCCCTCCACACACTAGCGGAGGCGTGAGGGATCACGGGACTGATCATGAGGCGAAGATGACGATCACTGACAGATGGAGATTCGGCTGAGGGGAATAAAGGGGGTAAAGTTCATTTTCACAACAATACCACAGTATAACCAACCGTGTGCTGTGTTTGTCCTGTCATTTTTCTGATGATTGATACAATAATCTACGCTGCAACACGGGATTCGTCTGCCGTTTACTATTGAAGGAGCAGCAGAGACTATGGCACTTTGTCAGAGACTTTGTCAGTAAATTTTACAGTTCATATGAACCAGTTTCTTCGTCCTCCGGATCATAAAATTTAATGCCTTAAAATATGTTTAAGTGTGTATTATGAGTTGTAATCTCCCCGCGCGGCTTGTAATCACGTATCTATTATAGATCAGTGCTTGTACTGTATCTCTCAGGTTTAATCTGTATGGGGCTGTTCACATTACACATCCAAAACCACGTTAAAAACATGACGTGTGCTTCTTCCTTTACCGATTTAAATGTGTTTCTGAACTCGCGATCCTCTGCTGTTTGCCTTTGCAAAACAATTCAGCAACTTTCAAAACAGTTCAACTTTTGCCACTGTGTGGATTAATTCTGAATGTGGGTCGTTGTTATTGCTTGGGGTTAGGTTTAAGAGTAGAGCAATATGCTGGTGTTCAACTGCATTGATTTATTGCATTCCTGCATTGGGCTCTCATATACTCTCTGGCTGCTATTTTATAGCCGCGGTGGGCTTTTCTCTCTGTCTCGTGCTGAACGCAGTCGACCAATCACAACAGACTGGGTCATCGGACCAATCAGTGCAGATTAGCATCGCGCTAAGGAGGGGTTTGGGAACAAATGAATCGCTGGACGATACATATGAGAGTCGCTGGGATAATTAGGTAGAAATAAATGCAGATTATAAGACAATGAACGTGTTTTTTGACCTTGCACGCATATAAGCATGTTGTTGGAGACCCCTAAAACCAAAATATGACCTTTTTTAATGCCAAATGGGGGCTCTTTAGGTATCTGCATGAATGTCAGCTTTAAAGTCTCCTTTAAACCGATCGCTTTAATAATGTTTTGCCATACTGTGGTCACACTTTAAACAATATCTAATCTACGCTAATCCTGATGCGTTGTCTAAAATACTAAAGCCTATGTAACGTACTTTAAAAGACGAGACAAACATGGTTTTGCAGTGTAGATCTCAGACAAACACCGTGTGCACCGTTGTTGAACCCTCGAGCACTAGCGAGTGTGTGGCGATGTTCAGCACACACACACACACACACACCAGTAAATGCAGCATTAATAGAGCACAGCTGGGATGTGCATGTGCTGCTCCTGCTGCGACGCTCAGCTAAAAACACACACACACACAGCCTTAACCCCTTTAACCCACCGCTCGCAATTCTGATAGTCTCTCTTTTCTTATTTCTGAAAGCTAAAAAATAAATAGCATTGACACAATTAGGGATCTTTTTATCTATGCATTCTTATATTTATTATTATTCATTTTCTTTCAGCTTAGTCTCTTATTTATCAGGGGTCACCACAGCGGAATGAACCGCCAACTATTCCAGCATATGTTTTACACAGTGGATACCTGCTGCTGAGAAACCCATGAAAAGGCTCTATTAGCATTGTGCTGCAAAATTTACATGGACCTGGCAACCCTGAATACCATTGACAGTATAGTAACTACTTCACCTAGCATTTCACGTTCACAACAAACATTCAAACAATGAAATTCCAGCAGTGTCTTATCCTTGTATAAACACCGCTGAGAGATAAAAGTGAGGCCTATTGGTTCAAAGCACTTCAGATAGAATTAATCAAGTATATGCAGACCGGGAGGAGTAAAGATTGAGTCACACACACACTTACAGACATGGAGAAAGTATTTACGCAACACACTTTCCAAAACGTGGCAAAGATTGAAACCCTTAAAGAGACGGTTCACCCAAAAAATGAAAATTCTGTCATCATTTCCTGATCCTCAACTGTGCAAAACTGTACAATCGCATTAAACATTTGCCAATAAAGCAGCGTTTCCACCCAGTGAGAAGCAAAAGAGAACAAAATCATCACTTCCTGATAAACTGGAGCAAATATCTGTCAGACAAGTGTAGTTTAATGCACTGTTAGGATTTGTGCTTGTTCTTCTTTAATAAATAAGTTGTGCCTCAGAAGACGAAGACGAAACATAAACACTGTAAACATATCCATAAATTTGCATTAGCAAAATATATTTTTTTATATATTTTTTTCCCCATTAATTTTTGATTTTGAATCACATTATGGGATCTTGATCTTTCTTCCAACCATAAAAAGGTAAAACGTGACTTTTATTGTCATTTTTAATAGTTTAAAGTTATATATTGTGTGTGCTGGTGTTGTATATTACGCCACAAAAACCTAGTAATAAGCTGCCAGTACATTGTCTATTATTTTACGGACTTAATTCTCTAATTTCTTATACATCATATTAATTAAAACTCCTAAAATGTCAGTAAGAGTCACTTTGTTCAAGTGTAGAGTTGAATTCTCAACATTAAACACCAACAGAGCAGAGATCAACATCCCATAATACAATTCACAACCATAAATAAACCCAAAATACGCAAACTGTTCATTAACATATGTTTTTTACAGTGTAGTAAAATAATTCAGCTGAGTCTCTGTTGTTGTTTTTACCTCACATCTAACACTAGATGGCAGTGCAGTGTCTTCATCCCACAGGAGGGAAGTCCGTTTTTCACCCTTAGCAAATACAGAGTCAGGCCACCCCGGGCCTCATCCAATCACAGCGCAGCTTTCACACAATAACTTTTGACATACAAAAACACAGCAAGTGAGGAGACCACTTCATATGCCCACTCATAACAGCTGACAGCCTGTACCGCTTTATACTCTTAAAGGGGCAGTTCACACAAACATGAACACTTACTCTTCAATAAATCACACTCAAGTGGATGTAAATATGCATTTCTTTCTTCTGTTGGACACAAAACAAAGATATTCTGAGGAATGCTGGGAAAGAGCAGCCATTGATATTCATATAGGATATAAAAACAAATACAATATAAGTCAATGGCTGCTTTCTGCATTTTTAGTGTATTTTCTTGATGCTAACAGAATAGCAGAACAGAAGAATGGATCACAACAGAAGTGTTTTGGAACTGAGAGATTTCAGTCTGTACTATACAACACAACAGCTGAACCTGCCCATTAAAAGCTGAAACTACATCGTGTAACTGTACAGGCTGAATTAAGCAACACCACTTCCGTTTACAGAAACATCATCATCATCATCATCATCACTTCCAGTGAAAGCACATGTCTGAAACTAGGGTTTCACCTTTTGTAGACACAAAAACCAGACGTTCAGGTGCTGTTTAATAGATACTAGCTAGGATTGAATCTTAGATTTTTTTCAAATAAATTACGATTGTCTCTAGAATAGACTTTGAGCCGAGATTTTAACAGTAGACATCGCTCTAGGCTAGTTTTTAAAGACGACAGCGCTCTAGGCTAGTTTTTAAAGAAGACAGTGCTCTAGGCTAGTTTTTAACATCACTTTAGGCTAGTTTTAAACAGTAAGTGCTCTAGGCTAGTTTTTAACAGTTGTTGGCGCTCTAGGCTAGTTTTTAAAGACGACAGTGCTCTAGGCTAGTTTTTAACATCACTTTAGGCTAGTTTTAAACAGTAAGTGCTATAGGCTGGTTTTTAACATCACTATAAAATTGTTTTTAACAGTAGATGGCGCTCTAGGCTAGTTTTTAACATCACTATAGGATAGTGTTTAACAGTAGATGGCGCTCTAGGCTAGTTTTAAACATCACTATAGGATAGTGTTTAACAGTAGATGGCGCTCTAGGCTAATTTTAAACATCACTATAGGATAGTGTTTAACAGTAGATGGCGCTCTAGGCTAGTTTTAAACATCACTATAGGATAGTGTTTAACAGTAGATGGCGCTCTAGGCTAGTTTTTAACATCACTATAGGATAGTGTTTAACAGTAGATGGCGCTCTAGGCTAGTTTTTATCATCACTATTGGATAGTGTTTAACAGTAGATGGCGCTCTAGACTAATTTTAAACATCACTATAGGATAGTGTTTAACAGTAGATGGCGCTCTAGGCTAGTTTTTAACATCACTATAGGATAGTGTTTAACAGTAGATGGCGCTCTAGGCTAATTTTAAACATCACTATAGGATAGTGTTTAACAGTAGATGGCGCTCTAAGCTAGTTTTTAAAGAAGACAGCGCTCTAGGCTAGTTTTTAACATCACTTTAGGCTAGTTTTAAACAGTAAGTGCTGTAGGCTAGTTTTTAACATCACTATAGGATAGTGTTTAACAGTAGATGGCGCTCTAGGCTAATTTTAAACATCACTATAGGATAGTGTTTAACAGTAGATGGCGCTCTAAGCTAGTTTTAACATCACTATTGGATAGTGTTTAACAGTAGATGGCGCTCTAGACTAATTTTAAACATCACTATAGGATAGTGTTTAACAGTAGATGGCGCTCTAGGCTAGTTTTTAACATCACTATTGGATAGTGTTTAACAGTAGATGGCGCTCTAGACTAATTTTAAACATCACTATAGGATAGTGTTTAACAGTAGATGGCGCTCTAGGCTAATTTTAAACATCACTATAGGATAGTGTTTAACAGTAGATGGCGCTCTAGGCTAGTTTTAAACATCACTATAAAATTGTTTTTAACAGTAGATGGCGCTCTAGGCTAGTTTTTAAAGAAGACAGCGCTCTAGGCTAGTTTTTAACATCACTTTAGGCTAGTTTTAAACAGTAAGTGCTGTAGGCTAATTTTTAACATCACTATAGGATAGTGTTTAACAGTAGATGGCGCTCTAGGCTAATTTTAAACATCACTATAGGATAGTGTTTAACAGTAGATGGCGCTCTAGGCTAATTTTAAACATCACTATAGGATAGTGTTTAACAGTAGATGGCGCTCTAGGCTAATTTTAAACATCACTATAGGATAGTGTTTAACAGTAGATGGCGCTCTAGGCTAATTTTAAACATCACTATAGGATAGTGTTTAACAGTAGATGGCACTCTAGGCTAATTTTAAACATCACTATAGGATAGTGTTTAACAGTAGATGGCGCTCTAGGCTAGTTTTAAACATCACTATAAATTTGTTTTTAACAGTAGATGGCGCTCTAGGCTAGTTTTTAACATCACTTTAGGCTAGTTTTAAACAGTAAGTGCTGTAGGCTAGTTTTTAACATCACTATAGGATAGTGTTTAACAGTAGATGGCGCTCTAGGCTAATTTTAAACATCACTATAGGATAGTGTTAACAGTAGATGGCGCTCTAGGCTAATTTTAAACATCACTATAGGATAGTGTTTAACAGTAGATGGCGCTCTAGGCTAATTTTAAACATCACTATAGGATAGTGTTTAACAGTAGATGGCGCTCTAGGCTAGTTTTTAAAGAAGACAGCGCTCTATAGTTTTTAACATCACTTTAGGCTAGTTTTAAACAGTAAGTGCTATAGGCTGGTTTTTAACATCACTATAAAATTGTTTTTAACAGTAGATGGCGCTCTAGGCTAGTTTTTAACATCACTATAGGATAGTGTTTAACAGTAGATGGTGCTCTAGGCTAATTTTAAACATCACTATAGGATAGTGTTTAACAGTAGATGGCGCTCTAGGCTAATTTTAAACATCACTATAGGATAGTGTTTAACAGTAGATGGCGCTCTAGGATAGTTTTTAACAGTAGATGACGTTCTAGGCTAGTTTTTAAAGACGACAGCGCTCTAGGCTAGTTTTTAACATCACTTTAGGCTAGTTTTAAACAGTAAGTGCTCTAGGCTAGTTTTTAACATCACTATAAAATTGTTTTTAACAGTAGATGGCGCTCTAGGCTAGTTTTTAAAGAAGACAGCGCTCTAGGCTAGTTTTTAACATCACTTTAGGCTAGTTTTAAACAGTAAGTGCTGTAGGCTAGTTTTTAACATCACTATAGGATAGTGTTTAACAGTAGATGGCGCTCTAAGCTAATTTTAAACATCACTATAGGATAGTGTTTAACAGTAGATGGCGCTCTAGGCTAGTTTTTAAAGAAGACAGCGCTCTAGGCTAGTTTTTAACATCACTATAAAATTGTTTTTAACAGTAGATGGCGCTCTAGGCTAGTTTTTAAAGAAGACAGCGCTCTAGGCTAGTTTTTAACATCACTTTAGGCTAGTTTTAAACAGTAAGTGCTGTAGGCTAGTTTTTAACATCACTATAGGATAGTGTTTAACAGTAGATGGCGCTCTAGGCTAATTTTAAACATCACTATAGGATAGTGTTTAACAGTAGATGGCGCTCTAGGCTAATTTTAAACATCACTATAGGATAGTGTTTAACAGTAGATGGCGCTCTAGGCTAATTTTAAACATCACTATAGGATAGTGTTTAACAGTAGATGGCGCTCTAGGCTAGTTTTTAAAGAAGACAGCGCTCTATAGTTTTTAACATCACTTTAGGCTAGTTTTAAACAGTAAGTGCTATAGGCTGGTTTTTAACATCACTATAAAATTGTTTTTAACAGTAGATGGCGCTCTAGGCTAGTTTTTAACATCACTATAGGATAGTGTTTAACAGTAGATGGCGCTCTAGGCTAGTTTTAAACATCACTATAGGATAGTGTTTAACAGTAGATGGCGCTCTAGGCTAGTTTTTAACATCACTATAGGATAGTGTTTAACAGTAGATGGCGCTCTAGGCTAGTTTTAAACATCACTATAGGATAGTGTTTAACAGTAGATGGCGCTCTAGGCTAATTTTAAACATCACTATAGGATAGTGTTTAACAGTAGATGGCGCTCTAGGCTAGTTTTTAAAGAAGACAGCGCTCTAGGCTAGTTTAACATCACTTTAGGCTAGTTTTAAACAGTAAGTGCTGTAGGCTTGTTTTCTACATCACTATAGGATAGTTTTTAACATCAGATGGCGCTCTAGGCTAGTGTTTAACAGCAGACCATGTTCTAGGCTAGTTTTTAACAGTAGGTTCTGTAGGCTAGTTTTTAACATCACTTTAGGATCAATTTAAACAGCAGATAGAGCTCTAGGCTGGTGTTTAACAGCCGACGATGCTCTAGGCTAGTTTTTAAAGCAGACGGCGCTCTATGCTAGTTTTTAACATCACTTAAGGCTAGTTTTTAACAGTAGGTTCTGTAGGGTAGTTTTTAACATCACTTTAGGATCGATTTTAAACAGCAGATGGCGCTCTAGGCTAGTTTTTAACAGCAGATGGCGCTCTAGGGTAGTTTTAAACATCACTTTAGGATCCTTTTAAACAGCAGATGGCGCTCTAGGCTAGTTTTTAACAGCAGATGGCGCTCTAGGGTAGTTTTAAACATCACTTTAGGATCCTTTTAAACAGCAGATGGCGCTCTAGGCTAGTTTTTAACAGCAGATGGCACTCTAGGCTAGTTTTAAACATAACTTTAGGATCCTTTTAAACAGCAGATGGCGCTCTAGGCTAGTTTTTAACAGCAGATGGTGCTCTAGGCTAGTTTTAAACATTACTTTAGGATCCTTTTAAACAGCAGATGGCGCTCTAGGCTAGTTTTTAACAGTAGATGGCACTCTAGGCTAGTTTTAAACATCACTTTAGGATCCTTTTAAACAGCAGATGGCGCTCTAGGCTAGTTTTTAACAGCAGATGGCGCTCTAGGCTAGTTTTAAACATCACTTTAGGATCAATTTAAACAGCACATGGCGCTCTAGGCTAGTTTTTAACAGCAGATGGCGCTCTAGGCTAGTTTTAAACATCACTTTAGGATCAATTTAAACAGCAGATGGCGCTCTAGGCTAGTTTTTAACAGTAGATGGCACTCTAGGCTAGTTTTAAACATCACTTTAGGATCCTTTTAAACAGCAGATGGCGCTCTAGGCTAGTTTTTAACAGTAGATGGCACTCTAGGCTAGTTTTAAACATCACTTTAGGATCCTTTTAAACAGCAGATGGCGCTCTAGGCTAGTTTTTAACAGCAGATGGTGCTCTAGGCTAGTTTTAAACATTACTTTAGGATCCTTTTAAACAGCAGATGGCGCTCTAGGCTAGTTTTTAACAGCAGATGGCGCTCTAGGCTAGTTTTAAACATCACTTTAGGATCGATTTAAACAGCAGATGGCGCTCTAGGCTAGTTTTAAACATCACTTTAGGATCGATTCAAACAGCAGATGGCGCTCTAGGCTAGTTTTAAACATCACTTTAGGATCCTTTTAAACAGCAGATGGCGCTCTAGGCTAGTTTTTAACAGTAGATGGCTCTCTAGGCTAGTTTTAAACATCACTTTAGGCTAGTTTTTAACAGCAGACACCGCGCTATTGTTTCTAACATCCCTCTTGCTAGTTTTAGCAGCAGAATGTAGTAGCCTACAGTCTGATAAAGCATTTAAAAGTTGATAGAATTCCTCTGAATTCTAGTTTAATCTCTCACAAACCTGATTTTTTTTTCTGAGTCTGACTTTTGCTTAACTAAACACTTTGCACCTGTTTTATAATCATGAAACCTCATGGCTGACTTTATTAGTGCATGTTTATCCCTATAAAACAGCTTTAACACAACCTGCATTGTATAAAACAGCTCAGAAATAAAGGTGACTTGAGTTATATGTTGAACTTTTAACTTCATTCCCAGAATTTGAGAGTTTATGAGTCTTGCGAGACATAAAGTGGCAGTTCTGACAGAGCTTGGAAAAGAGGTTTAGAAAGAACAAATCTGTCTGAGACTCTTTGAGAAAGTATAGCTGATTTTACATTTACGGTGAGACAATTAAAGTATTTTACGAGCTTGGATGCATGAAAACAAATTGTAGAAAAACCTTTAAAATATTACATACGCATGCTTACACTGACAACTGCAAGAAAACTAGAGCCATGAGATTAAAATGATATGTGATATAGTGATTTAAAACATTTAGATTTTACATTTACTGTTTATTATATTTTTTATTACAATTTGCAATATTATTACTTTTTTCACTAGTACTATGTATAGTGTGTTAATATGTTCTAATGTAAACAATACAAATGCTTTGGTAATACATTTGTAATGGCAGAAGTTAATTGAGAGAATGACAGAAAGAGCAGGTTACTGGTGGAAAACATAGAAAGTGAGACTGCCACTTTAAAAGGTACAGTTGTAATATAATGTAGAGCTGAAGATCTTTGCCCGAACCCGACGGGAGTAAATGAATAGTCATGTGATGCATTTCGATTAGCGCGAGAAAGTTAGCAAATAATTTCTTACAACATTAAAATCCATGCCTGCAAAGGTGAAACAAATGATGACGGAGAAGTTAAAAAGTCACTTTAGGCTAGTTTTTAACAGCAGACACCGCACTATTGTTTCTAACATCCCTCTTGCTTGTTTTAGCAGCAGAATGTAGTAGCCTACAGTCGCATAAAGCATCTAGTTTTTAACATCACTTTAGGATCGATTTAAACAGCAGATGGCGCTCTAGGCTAGTTTTTAACATCACTTTAGGATCCTTTTAAACAGCAGATGGCGCTCTAGGCTAGTTTTTAACAGTAGATGGCGCTCTAGGCTAGTTTTTAACATCACTTTAGGATCGATTTAAACAGCAGATGGCGCTCTAGGCTAGTTTTTAACAGTAGATGGCTCTCTAGGCTAGTTTTAAACAGTAGATGGCTCTCTAGGCTAGTTTTTAACAGTAGATGGCGCTCTAGGCTAGTTTTAAACATCACTTTAGGATCCTTTTAAACAGCAGATGGCGCTCTAGGCTAGTTTTTAACAGTAGATGGCTCTCTAGGCTAGTTTTAAACAGTAGATGGCTCTCTAGGCTAGTGTTTAACAGTAGATGGCTCTCTAGGCTAGTTTTTAACAGTAGATGGCGCTCTAGGCTAGTGTTTAACAGTAGATGGCTCTCTAGGCTAGTTTTTAACAGTAGATGGCTCTCTAGGCTAGTTTTTAACAGTAGATGGCGCTCTAGGCTAGTTTTAAACATCACTTTAGGATCCTTTTAAACAGCAGATGGCGCTCTAGGCTAGTTTTAAACATCACTTTAGGATCCTTTTAAACAGCAGATGGCGCTCTAGGCTAGTTTTTAACAGTAGATGGCTCTCTAGGCTAGTTTTTAACAGTAGATGGCGCTCTAGGCTAGTTTTAAACATCACTTTAGGATCCTTTTAAACAGCAGATGGCGCTCTAGGCTAGTTTTTTAACAGTAGATGGCTCTCTAGGCTAGTTTTTAACAGTAGATGGCGCTCTAGGCTAGTTTTAAACATCACTTTAGGATCCTTTTAAACAGCAGATGGCGCTCTAGGCTAGTTTTTAACAGTAGATGGCTCTCTAGGCTAGTTTTAAACAGTAGATGGCGCTCTAGGCTAGTTTTTAACAGTAGATGGCTCTCTAGGCTAGTTTTTAACAGTAGATGGCTCTCTAGGCTAGTTTTAAACAGTAGATGGCACTCTAGGCTAGTTTTTAACAGTAGATGGCTCTCTAGGCTAGTTTTAAACAGTAGATGGCACTCTAGGCTAGTTTTTAACAGTAGATGGCTCTCTAGGCTAGTTTTAAACAGCAGATGGCGCTCTAGGCTAGTTTTTAACAGCAGATGGCGCTCTAGGCTAGTTTTAAACATCACTTTAGGATCCTTTTAAACAGCAGATGGCGCTCTAGGCTAGTTTTAAACATCACCTTAGGCTAGTTTTTAACAGCAGACACCGCACTATTGTTTCTAACATCCCTCTTGCTTGTTTTAGCAGCAGAATGTAGTAGCCTGCATTTTGACTGCAGTCAGGCCAGCCGCCAGTTCAGAAGGAACGGTCATTCTAGCCGCCAAGGTATTTCAGCGGTCACTCATACATGGTAGATCGCTAAACAGCAATGTATGTACAGCAAGCTGACAGGGAAGATGACGAGTTCACTCGCTACATTGAAACCGTTGTCATGGAAAATTAAATGGATGTTCGTGGTTGGTAGAAGATGAACAAACAATCCTACCCAAAACTTGCAAAATTAGCCAGATCAGAACTCTGCATCTCGGCCTGTAGCAGCAGCAGTGAAAGGGTGTTCAGTGCTGCTGCTGCTGGACTGAGTGCAGAACTGCGCTAACGCCATCTACAGTGGATTCAATAATGTTCCTCCACAAAAACACGTAGCCTAATCTTGGTGAGTAAAGGGTTTTCAAATTATAAATAAATATGAATTAAACCCTAAAATCATAATGTAGACAGAGTATATAGGCTATTCGTTTAATATTCAGCTTCACCGTCACCATAAGGCCTGACTGTGGAGAAGAGTGGCGAAACAAATCCTGCAGAGTCTTTATCTTAATTTCGTTATTGCCAAATACCCGTCATAAATTAGAATTTATTTTAATTTATTTTGTTAAGAAAGACTTCTTTTCATTGTTGTGTTGGCCAATTTAAAGGCTAAGTGTATGTACCTATGCCTATTTAGAGTGCTGAGATGTTACGATGTTACAGAGGCCTTTTTATTTTTTGTTCCAACTTTCATGTTTGTTACGAATAAATTATGTTAAAACATATAAATGACTCATTCTTGAAAAAAGGCAAGAGAGCTGTGTGCATGTGCACATTTGAATAATGTCGGGTTATAAACGGGTTCGGGCTTTATAAAGCTGTCAATCAAAATGTACCTGTCGGGCTCGGGCCGAATTCTGTCGGGCCTAATTTTTATGGCCCAATTACAGCTCTAATGTAATGTGTATTTATATAGCGCATTTATTGTGTATGGCCATACACCCAAAGTGCTTCACAATCATGAGGGGGGTCTCTCCACACCCCCACCACTGTGCAGCATCCACTTGGATGATGCGATGGCAGCCACAGGACAACGGCGCCAGTGTGCTCACCACACACCACCTATAGGTGGAGTGGAGAGACAGTGATAGAACCAATTCAGTGGATAGGGATGATTGGGAGGTCTTGATCGGTAAGAGCTGATGGACTGAATTTGGCCAGGACATCGGGGCTACATCCCTACTCTTTATGAGAAGTGCCATGGGACTTTTTATGACCACAGAGAGTCAGGACCTCCACGTCTACCTCATGTACCTCAGAAATACTTTTAAAAAAATCTAATGCATTTATTAGAGAACATCTAAAAGGCTTGTTTCAATCTAGAAACGTGTACGACAAGCTCTAAAAACACCATAAGTCTAAACCTATGGCCCGGACTACAAACATACAGACAGCTATACATAAAGTGCAACCTACTTCCGACATCTTTTGTGTAAGAAACAGACCTAAATCCAGCTATTAAGTGGAAAAACTGCCCTGGTTTTAATATCTAGTTTACTTGAGGCTGCGTAGATGACGAGGGGAACTATTTTTGGGTGACCTATAGCTTTAAGGGCTGATGATGAGAGTTTATAATGCGCGTTGAAGAAACCAGCAGCGACAAACCACTCCTTCATAGTGGAGAATTATTCATTCACTCATTTTCCTTCAGCTTAGTCTCTTTATTCATCAGGGGTCGCCACAGCGGAATGAACCGCCAACTTATCCACCATGTGTTTTACACAGTGGATGTCCTTCCAGCTGGAACCCAGTACTGGGAAACACTAATACACTCTCACATTCACACACATGCACTCATACACTACGGCCAATTTAGTTTATTCAATTCACCTATAGCCAAGGGTGCAACTCTGGTCTAAGAGGTGGGGGGGACCAAATCTGAGGGATGGTGATACTGTAGTTGTGGAATGTTGGTGATACTTGTGACGGCAAACTTAATTTTGCGTACACATCGTGAGTTAAAAAATAACTTTTTTTCGACTCTCGATTGGACATTATAGCATGAAGTAAAGTGGTATAGGCCTATCTAAAAAAAAAAGTGAGGGGGACATGTCCCCCCTGTCCCCCCCAGGAATTGCGCCACTGCCTATAGCGCATGTATTTGGACTTGTGGGGGAAACCGGAGCACCCAGAGGAAACCCACACCAACACGAGGAGAACATGCAAACTCCACACAGAAACGCCAACTGGCCCAGCCGGGACTCGAACTAGCGACCTTCTTGCTGTGAGGCTAACCACTGACATTTTGGATATGTGCATAAAAATAACGGTTGATGGAAACTCAAGATGCGCATAAATTTAGAAAATGCGCATAAAAAGCGCATGCGCAAACTTTTTATTCGATAAGAAAAGATGCACATAAAATACGATGGAACCGAACAAGTTCCAGTATGTGCATTAAGAAAGGTCATGTGATTTTGTTATAAGAGATCATGTGATGACGAAAATATGTGTGACTGGATAAACCAGCAGGCTGAACACACTGTAAATCATCTGAAATGTTTTTTTGGTCTTTCTAAAACGCCGTAACCGTTTCAGTATTAGTGTTATTATATTATTAATTACCTCCAGAATTAAGAGTGTCTGTGCTACGCATCTCAGGGCTAGTTTATACTTATGCACGCGTATGGTCTGGTGCAGCCTTCACGCGTTCACATACCCCTCGCCATGGCCATCGCCAACCTCTCAAAAAATTGTAGCGCAAGCTCTGTGATTGGTCGGTTTGGTAGCGATGACAAGAATGGGCAGTGCTGAGAGCCGCGAGCCAGATGAAGCGAGTGTTTACGAGTGTCAAGTTTTGTTTACTGTTTCCCTTATGATTAAACTTGTTGCACGTCTGCCGGTTCCCGCCTCTGAATGAGCGAGTTTTAGCTACTTGTAGCATTCAGAAAAAATAAAACACCCGCGAAGAAACTTTGCGGAACAAAAAACCTACTGCCTGCTAGCATTTCAGAAGTGTTATTGCAGAGCAACACAAACAGCACGCAGAAGTATAAATATAAGTGTCGGCATTGTCAAGTAATTCATTAAATAAAGAAAAGATTGACGCAGCTTCTACCACAGTAAAGTTTTTACTGTTGATATTTGCCGCAAGTTAATCAGGAAGTGAAGATTTTGTTCTCGTTGGGTGGAAACACTGCTTTATTTGCACGATTTTTATGCGATATTTCTGTTTTGCGCATACATTTAATTTGCATCTTTGAATGTAAACATCTATTGGTGGATTAGCAAATCGTAAAATTTGCCACTGAATCAAAAAGTGAGGAATTGGCATGAGATAGCATTGAAATATATCAGTACAGCCTATATTATCACAGAGTTTATTACAAAAGTTAATTACTCCATATCAATAATACCCTATGGATTTTCAAATGTCCACGATATCGACATTGTGTATGATTATCATCGCGATATATCGAAATTGTGAAATATGTCTAGAATTGAGTGTCCATCAGTGCACAGACACCGCGCCCTCCTCCGGGATGAATGAACACTTTGTTTGGATCTCAAACACACACGCTCACACATACACACTCTCACACACAGAGACATACAGTGTAACCGCTTTACTCCTATAAACGCGCTGTTTGTTTGTGTGAATAATGCATGTTTTTAAGGCGAGCGGCACCGGGGACTGAGCCCGCGGGTCCCCGCACACACGCACCTCCTCCTGGGCACCGGTGTCTGGCGGCTCGGGCTGGATCCGGGAGACTCGGCTCTGCAGTTTTGCGCGGATACACTGGTGTGTTGATCTTCTGTGCGCTTCTGCAAGTGTCCGGCGATGATCCGGAGCCTGTGCTGTGATCTGCTGCTGCTGCTGTTGGACGCCATGCTGCTTCCGTGTTTGCTGTCAGAGGTCAGCGGCGGCTGATGGAGGCTGAAGGCGGAGATGAGCAACCGCGTCCCGGCATGCACCGCAGCGCACCCCGCCTCCAGCTCCACACCCGCCCGCTCTGATCCATCTCTCCGCTCACTGGCTGGAAGAGGGAAGAGGAGGAAAGACTACAAAATCTACCACAAATCTGGAAATATCTTTACCTCTCAATTATGACATAATGTTAGCAAACGGGCTAATTCTTTGTTTCCCTGTTATTATTGTATTCGTCGAGCTGCCTGTACTACTGGATAATCCTCTTTTTATGTTCTCCGTCCGATTTATCTGTATGTCATAGGTTCTATCTATCTATCTATCTATCTATCTATCTATCTATCTATCTATCTATCTATCTATCTATCTATCTATCTATCTATCTATCTATCTATCTATCTATCTGCTAGTAATAATTTGTTACAGTTTTTGTTACAGTGGTACATCAAATCACTTACAGATGGCTTTGGTGCATTTCTCACAACACTATTTACATTTGCAAAACAGTTCATGCATTTCTCAAAGCAATTAGTACAAACTGCAAAACCTAGTGGATAATGTGCAAAAGTGTGTCACTTGCTCAAAATGGAGAGCTCATTCCTCAAAAGCAAGTATTGATGTCAATGAAAGTGTCAGTGTCATCAAGATGAAAAGTCCTGACACCATTGTTTATGAACAAGATAGTCAAATGGCTTTGTCATGTTTTCATTATCGGTTTACTCTGTACATTTTCTCCAATGCAAAAAAGTCAGATTTTGGTGACACTTCCTGAAAATGTTCAAGACAGCACTATACAATATAAAAAAACGTCAAAAATGCAAATCGATTTTATGTAAAAACGTAGACGTGTTTCTGACGTCAAAACAATATATAAAAGGTCAAAAATGCAAATCAATGTCAAAACCTTGACATGTTTTGATGTCAAAACATTATAAAAAATGTCAAAAATGCAAATCGATTTGACGTCAAAACGATATAAAAAACGGTTAAAATGCGAATCGATTTGATGTTAAAACGTTGATGTGTTTTTGACATCAAAACAATATTAAAAAAACGTCAAAAATGTAAATCGATTTGATGTTAAAACCTTGATGTGTTTCTGACATCAAAACAACATGAAAAATGTCAAAAATCCAAATCGATTTGATTTCAAAACCTAAACGTTTTTTTGACGTCAAAACAATATAAAAAAACGTCAAAAATGTAAATCGATTAGATGTTAAAACAACCTTGACGTGTTTTTGACATCAAAACAATATAAAAAAACGTCAAAAATGTAAATCGATTAGATGTTAAAACAACCTTGACGTGTTTTTGACATCAAAACAATATAAAAAAACGTCAAAAATGTAAATCGATTAGATGTTAAAACAACCTTGACGTGTTTTTGACATCAAAACAATATAAAAAAACGTCAAAAATGTAAATCGATTAGATGTTAAAACCTTGACGTGTTTTTGACATCAAAACAACATCAAAAATACAAATCAATTTGATGTCAAAACATTGATGATTTTTTGATATCAAAACAATATGAAAAAATGCCAAAAATGCTAATCAATGAGGTCAGAACCTTGACCAGTTTTTGACGTCAAAATTATATAAAAACACTTAAAAATGCAAATCTATTTGATGTCAAAACCTTGATGTGTTTTTGACATCACAACAACATTAAAAACACATCAAAAATGCAAATCTATTTGATGTCAAAACCTTGATGTGTTTTTGACATCACAACAACATTAAAAACACATCAAAATGCTCATCAATTTGATGTCAAAACATTGATGTGTTATTGACGTCAAAACAATATGAAAAAATGCCAAAAATGCAAATCGATTTGAAGTCAAAACCATGACGTATCTTTGATGTCAAATCGACATTAAAAACATGTCAAAAAATGCAAATCAATTTAATGTAAAAACCTTGACATCTATTTGACATCCACAAATTGATGCCCATTTGACCACCAGAATAGCGTATTTACTGTAATTATACGGTATTATATCTTAAAAAATAAAAAATTTGATTAATCTTAAAAGCTTCAATTACAAATGAACACTGTATTTTGCATCCCTACAATAAAAGTAAACTACCTAGAATCAATTTTGATGTCAATTGATTACCTTGATGTCAAAACAGTGTCAAATTGACATCTAACGTTGCTGTTAAAAACATGTCAAAAACTGATTTGATTACAGGACTGGCCAGTAATTGATTTTTGAGTGTTTATTGACGCCAATTTTAGATGTCAATTTGAAGTTGTTTTGACTTTAAGGTTGACAAAATCGATTTGCATTTTTGATGTTGTTTTGACATCAAGGTGCCCAGGTTATTGTTAGAAGGGATACAGCTGCAGCCAGTTGTTATTGAGAATAATTATTTGTATTGTTAATGACTAAATTACCCAATAATGACTAAAACCCAACCACCACAGTGATGTAAAAACGGTAATTACCCCAAGTATTACTCATATTATTTATTAATTTTTCCATTAAATTGGAATTTATTATGGTCTATCCCTAAACCCAACCCTCACAGTAATGCAAAAACAGCAATTATTATTGTACAGTAATTGGGTTCAAATAATTCTTGTTCTTCTGGCCGTTAACAGCACTTACGTAAATATTACAAAAAAACCTTTACAGAACAATAATTCTGTCTCTTCAGCCATATACAGCGAGGTAGAAATAATATTCAACACGTCTCCATTTTTCTGAGAACATATTTCTAAAGGTGCTGTTGACATGAAATGTTCTACAGATGTTGGTAACCACCAATAAAAATCCATATATGCAAAGAAAACAATATTAATTAGTTTACAAATTAAGTTCTGTGTAATAAAATAAAATGACACAAGTAAGAGTATTGAACACATGAAGAAAGGGAGGTGTAGTTAGTCAGTGAAAGCCCAGACAGCAGCTGAAATCTCTCAGTAGTTCTTCAGCAACCCTCTGCCCTTCCTCAGCGGCTTCAGTCCAACATCTACATTAGCAGGAGAATCAAAATGAAACCAGGGTGGACATTTCAGTAAGACAATGATCCAAAACACAGCCAAGGAAACTCTCGAATGCTTTCAGAGAAAGAAAATCAAGCTCTAGAATGGCCCAGCCAATCACCTGATCCAAATTCAATAGAGCATACAAAATAAAGCTCAGATTTGATAGACGAGACCCACAGAAGCATCAAGATTTTGACTCTCTGTTGAAGTCTGTGAGAAACTCACACCTGAGCAATGCATGAGGCTTCATTCTCCATATGAGAGGCGTTTTAAAGCTGCCAACACCAAACAAGCCTTTAAAGTATAAAAAGTATTAAATACATTCAGTAGTTCAGCACTTTCTCCTTGTGTTTTTCCATTGTTAATAAACATAACTCAATTTTTTATTTTTATGTTTACATTGTTTGGGTTTTTACCAAAATCTGGTTAAATTCCATGTCAACAGCTCCTTCAGAAATATATCAGTGTTACCTGTGCTCTTCAGAGTCATGTGATCGCCTCCTGATGATGTCATCGCAAACCTCCAACCATTTAACACACTTTCCCCCTATTCTACATGTGAAATGCATTCCTTTTACAACAATGGAAAAAAATGCGGCATTTCTGTGTTGAGTGAGGTTACGGAAAGGAATGTCTAATTGGAAAGTGCTGTGTTACTGCACAACGCTTATTTTTAGCCGTTAGCAATTGTGGTATAGCCTCCGCTATGCTAATTGAGCGCTTGGAAAGCACACTCTGAAAACAGATCACGCATATAACACACACACATTGAATTTGAGGGATAGCAGTTGAAGGTAAAGAAATGAGCATGAGATGGTGGTAATTGTAATGATTTATTTGTGTGTTGTCGAACAACAGGACGTCATTTTTTCGGGATTTTTCCTCCAGGCCTGAGCTTTAAACTCCCAAAACAAAGTTCTGTAATGCACTGACTGCAAACAATCAGAGTCGGAGTGTATCACAGAACTTTACTTGGAAAGCCAGAGAGCTGCTTGATGATCTCTTCCACCATCTGCAAGAAACACACACACACTCACGTTACATTTCCCTTCTTCATCACACACATATTTTACACTACATACTTACACTCTAAAAAATTCTGCACCGTCGAAACCCATATGTACAAGAACAACGGATTGATGTTTGGTTTGCAGCATTATTCTGAAGCATATTAACCTTATAAATTTAACAAATTATTAATTTCTTTACTATACTGGAAAACTGCAAGTTAATATTGTAGTTATTAAAATTTTGCAGCATTTTATATTGCAGTATATTACAGTTCTTTCATATTGCGGTATAAAACAGTAAAATAGTTTATATTGCAGTCTTTCATATTACGGTGTTATCTTTCATATTGCGGTACAATACTGTATAATCTTCTATATTGCTGCATATTGCCGTAAAATCTTTCACACGGCGGTATAATACAGTAAAATCTTTCATATTGCAGTATAATACAGTATAATCTTTCATATTGCGGTATATTACAGTAAAATCTTTCATGTTGCGGTATAATACAGTATAATCTTTCATATTGCGGTATAATACTGTATATTTTTTTATATTGCAGTACAATACAGTATAATCTTTCATATTGCGGTATATTACAGTATAATCTTTCATATTGCGGTATATTACAGTATAATCTTTCATATTGCGGTATAATACAGTATAATCTTTCATATTGCGGTATATTACAGTATAATCTTTCATATTGCGGTATATTACAGTATAATCTTTCATATTGCGGTATATTACAGTATAATCTTTCATATTGCGGTATAATACAGTATAATCTTTCATATTGCGGTATATTACAGTATAATCTTTCATATTGCGGTATAATACAGTATAATCTTTCATATTGCGGTATATTACAGTATAATCTTTCATATTGCGGTATATTACAGTATAATCTTTCATATTGCGGTATAATACAGTATAATCTTTCATATTGCGGTATATTACAGTATAATCTTTCATATTGCGGTATAATACAGTATAATCTTTCATGTTGCAGTATATTACAGTAAAATCTTTCATGTTGCGGTATAATACAGTATAATCTTTCATATTGCGGTATAATACTGTATATTTTTTTATATTGCAGTACAATACAGTATAATCTTTCACACGGCGGTATAATACAGTAAAATCTTTCATATTGCGGTATAATACAGTATAATCTTTCATGTTGCAGTATATTACAGTAAAATCTTTCATGTTGCAGTATATTACAGTAAAATCTTTCATATTGCGGTATAATACAGTAAAATCTTTCATATTGCGGTATAATACAGTAAAATCTTTCATATTACTGCATATTGCCGTAAAATCTTTCATACTGCGATATAATACAGTAAAATCTTTCATGTTGCGGTATAATACTGTATATTTTTATATTGCAGTACAATACAGTATAATCTTTCACACGGCGGTATAATACAGTAAAATCTTTCATGTTGCGGAATAATACAGTATAATCTTTCATATTGCGGTATAATACTGTATATTTTTTTATATTGCGGTATAATACAGTATAATCTTTCATATGGCGGTATAATACAGTAAAATCTTTCATATTGCGGTATAATACAGTATAATCTTTCATATTGCGGTATAATACTGTATATTTTTTTATATTGCGGTATAATACAGTATAATCTTTCATATGGCGGTATAATACAGTAAAATCTTTCATATTGCAGTATATTACAGTAAAATCTTTCATATTGCGGTATAATATAGTATAATCTTTCATATTGCGGTATAATACAGTAAAATCTTTCATATTGCGGTATAATACAGTAAAATCTTTCATATTGCGGTATATTACAGTAAAATCTTTCATACTGCGATATAATACAGTAAAATCTTTCATATTGCGGTATAATACAGTAAAATCTTTCATATTGCGGTATATTACAGTAAAATCTTTCATATTGCGGTATAATACAGTAAAATCTTTCATATTGCGGTATAATACAGTAAAATCTTTCATATTACTGCATATTGCCGTAAAATCTTTCATACTGCGATATAATACAGTAAAATCTTTCATATTGCGGTATAATACAGTAAAATCTTTCATATTGTGGTATAATACAGTAAAATCTTTCATATTGTGGTATAATACAGTAAAATCTTTCATATTGCGGTATAATACAGTAAAATATTTTATATT
>LR812527.1:2270791-2353291 GCA_903798195.1 Danio kyathit
TTTCAAACAAATATAATTTAAGGCTAATCCTAAAGCTAAAACATGTATATTTACTTTAATAAAGGGAGAAATATTAGACTTTTTTGTGACCTACAGTGTTAGCAAACCCATAGAGAGTCGAAATAATACATCATTTAGATGTATTTAATATAATAATATATACTGTTTTATTTTGTTTTCCAATAAACATAATTTAAGGCTAATCCTAAAGCTAAAACATGCATATTTACTTTAATAAAGGGAGAAATGTTCAACTTTTTTTGTGACCTACAGTGTTAGCAAACACATAGAGAGTCGAAATAATACATCATTTAGATGTATTTAATATAATAATATATACTGTTTTATTTTGTTTTCCAATAAACATAATTTAAGGCTAATCCTAAAGCTAAAACATGCATATTTACTTTAATAAAGGGAGAAATATTAGACTTTTTTGCAACCCACAGTGTTAGCAAACACATAAAGAGTCGAAATAATAACCTACATCATTTATACGTACTTAATATAATAATATATACTGTTTTGTTTTCTAACAAATATAATTTAAGGCTAATCCTAACGCTAAAACACGTATATTTACATTGATAAATGCAGAATATTAGACTTTTTGAGACCCACAGTGTTAGCAAACACGTAGAGTCAAAAAAATACATTTGTAATACATCATTTAGATGTATTTAATATAATACAATATATGATGTTTTATTTTGTTTTCCAATAAACATCATTTAAGGCTAATCCTAAAGCTAAAACATGCATATTTACTTTGGTAAATGGAGAAATATTCAACTTTTTTGCAACCCACAGTGTTAGCAAACATGTAGAGAGTCCAAATAATAACCTACATCATTTATTCATTCATTTTCTTTTCAGCTTAGTCCCTTTATTAATCCGGGGTTGCCACAGCGGAATGAACCGCCAACTTATCCAGCACGTTTTTACGCAGCAGATGCCTTTCCAGACGCAGTTCACACTCATACACTACGGACAGTTTAGCCTACCCAATTCACCTGTGCCGCATGTCTTTGGACTGTAGGGGAAACCGGAGCACCCGGAGGAAACCCTTCAGGAGGAGAACATGCAAACTCCACACAGAAACGCCAACTGACCCAGCTGAGGCTCAAACCAGCGACCTTCTTGCTGTGAGGCAACAGCACTACCTACTGCGCCACTGCGTCGCCCCTACATCATTTATATGTACTTAACATAATAATATATACTGTTTCATTTTGTTTTCCAATAAACATAATTTAGGGCTAATCCTAACGCTAAAACATGCATATTTACATTGATAAATGGAGAAATATACGACTTTTTGCGACCCACAGTGTTAGCAAACACATAGAGAGTCGAAATAATAAATTTGTAATGCATCATTTATATGTAGTTCTACTTTATATAATAAAATATATATAATGTTTTGTTTTTTAATAAACATCATTTAAGGCTAATCCTAACGCTAAAACATGTATATTTACTTTAATAAAGGGAGAAATATTAGACTTTTGGAGACCCACAGTGTTAGCAAACACGTAGAGAGTCGAAATAATACATTTGTAATACATCATTTATATGTATTTAATATAATAAAATATATACTGTTTTATTTTTGTTTTCTAATAAACATAATTTAAGGCTAATCCTAACGCTAAAACATGCATATTTACTTTGGTAAATGGAGAAATATTACACTTTTTTGCAACCCACAGTGTTAGCAAACACATAGAGAGTCGAAATAATAACCTACATCATTTATACGTACTTAATATAATAATATATACTGTTTTATTTTGTTTTCAAATAAACATAATTTAGGGCTAATCCTAACGCTAAAACATGCATATTTACTTTGGTAAATGGAGAAATATTAGACTTTTTTGCGACCTACAGTGTTAGCAAACACGTAGAGAGTCGAAATAATACATTTCTAGTACATCATTAATATGCAGGCCTACTTAAATCATTAAAGAAAGCTTAAATCTAAAAGCCGAAGAATGTGATTACATTCGGTGTTTACATAAATTATACTTCCATTTATGCATCCCTTTTATCCAAAGCAATTATTTTAAGCAAAGCTGCGTTGTTATTTATAGATCAAGAATAAAAGCGCTATTATAAAAATAGTGTTTATACAGATTCAGTCAGGAGGGTTTACCAGTAAGTACAGGCGGAAGATGAAGGGGGCGTATAACGCAACACCTCGGAACGCGCTTCCTATTGGCTAGCGCGGAGAGTAGGCGTGGCCATCGAATGACTGGGGCTTTCCGTAAATTTTCATAACTCCACAGACAGCGTTTCCTTCGCAAGTGCAGCGTCCAGCAAAGACAATCTGACGTATTTATTTAAAGCCTCATTTTATTTCTCAGTGAAGGATTACAAGAGGTACACCACATTAGGAGTTACGCTGAATAAAAAGAGGAGATTATCTCTGAGACATGATGGAGATTGAAATGTCTAAAATGCACCCAAGCCAACAGGTAAATAAGATTGAATATCACATTAACTGCGTTGCTAATGCTGTGACAGCGTTCCGCTTGTAATAGTTTTCTAAATATATAATTGTCAACTTTTAGCCAGTTTTGCTAATAGTGCTGTGATGTTACATCATTTGCCCTTTGAACCGGTTATGTGGGGCATAAATGTATTTATTGCTCGTGTCAAATGTGTGTCACCAGATCACAGAACAACTCATTTGTTGTTATAAAAGCTTATCGTGTTGCTTTTTAAAGTTTCAAGGTGATCATCTTCTGGGATTAGATGCTATTATTTGTATTATTATGCATTTATAATTCATGACATGCGGTGAAATGGTTGAAACGTCCTTTTATATTAATGTATATGCTAATATTACTATATATTTCTCATTGAAGTAGGCGTTTCCTCAGTCCTCTTTCTAATCTCTCGACTCTCCTTTTCACCTCAAAAGAAAATCTGCATAGTCATTGAACTCGCGCCGTCCTAAACACCAAAACGAAGAGGAAAAATCCACATAAATGTGAATATAGATGCCTTGGTTGTGTTGTCCGGTGTAAAGCTGGCACTCGGCTGAACTTCTGTCATGAGACGTTGCGTCGCGCTTTCATGTTTTTGCGTGTGATCCCGCAGCGGCTCCGTGAGTCTCTGCGCATGCGCGGCACCGGCGCCTTGCACAATAGCAGGCGGCTCCAATCTGGAATGTGTCTGTTTACTTTACTTTTGTGTCCTGACGTAAAGAAGCGATCCTGAGCTTCAAGACGAGATTAGTCTCCATCTCAGCTGTCTTTCTGTATAGTTGACTGCAGGAAAATACTTCAAGTGTTAACAGTCTATATGAAAACTGTCATTTGAGAGTAACTGACGCGCGTTACGTAACGGCGAACAGCTTTGAACCGTTAAAATGTTAACCGTCACATTATTTTAAATTGTTTAAATTGACCGCTGAAGAGGCCTACAATTAGTACAAATGAAATGTTATTTAATTTTTATAGGACCAAATGAAGAGCTTTGACCATCAGAAAGATTGTTTGCTAATCACAGAAGGTCAATGTTATATATTTAGATATATTTCTTACAGATTTTCTTTGCAAGCCTGTATTAACTAAGCAAAAACTGAACAACGTCTTGAATTAGTCAACTTTTATGAACTGTAATGACACACATACGAGGGACCGAACGAGCTAGTTAACAAAGTGTTTCTTATGTGATATATAACCTATTACAGAAAACCATTTTTACTATGCTATCTTACTAAAACCATTTTAAAAGCAGTTTTAGTTCTGCACACGCCAAAGAATATACGCTGAACGGTTGTAATCACATTATTTTTTGTTTAATTGAGTGCTGAAGAGGCCTACAATTAGTATAAATGTAATGCTATTAATTTTTATAGCAACAAATGAAGAGCGTGACCTTCAGAAAGATTGTTTCCTAATCACAAAAGGTCAATGTTATATATTTAGATATACAGTTGAAGTCAGAATTATTAGCCCCCCCTGTTTATTTTTTTCCCCGTTTTCTGTTTAACGGAGAGATTTTTTTTCAACACATTTCTAAACATAATAGTTTTAATAACTCATCTCTAATAACTGATTTATTTTCTCTTTGCCATGATGACAGTAAATAATATTTGACTAGATATTTTTCAAGACACTTCTATACAGCTTAAAGTGACATTTAAAGGCTTAACTAGGTTAATTAGGTTAACTTTTAGGGTAAATAGGCAAGTTATAACTATGGTTTGTTCTGTAGACTATTGAAAAAAAAAATCAGCCTAAAGGGGCTAATAATTTTGTCCTTCAAATGGTGTTTAAAAAATTAAAAACGGCTTTTATTCTAGCCGAAATAAAACAAAAAAGACTTTCTCCGGAAGAAAAAATATTATCAGACATACTGTGAAAATTTCCTTGCTCTGTTAAACAAAATTTGCTAAATATTTAAAAAAGAGAAAAACATTCAAAGGGGGCGAATAATTCTGACTTCAACTGTATCTCTTGCAGATTTTCTTTGCAAGCCTGTATTGAAACAAAGCAAAAATTGAATAACGCTTTAAATTAAACGACTTTTATGAACTAATGACACACATATATGGCGGACAGAAAAGCTATTTAACGTTTTGCCTAAATTGTTTCTTATGTGTCACATAACCTATTACAGAAAACCTTCTATCTTACTAAAACCATTTTAAAACTAGTTTTAGTCCTGAACACACCAATGAATATAAGCTGAACGGTTGTATTGTACAGTTGAAAACGTTAATCGTCACATAATTTTTTATTTATTTGAGTGCTGAATAGCCTACAATTAGTACAAAAGTATGTTATTTAATTTTTTTAACCAACAAATGAAGAGCTTTGATCTTCAGAAAGATTGTTTGCTAATCACAAAAGGTCAAGGTTATATATTTAAATATTTTTCTTGCACATTTTCTTTGCAAACCTGTATTGAGTACTAGCAAAAACTGAATAACGTCTTTAATTAGACGACTTTTATGAACTAATGACACATATATACGGTGCACAGAAAGAGCTATTTTGCCTAAATTATTTCTTATGTGTCATATAACCTATTACAGACAACCATTTTCACCATCCTATCTTACTAAAACCCTTTTAAAACCAGTTTTAGACCTGCGCACGCCAATGAATATAGCTGAATGGTTATATTGTGCGGTTGAAAACGTCAATCGTCACATTATTTATTTGCTTAATTGAGTGCTGAAGAGGCCTACAATTAGAACAAAAGTAATGTTATTTAATTTTTATAGCAACAAATGAAGAGCTTGACCTTCAGAAAGATTGTTTGCTAATTACAAAAGGTCAAGGTTATATATTTAAATATATTTCTTGCGGACTAAACTAAGCAAACACTGAATAACGTCTAAATTGGACTACTTTTATGGTTTAATGACACACATTCACTGGTAACAGAAAGCTATTTAACATTTAGCCTTATTTGTTATAGTTTACAGAACATATTTCTGCTTTACTTTTGCACACACCAGTGATAGGTTCAAGATATTATGTCTAAATTGTGACAATGTTATAAAATGAGGATAAGCAATTAAATAAACACATAAATTACTAGGAAATTTCACAAATAATGCCATTTGATATATAAGATAATATAACTGAATATAATGCAATAATATAATATAATATAATATAATGTAATGTAATATAATATAACGAACATGACATTTTGAGTTAAATCAAATAGCATTTCCTTAACATATGTCAGTATGTTTTTTAAAGTAAATAATTAAATGTATTTTCCAGTAAAGTATTTGCAATATATAAAATAATCAGGTTTGTCAATTCAAAATATAAAGTCTTCCCAAAGCTTTTTATACCAAGCATGACCAATAGTGTTTACAAAATTGACATTTATATCTCATAAAAAATATTTAAATGTGCTTTTACATCCTCCGATTTTTTACATTGAAATGGTTTTTATGAGCCACAAATGTCATTTTTGTAATATATAAATTACAAAATGTTTGAAATAAATAAATAAATCGTTAAATACACATTTTAATTGTTAAAAGCATTAGTTAATGAATAAATAAATATTTAACTGTGTAATTATTTATTTATGTCAGTATTTAATTATATTTAAATAATTAAATAAATGCATATATAGAATTAAATAATTATGTACATGGGCGACATGGTGGCTCAGTGGTCAGCACTGTGGCCTCATAGCAAGAAGGTCGCTGGTTCGAGTCCCGGCTGGCCCAGTCTGCATTTCTGTGTGGAGTTTGCATGTTCTCCCCGTGTTGCCGTGGGTTTCCTCCGGGTGCTCCGATTTCCCCCACAGTCCAAACACATGCACTATAGGGGAATCGATTAACTAAACTGACGGTAGAGTGTGACTGTGTATGGATGTTTCCCGGTACTGGGTTAAAGGTGGAAGGGCATCCGCTGTGTAAAATAAGCTGGATAAGTTGGCGGTTCATTCCACTGTGGTGACCTCTGATGAATAAAGGGACTAAGCTGAAGGAAAATGAATGATGTAAATAAATAATTAATAAAGTCATAATAAGTAAATATATATAATTAAATATTTACATAAATAAATAATTACATTAAAAAAACATAATAAATGAATATATGTCTACTTAAATAATTACATAAATGAATACATAATAAATAAATGTATATAAATAAATAATTGCATAAATAAATACATAATAAATAAATGTATATAATAAATTAAATAATTAAATAAATACATAATGAATAAAATATATATATTTATTTAAATAATTACATAAATACATATAAAATAAATATACATAATTAATTAAATAATGAATAAATACATTCACAAATACATAATAAATATATGTAATTAAATAAATACATAATTAAATACATCATAAATAATATAAAATTAAATAATGAAATATTAACCTCTACATTTACCAATGCTTTTAATAATTAAAATGGGTATTTACCCATTTATTTTTCTATTTCAACATTTTTTAATTTATTGACTTAATTTTGGGTCATTTGGCCCTCTATGAATACATTCTACCTGGTTTTAAAAGTAAATCCAGCATAAACATCTGAATCCTTTTAGCTAATCTATTTTTCAAGAATACACACACACACACAGACAGCGTAGTGACATGAGGGTTCGCTAAACCGGTTTTGAGTCTGATTACGTGCAGTATCACCTGCCTGAAATGAACAGTGAAGAAAAAAAAGAAGAACAAGGCGTCCTCTTGTTCCTGTAATGGTATATCCCACGTCCCGAGCAACAGGAAGTGTGGCAGGTGTGAAAAATAATCTCTCCTCGCCGTTTTAATAACACCTCTGCTCTCTCGTTTCCATTCACCTGGATAATGATTGCAACTTTCAGCATTAATTATGCAGTTATAGGTGTGTCTGGGTGATACTTTTTCACTAAATACAACCCCTTCGTATATTTCCATAGTGACGGTAAACACAACAGAACATATAATCATTATTATTATACTCAATATATGTGCAACTTTATTAGGTACACCTGTCCAACTGCTCGTTAACGCAAATTTCTAATCAGCCAATCACATGACAGCAACTCAATGCATTTAGGCATGTAGACATGGTCAAGACGATCTGCTGCAGTTCAATGCGAGCATCAGAATGTGGAAGAAAGGGGATTTAAGTGACTTTGAACGTGGCATGGTTGTTGGTGCCAGACGGGCTGATCTGAGTATTTCAGAAACTGCTGATCTACTGGGATTTTCACGCACAACCATCTCTAGGGTTTACAGAGAATGGTCCGACAAAGAAGAAATATCCAGTGAGTGGCAGTTCTGTGGGCGCAAATGCCTTGTTGATGCCAGAGGTCAGAGGAGAATGGCCAGACTGGTTCCAGCTGCTAGAAAGGCAACAGTAACTCAAATAAGCACTCGCTACAACCGAGGTCTGCAGAAGAGCATCTCTGAACACACAACACGTCCAACCTTGAGGCAGATGGGCTACAGCAGCAGAAGACCACACCGGGTGCCGCTCCTGTCAGCTAAGAACAGGAAACTGAGGCTACAATTCACAGAGGCTCACCAAAACTGGACAATAGAAGATTGGAGAAATGTTGTCTGGTCTGATGAGTCTCCATTTCTGCTGCCACATTCGGATGGTCGGGTCAGAATTTGGCCTCAACAACATGAAAGCATGGATCCATCCTGCCTTGTATCAATGGTTCAGGCTGGTGGTGGTGGTGTAATGGTGTGGGGGATATTCTCTTGGCACACTTTGGGTCCATAAGTACCAATCGAGCATCGTGTCAACACCACAGCCTACCTGAGTATTGTTGCTGACCATGTCCATCCCTTTATGACCACAGTGTCTCCATCTACTGATGGCTACTTCCAGCAGGATAACACACCATGTCATAAAGCGTGAATCATCTCAGACTGGTTTCTTGAACATGACAATGAGTTCACTGTACTCAAATGACCTCCACAGTCACCAGAGCTCAATCCAATAGAGCACCTTTGAGATGTGGTGGAACGGGAGATTGGCATCATGGATGTGCAGCCGACAAATCTGCAGCAACTGTGTGATGCTATCATGTCAATATGGAGCAAAATCTCTGAGGAATATTTCCAGTAGCTTGTTGAATCTATGCCACGAAGGATTAAGGCAGTTCTGAAGGCAAAAGGGGGTCCAACCCGGTACTAGTAAGGTGTACCTAATAAAGTGGCCGGTGAGTGTATTATTAGTATATAGCAGTCATATCAAAACGTACTCACAAAATCATATTATATTTAGCAAATATTTCTCCTACACTGTAAAAAAAATCTGCTTCTCAACCAGGGCTGCTGTTTATGCTAATGAGGGAGAGATGGTCACTAGTGGGCGGGGCTTCCCCCTCTGATGACATCATACAAAGGCAGAATGTCAATCAAAGTGTTTCTGCAGACTGTTTTCATCAAGTCTGATTATAGAAAATACAATTAATTCATGTTTACCATTAGAAGCTGGTTATATTCACACACTGCTGGGTTTAAACCCCATATAAACGTGATTTCTGCATAATAGCTCCTCTTTAATCTTTAATTTTTGTCAGTTAATTCATTTGTAATATTCGTGTTTGTTCTAGTTTACCATATTGCCTGAATACGGACTTCGTTGTTGCTCAGTTTGACTTGGAAAATACAAATATCCTGGTCCCAGAAGGCATGAATATGAATTATGGGAGTTTTATATTAATATAATCCCACAAGATAATAGTTTTTAACAACATCACCTCAGAAATTGGACATTGGACTTTAAATTGGACTTGGACAGTGACTTTAAAGATCAGTGTGTGTGTGTATTTAACTGTCTGTGACTTTAAAGATCAGTTTGTTTGTGTGTTTGAATGTGTTTGTGTGTGTGTGTATGAGACAGTATTTAACCATCTAGGACTGAACGCGCTTGTAAACAGCAGGATTTCTTAAGATAGTCAAAGCATTGAATGTAAACAGTTGTAAGCGCCTCCATCGCTGTTTTTCCTCAGAGGAGGAAGCGGGTGCTGCTGTTGTGAGAGAGATTTGTTTCTCAGTTCTGTGTGTGTGTGTGTGTGTTTCATCATCTGATGGCCCCTCCTCGTCTGTTATCTGGATCTGGAGAGGAAATGTGTGACTAACAGAGGGAGACGGGCAGGTCTCTCCAGGCCTCAGTGACGCCGTTCTCCTCACACACTTTCTTCTGTTTTTATATTGTATTATTTTCATTCTAGCTTATTCATACTAAACAAACGGAGCAGTTCGTTTGCTGGCTAAACTATAGCGATGCACCTGTAACTTTGATTTTTCTTTTAGTACTACAGGGCTGCTTGATTTTGATTGGCTGATGAACACTCTGAGGTTATTTCCAGATAAACGCACAGCTGAAGTACTTTAGGTTTTAAACTAGTTTAGTAGTTTAGGCAGATTTCCAGCACATTACGACCCCATATCACTATTCTGAATGATTTCAGTTATTAATTTACAGCTTTAACAGTCAAAAAGTACATCAAAACACAGCAGAAGGCTTTGGATGAGATGTGGAAGAAACTAGAACCACTTCAGCCTGCTTTCAAGTGCTTTTCAGTCTTGGTAGAGTTAAGAGTTTACAGTAAGAGACAGGTTTAGTAGTCTTGGTAGATTTAAAGATTAGTTAAGGTTAGAGTAGGGATGGGCGATATGGCCTAAAATCCATATTGCGATATACATTGCAGCCTCTTGCGATAACGATATATATTGCGATATATAAATTATAAAAGAACCATTTCAGAACAGATTACAGAGACCCTTAGGAAAGCCAAACTGCTATTTTATTTTAAGAAATAAAGAAACGTTGCATGTCGTTTTAAGAAAATTTATTGTGCAAAAGCAAAACTGTAATTAAACAACACAATGTTGCAGATAAATAAACTAAATGTAGTGCCTTTTAGAAAGAAAGACTTTTCTTTTAAGTCCTTGGTTCCTAAATGCCAAGTTGCAGAGAACAAAAAAACTGGTGTTTAGTTAAGGAACTTACACTGTACTGAAAATACTTCCAGTATTAAAAAGTCAAATAAAATTGTGTATTGCAGATACTTTAAATAAAAACATATTTCTAATCTGCAGCCTAGGTAACGCATTTGGTTTTAAACATTTTGTTCTCCTAATGAAATTAAAACTGGTGTCTTGATCTGCTCTTTCTCTCTCTCCCTCTCTCTCTGTCTGCTGTAGTGTTGGTGCTGCTGAGAGATTGAGATGCACCAGACAAAGTTTGCTTATAAAGTAATGCAAAGATTAATACAATTAATATCGAAAGCGAAAGCAGATTCTCGGACATGTCCGGGCAAAAGAGAATGTATTGTCACCCCAAATAATGAGCTGGATTAGTCTATTTAGTCTTCGCGCTCTTCTTAAAGCTGCTCCCAAATCAGAACAACAGTTCTGTATCCAGCGCGATACAGCACATCTCTGTGGTGGGTCTGCATGCAGAGCATGCGAGCGAGTCTGTGGCAGAGTGGTTTCAGTTTCTCGCGAACACAGAACCGGGCCGCCCCAATAATATATCGGCCGCCCAGGTAAAATCTGTGTGGGAGGCACTGATGTTCACTAGACAAGCCACAATATGCCATGCATGAGGCTCGCAAGTTGTGTGACACGCCGCCATTCGGTCCCATGCGTTGCTTAGTGCTGTTGTTGCTGTTGCTCTTAATTTTGTGGGTAGATTGCGTCATCAAACATGTATTATCGCGATAGTGCAATAGAATTAGAATCTCTATCGTAGGCCAATTTTGTATTGTTTATATCGCATATCGTTTATATCGCCCATTACTAGGTTAGAGACAGGTTTAGTAGTCTTGGTGGAGTTAAAAGCTGGTTAAAATAAGGCTTAGTAGAGTTAAAGGTTGATTAAGGTAAGGTTAGAGACAGGTTTAATAGTCTTGGTAGAGTTAAAGGTTGGTTAAAATAAGGTTTTGTAGAGTTAAAGGTTGGTTAAGTTAGGGTTAGAGACAGGTTTAATAGTCTTGGTGGAGTTAAAAGCTGGTTAAAATAAGGCTTAGTAGTTAAAGGTTGATTAAGGTAAGGTTAGAGACAGGTTTAGTAGTCTTGGTAGCATTAAAAGTTGGTTAATGCAAGGTTTAATAGTCTTGGTAGAGTTAACAATTAGTTTAAGTTAAGGTTAGAGACAGGTTTAATAGTCTTGGTGGAGTTAAAAGCTGGTTAAAATAAAGTTGAGTAGAGTTAAAGGTTGGTTAAGGTAAGGTTAGAGACAGGTTTAATAGTCTTGGTAGAGTTAAAGGTTGGTAAGGGTAAGGTTTAATAGTTTTGGTAGACTTAAAGGCTGGTCAAAATAAAGTTTAGTAGTCTTGGTAGAGTTAAAGGTTAAGTTAAGGTTAGAGACAGGTTTAGTAGACTCGGTAGAGTTAAAGTTTGCCCAATGTAAAATTTAGTAGTCTTGGGAGAGTTAAAGTTTGGTTAAGTTGAGGTTAGAGACAGGTTTAGTAGAATTGATAGAGTTAGAAGTTGGTTAAAATAAGGTTTAAAGTTTAGTAGTCTTGGGTGAGTTAAAGGTTAAGTTAAGGTTAGAGACAGGTTTAGTAGACTTTGTAGAGTTCAAGTTTGCTCAATGTAAGGTTTAGTAGTAGGGATGCTCCGATCAGGATTTTTGCAGCCGATACCAAGTACCGATTCTTTGTGATGGTGATCGGCCGATACTGAGTACCGATTCTGATGCTTCAAGCTTTATAATACATGAAGCACATTTTCCCCCTAAGTATGATAATTAAGTGGAGATCTTGCCTCACCTCAGAGAATAAATGAAGAATGTTGCATATAATCCCTCAAACATGTCTCTTATAACCATTTAGTGTGGACATGTCATGGTCAGAAGCAACTTTACAGAAAATGATAGATAAAACAGATACAAAAAAAATGATAAGAAAAACAACAAAGCAATTTTTGCATTCCATTATTTTGCTCTCCAACTAGCATGTCTGGTTCCTCTGCGTTAGTGATGCGCGGATGGCGGTTATATCCGCGGGTCGGGTTATAAAAAAATTAATTATGATTAATTGCGCGTGGGTCGCGGGTGGATGTAGCGGGTCACAGCCATTGGTCACAGCAGTTGAACAGCAAAAAAGCAGAGTGGACTTCGCAGAATGTGAAGATGAGACGCCCAAAATAATGAATGAAGTGCAAGAGTACAGTGCAAACTTCAGTTAGAGGAGTCAGAGGAAAATCTGCTATCGTTCTGGGAGAAACAAGATCGCTTATTTACACGACTGCAGCGCCTAGCAAGGAGAAGCGTATGCATTCCTGCAACAAGCGGTGCGCGCGAACGCTCATTTGGTGCAGCAAGCCGTGTTTTGGAGGAGACGCGGAATCGCCCGAAATCGCCCGAATCCACTCCTGAATCTGCTGTTAATAACGAACAATCCACACTATGTTGCAACAGAGGGGAAATAGTGTGGCCGCTTTAAGACTGCTTTGCTTTACGGGAGTTGTAGTCCATAGCGAGGGGCACTGTGGGTAGTGTAGGTCGACACGCATGCTGTTTGATGTGAGCTCTCGGTGTGTGCTGTGCGTGCGGTGAATTAGAGGGAGAAAGTTTTATCCGGTTTTGTTTTATGTTTGGGGCAACCCAGTGGCGCAGTAGGTAGTGCTGTTGCCTCACAGCAAGAACGTCGCTGGGTCGCAGGTTCGAACCTCGGCTGGGCTGGGTCAGTTGGCGTTTCTGTGTGGAGTTTGCATGTTCTCCCTGGGTTCGCGTGCGTTTCCTCCGGGTGCTCCGGTTTCCCCCACAGTCCAAAGACATGCAGTACAGGTGAATTGGGTAGGCTAAATTGTCCATAGTGTATGAGTGTGAATGTGTGTGTGGAAGTTCCCAGAGATGGGTTGCGGCTGGAAGGGCATCCGCTGCGTAAAATCGTGCTGGATAAGTTGGCGGTTCATTCCGCTGTGGCGACCCCGCAAGGGACAAAGCCGACAAGAAAATGAATGAATGAATGAATGTTTTATGTTTACTCCAGTTATTCCACCCGGGAGCTGTTTTGCACTGTGAACCTGAAAACGCTGAAATAAGTAAAAGAAGGGCATGCATCGAGTACTTTAGTCCGTCTCATCATTTGCTCGAGCATGAATTAATGAGCTGTTACTCTGCCGCCGGACATTGCGGAGAAAGTAAGACCTATCATCATGATTAAAACAAAGAATTAGAATTATTAAAGTGGCGATCGGGTGCGGATATATATATCAGATAAAATAATATGTGTGGGGGGTGGATGATTAGAATGAAGGAGCGGATTCGGGTGACATTTCAGCTGATCCGCGCATCTCTACTCTGCGTGTAAACTCGTAAACAGACACCTGTGATCGGTTCATGAGATCGGCCAGATTGGCGAGTACCGATCGAGTCATAAAATGTGATTATCGGCCGATACCGATCTCTGGCCGATCGATCGGAGCATCACTATTTAGTAGTCTTGGTAGAGTTAAACTTTGGTTAAGTTGAGGTTAGAGACAGGTTTAGTAGAATTGGTAGAGGGTGAGTACAGTCATGGCTGAGTTAAACATTGGTTAAGTTAAGTTTATAGACAGATTTTGTGGTATTAATAAAGTTAATTAAAAGTTAGGGTTAGAAAAAGGTGGTATTGGTAATGTTAATGTTTGGTTAAGCCTGTGGTCAGGTTTAATGGTTATGGGAGAGTTAAAATATTGTTATTATATGCACAGGTTTAGTTGTTTGGATAGACTTAAGTGTTGGCTATGGGGCAGGTGCAGTTTACCAGTGTAATTATATGAGTTACTGCTGTACATGCTTGTTATTCTGAATTGTCCAGCAAATAAGTGCATGTTTTTTATTGATTAAATATAGCAAGTTAAAACACCTAATACAAAAGACTAATAATTAAATTAAATACTTGGCAGGGTTAGGGTTTTGATGGGCAGTTTTGTTGTCATACTCAGTTACAGTATATTGAAATATCTATTAGTACTGCTGTGATGTCAGAAGAACTGATTGCGAGATTCACTTCCTCAAAAGTCTGCAGTTCCTCAGTACACACTTCTGCTCTGTTTAGTCCCCTGGGCCTCGTGATCTGAACTATAGGAAGCTGATTTTCTCCTGTCACATGCTCTGACCTCAGGAACAGATCCATGCAGCATTGCAGACGGTTTATGCAAAGCTTCACTGCTGTAAATAAATGCAGATGAGGTGAAAGTCTATGGTAATCCATTCCTCAGACACTGCTGATGAATACAGTTGTTGGTTCCTGCAACTATGAGCCAAAAAAAGACTCCAGGAAGAGTTTTATTTGTCAATGTCTCATGTTTGGATGTTAAACATGCACTTGTTTTGCAGATATACCACCCAATAATGATGAACTCAAAAGCTAAAATTGGGTTATTATTCAGAGGAGTAAGACATCATTTCTTTATTATTGTGTTGAATTAGACTTTCATTTAATAATTTTCATTTTCTGCTATTATTTGTAAGTTTTAGTAGTTTTTGTTTTGTAGTAGTTTTTGAAAGCCTCTCTACTGTATATGTATATAGTTACAAAAAAGTATTTAGTTTTAATTATTTTAGTATGTGAACTAAACAAGAATGGGAGAATGGGAACTTTATTCATATTTTATTTTCATTCATTCATTCATTTTCTTGTCGGCTTTGTCCCTTGCGGGGTCGCCACAGCGGAATGAACCGCCAACTTATCCAGCACGATTTTACGCAGCGGATGCCCTTCCAGCCGCAACCCATCTCTGGGAACTTCCACACACACATTCACACTCATACACTATGGACAATTTAGCTTACCCAATTCACCTGTACTGCATGTCTTTGGACTGTGGGGGAAACCGGAGCACCCGGAGGAAACCCACGCAAACCCAGGGAGAACATGCAAACTCCACACAGAAACACCAACTGACCCAGCCCAGCCGAGGTTCGAACCTGCGACCCAGCGACGTTCTTGCTGTGAGGCAACAGCACTACCCACTGCGCCACTGGGTTGCCCATATTTTATTTTGTTAATGATTATTTCATTTAAATGTTTATTTAATTTAGTCTGTTTTATATGGACATCAGCTTTGTTTTGCTCAGTTTGACATGAAAAATGACAATTTAAAACTTTGATAAATGTTTTGATAAAGTTTTATTGAATTTTATTTAAATATTTTTTTATTTTTTGATGATCTGATCCATACAGAATACTTGTACAATGATATTTCGACTTGAACATTTGAGCTGCATGGACTGTCAATGGATGAATAAAAAGGAGAAGGGAATATGGAAAAGGATAACATGCTAATCATGCTAGCAGTGTGTGCTAGTGACAGGCTAATCATGCTTTTTTGACATGCTAATCATGCTAATTATCCTAGCAACATGTTAGTAACATGTTAACAATGTGTTACGGACATGCTAATCATGCTACAAACATACTAGCAATCACGCTACTGATAAAACACCCATTGCAACTTTTTTCAGAGTAATCTAGTAACTACTCTGCATAGGAACCACCAAGCAACACCTTTGCATTGGCCTAGCAACCTAGATTACCCTAGCAACCACTTATTTCATCCAAACAACTGCCTAGCAACTTCTATTGATTATAAGTACAGATTACTCCTACAATGGCATTTTATCTGCATGAACTTTTAATGGAATAAATCATGCTAACAAAATGATAATCTTATTAGAATACTGCTAATCATGCTAATAACAGGCTATGTGAATCATGCTAACAACATGTTAATAAAGTTAAAATCATGCTAGCAACATGATAATAATGCTAGCAGTGTGCTAATAACATGTTAATCATGCATTCAGCATGCTAGTAATTATGCTAGAAACAAACTAGTAATCATGCAGAACACCCTAGCAACTTGATAGCAGCCACTTAGAGTATTCTAGTGACTGCATAGGAACCACTAAGGACATAGCAACAATCTAGCAACTGCCTAGGAACCACCTAGAGAACCCTAGCAACTTTCATATGACATGCCCCGCCCCTTCTTCTCATTTGCTTTTCATTTGATGTGCTTGAGCTCATCCGCTCTCACTGGCAGAGCTGTTATTTAAAGCAAAATGCTATTGGCTGATTTTTATAAAAGGGGAGGGGTTACCCTATGCCCCTCCCTCTCTTCATGTTTAAATTCAAATTATGTCACAGATTGAGCGGAAATGCACACTTTAAAGCACTCGATGGGCCTTTTAGTTAAAGTGTAGTGTATCTGCTTCAGAATGTTGCTGGAATGCATTTACTTCAAGGTATTTTTACAGTAATTACGCATCAGTATTTTCACAGCCTCTTTTCGCATTCCTGGAAATTTCGGTATTGCATCAGTACTGGTGGATTAGTCATCACTCATCACTCATTTAGTCATTAAATTACAAAACGGGCCCTTTTGAACAAATTCAAGCGAGTTATTTTGTTATTAGGAATAATTGTACACTTACCGGCCACTTTATTAGGTACACCTTACCAGTACCAGGTTGGACCCTCTTTTGCTTTCAGAACTGCCTTAATCCTTCGTGGCAGAGATTCAACAAGGTACTGGAAATATTCCTCAGAGATTTTGCTCCATATTGACATGATAGCATCACACAGTTGCTGCAGATTTGTCGGCTGCACATCCATGATGCCAATCTCCCGCTCCACCACATCACAAAGGTGCTCTATTGGATTGAGCTCTGGTGACTGTGGAGGCCATTTGAGTACAGTGAACTCATTGTCATGTTCATGAAACCAGTCTGAGATGATTCACGCTTTATAACATGGTGTGTTATCCTGCTAGAAGCAGCCATCAGAAGATGGAGACACTGTGGTCATAAAGGGATGGACATGGTCAGCAACAATACTCAGGTAGGCTGTGGCGTCGACACGATGCTCAATTGGTACTAATCGGTCCAAAGTGTGCCAAGAAAATCTCCCCCACACCATTACACCACCACCACCAGACTGAATCGTTGATACAAGGCAGGATGGATCCATGCTTTCATGTTATTAATGCCAAATTCTGACCCGACCATCCGAATGTGGCAGCAGAAATGGAGACTCATCAGTCCAGGCAACGTTTCTCCAATCTTCTATTGTCCAGTTTTGGTGAGCCTGTGTGAATTGTAGCCTCAGTTTCCTGTTCTTAGCTGACAGGAGTGGCACCCGGTGTGGTCTTCTGCTGCTGTAGCCCATCTGCCTCAAGGTTGGACGTGTTGTGTGTTCAGAGATGCTCTTCTGCAGACCTCGGTTGTAACGAGTGCTTATTTGAATTACTGTTGCCTTTCTATCAGCTGGAACCAGTCTGGCCATTCTCCTCTGACCTCTGGCATCAACAAGGCATTTGCGCCCACAGAACTGCCGCTCACTGGATATTTCCTCTTTGTCGGACCATTCTCTGTAAACCCTAGAGATGGTTGTGTGTGAAAATCCCAGTAGATCAGCAGTTTTTGAAATACTCAGACCAGCTCGTCTGGCACCAACAACCATGCCACGTTCAAAGTCACTTCAATCCCCTTTCTTCCCCATTCTGATTCTCGCTTTGAACTGCAGCAGATCGTCTTGACCATGTCTACATGCCTAAATGCATTGAGTTGCTGCCATGTGATTGGCTGATTAGAAATTTAGGTTAACGAGCAGTTGGACAGGTGTACCTAATAAAGTGGTCGGTGTATGTAACTCGCACACTGTGGTTCATAAAACCCTGATGAAGAACGCTGCCTGATCATCTTGCTGGATGTGCAGATGTGAAAATGGCGATTGTTTTTTTTTTTGGGGGGTCTTTCTGCTGTTGAGTTTAATAAACTCTGCTCTGTGTAGTTAAAACAGCATGGCGGGTGGATTTGATTCAGAGCTGCTGATTGGCTGGAGCTGCTGCTCACTCCTCCAGATCTTTATAGGGCTGTTTTACACCACAACATGTAAAAATGCAGAGTGTGCTGTGCAGTCAGAGCTGTATGATGAGTTTAATGTAATATAAACAGTATTTGTTGCAGAATAGGAGCAGAAATATGATTTTTAGTGAAGAAGAGAAAAATGTGAGACACTGGAATGAAGATGAACTGCATTTCACTGGCCACTTTTGAAATAAGACTAAAATAAATGCAAGTAATTGAAGCTAATATTTTATTATACATTAAATAATCATTAGTGCTGTCAAAAGATCAATTGCATCCAAAATAAATGCTTGTGTTTACATATATATTATAGTATTATAATATAGTATAGAAGTGTAAATGGAAATATATTGGTTCTTCTTTATATATATATATATATATATATATATATATATATATATATATATATATATATATATATATATATATATATATATATTATAGGTGGGCATAATTAATTTTTTAATCTAGATTAATCTCACTGTAATCTTGGAATAAATCTAGATTAAAGTGGCTTATTTGAATTCTGCCGAAGGCATTCAGAATATCTGTGCTACCCAAATAATGACTAAAGTAAGTCTTTGAGAACGGGTTTCTCAAGCCAGGTGGTGCATTAGACCAGGGGCTCATCTCCTGTTTCCAATATGCATCACAAACTGCTTGAGGAACTGTTGTACTATGATAATTGGTGATGAAAATAAATGATGTTCAATAAGATGTGCTTGTGTTTACTCACTGTTTATTCAGTTAAACATCAATGTTGAACTGTAGGCCTACATAAGCTCCAAACATCGATTTTTGATGACCTTAATCTGACTAAAGTCATAACTGAACTAAACAGAAATGGAATTAAGACATGTGGAGTATGCAGATATTAGTGGCATTATTGAAGTAAACACCACAATCAAACTATTACCGTCATGTAGGACTTTTCTTTTTTGTCAGACGGCTCACCGGTTTGACTTTCATTCACCGTCATTCATTTTTAAAAGCATTCGCTCCATTTTATTTGTGTATGTTTAACTGGAATGCATAAACTCTACAGGTGCCTGATAGTTAGATGTGGAGCTCACATTAATCAGATTCACTCTAGTGAACTGCATCCATGTTAGAACTTCATGTTTGATGTGGTCATTTCACAGTCACAGGTTCGAAGACTCGTTCTCGCCACCTACAGTGCTATTCGGCCAGGTATACTGTACATCCGCGCTGAAATATAAAGGTGAAAGTCATCATAGCTTGCGTAGAATAGACCCAGCTCCCAACTCAATTTTGAGAATAGATTAACGGCGATATTTTTTTTATCGCCCGATAAGAGTCTCGCGTCAACGAAGCACGTTAACGCCGATAACAGCCCAAAACTAATACACACACAAAATATTCATAGAGTACAAATACATTATGTAATAAATACAAACTTTTATTTATCAATTAAATATTTATATCTACTACAAATTATATGCAAAAATAAAAGTAAAGATTTTTGTATTTTATATATATTTTTATTTATATATACACCATATTTATACACAGTGAGTACACATAAATCATGTAAATACAAACTTTTGTTTCGGATTAATCGTGTGACAGCACTAATATTTATATATACAGTATTAATGTAATGCAAGCAGAACACAAAACAACATAAAACTGAAACTTACGTCACTTTCACTTCAGTATAATGTAGAAGAGATGCTTTTGCTTTCACTTCTTTTTTTTTAAACACCTGATGTGTGTGTATTAAATAAACAAATGGCCTATCTGACGTGGTTATCTGTCATTTGGGGCAGGGTTATCAGTATTTTAGAGGGTGACTACCATCATTTAAGGTTGGGCTATCAGTATTTTATGTCGTGGCTATCATCGTTTAAGGCGGGACTGTCAGTATATAGGGCGTGGTTATTGGTCATTTAAGACGGGGATATCAGTCTTTTAGCACGTGGCTATTGTCATTTAAAGTGCATCTATCTGTCTTCTAGTGTGTGGCAATCAGTCATTTAAGGCGGAGTTATCAGTATTTTAGGGCGTGACTATTGTCATTTAAGGCAGAGCTATACGTGTTTAGGGTGTGGCTATCAGTCTTTTAGGGTGTGGCTATTGGTCAAGGCAGGGTTATCAATATTTTAGGGCGTGGGTATCATCATTTAAGCAGGGCTATCAGTATTTTTAGGGTGTGATTATCTGTCATTTGGGGCGGGGCTATGAGTATTTTAGAGGGTCACTACCAGTATTTAACAGCTTGCCTATCATCGTTTAAGTCGGGACTATCAGTATTTAGGGCGTGGCTATTGGTAATTTAAGGCGGGGTTATCGATATTTTAGGGCGTGGCTATCATCATTTAAGTCAGGGCTATCAGTCATTAAAGGTTGGGTTATCGGTATTTTAGGGCGTGACTGTCATCGTTTAAGGTGGGGCCGTCTGTCTTTTAGGGTGTGGCAATCCATCATTTAAGTCAGAATTTTCTGTATTTTAGGGGCATGGCTATTGTCATTTAAGGCGGAGCTATCAGTATTTTAGGGTGTGGTTATCGATCATTTAAGGCAGGGCAATCAGACTTTTAGAGTGGGGCTATCATCATTTAAGACAGTGCTATCAGTCATTTAAGGCGGGGTTATCGATAATTTAGGGCGTGGCTTTTGTCATTTAAGGAAGCTTATCTGTATTTTAGGACGTGGCTGTTGTCATTTAAGGCAGAGCTATCAGTCTTTTAGGGCATGGCTATCATTTAAGGCGGGTCTCTCAGTCATTTAAGCTGGGGTTATTGGTATTTTAGGGCATGGCTATCAACCATTTAAGGCGGACCTATCAGTCTTTTAGGGAGTGGCTATTGATCATTTAAGGTGTAGCTATCGGTCATTTAAGGCGGGCCTATCAGTATTTTAGGGCGTGGCTATCAGCCATTTAAGGCCTGGGTATTGGTCCTTTAGGGCGAAGCTATCAGTTCATTAGGGCAGGGCTAGCAGTGCATGTTTTTCTTTTATTTCATCCATTCGTCAATCTTTTTTATTTTGTTAGATCTTTCAACAATCCAATCAGTTGCAATGGACAATATCATGCACTGCTTACCTTTTTTTTTTCTTATTTCAGGAGGGTTTCAATGAATGTACGTCACAATATGGAAAAAAGGACAATCTTAACTTCCGTTTAATCCTGACATTAGGTTTTGACCTTTAAATCTGCCACTAATATTTATAGTAACCCAAGCAGAGTGTTTGTGTGGGCGGACCAGTGTTTTTGTGGATCTCCAAGAAGATGGATGAAAAAGGAGAAGCGGTGTGCATTATTCATCACTGCTGCGCTTCATTGCACTCTAAAAACTCCTTATCTAGTCAAGAGTTACAATCTTATTTCTAGGCCCCCAAAAAATCTTGTGTTGAGAATACAATACCAAGCAATATCAGATTGTGAAGGATTATTATGATTAAGATTATATCTTTTTTCCCCTACTTTGTTATTAAAGCTTAAAGTTAGCGATTTTACCTACACATTTAAGGACAGCTTTGTGTTTTTAAGACTTTAATTTAGCTGTAATAACTTGTTTGAAGTTTACTTTACAAATTAAAAATGTTCAATCACATGTTTACTAGTTCTTTAGTGACAAAATATATTCCTTTATGTTTCGTAGCAGTATGCTTCAGTATATTCTCAAAGCAACGATGAAAAGCCTTATAATGGCAATAATAAAATTATAACTGCTTTTATTCTAGCCGAAATAAAACCAATAAGATTTTCTCCAGAGGAAAAAATATTAGTGGAAATACTGTGAGAAATTCCTGATTTTCAACATCATTTGGGAGATATTTGAAAAGGAAAAAATGTCTCAGAAGGGTGAATAATTCTGACTTCAACTGTATGTGTGATCCAGACGTGTGTGTGTGTATGATAGGGGTATGATATTAGAAATATCTAACATTGCAATATTTAGTTTTTCTGCTATATACAGTTGAAGTCAGAATTATTCGCCCCCCTTTAAATTTTTTTTCTTTTTTAAATATTTCCCAAATGATGTTTAACAGAGCAAGGAAATTTTCACAGTATGTCTGATAATATTTTTTCTTTCTGAAAAAGTCTTATTTGTTTTATTTCGGCTAGAATAAAAGCAGTTTTTAATTTTTTAAACACCATTTTATGGTCAAAATTATTAGCCCTCTTAAAGCAATTTTTTTTTGCGATAGTCTACAGAACAAACCATCATTATACAATAACTTGCCTAATTACCCTAACCTGCCTAGTTACCCTAATTACCCTAGTTAATCCTTTAAATGTCACTTTAAGCTGTATAGAAGTGTCTTGAAGAATATCTAGTCAAATATTATGAGCTGTCATCATGACAAAGAGAAAATAAATCAGTTATTAGAGATGAGTTATTAAAACTATTATGTGTAGAAATGTGTTGAAGAAATCTTCTCTTCGTTAAACAGAAATTGGAGAGAAAAATAAACAGGGGGGCCAATAATTCTGACTTCAACTGTATATATTGCAATATAAATACGGTTTCACCAGATGGCTTGAGTAAGTAAATAAACATACTCCAAATAGAGTAAAACTGTATTCAGGTAGAGAAATTGAATAATGAAATGTAAAATAACACTTTATAGCCTTCACTGTATTAATAATTCAGTAAAATTATTCTTCATTTGTGCCAGAATGCTTTAAAGTCCACATGAACTGGAAGCTGCGATCTTTTGTTTGTCCATATTGTGACGCAGTTCCTAGAGAAATGTAATATTAAATGAGAAAACAGTGGGAGTGGCTTGTTTTGCTCTACTGTGAGCTGATTGGATGAGTGAAGTAGGCATTTCAAAGATCTGGTAAAGTGTTTGGGGAGAGTTATTATTACAACATAACAGACTCCTCCTCCTCACCATTTCTGTTTGTTGTCATAGCACTGACAGCTGCAGGGGCGTGGTTAAGTATGTTAGCCACGCCCAATACCTCAGACAGACCTAATCTGAGAATTTAACTGAAAACAAACAGGAAGTGCATTTGCAGATTTCGATTCTTGTTCGCAGTATTATTTGCACAGATGAATTGTTCACCACTAAACTAGCAATGTGAGCTAACAAAGTTAATATGGTTAGTTTTGATTTCATGGGGGGGGGACTTTAATGTCTCCTCAGATGTCTTTAAAACACATGGAAATGATAAAGATATGTATTCTCGAATACTATAATCCCAACTCAACATTGTGTATCCTGTGATGACTATTGCACACACACACACACACACATAGATATTGATGCTGAAGCGATATATTGTGCAGCCCTACAGTAGTGTGTGATGCCTGACCTCTGATGCCTGTTTTCTCTGCAGGACATGGATCTGATCGATATCCTGTGGCGGCAGGACGTGGATCTGGGCGCAGGCCGCGAGGTGTTCGACTTCAGCTACAGGCAGAAGGAGGTGGAGCTGCGCAGGCAGAGGGAGCAGGAGGAGCAGGAGCTGCAGGAGCGTCTGCAGGAGCAGGAGAAGACACTGCTGGCTCAGCTGCAGCTCGACGAGGAGACCGGGGAGTTCCTGCCGCGCAGCGCACCGCTCACACACACACCTGAAGCAGACGGTGGAGGAGCAGGAGAAATCACACAGGTACACACAAACATAAACAGATGGAGGAGAACTTACATAGCTACACACATATACACACACACACACAACAGCGGATGATTGAGAACTCACACAGTTACACGTACAAACAATTACACACAGATGCATAAATACACACATGCCCAAACATACATACACAGACACACACACAAACAAAGCAGACGCGCACACACATATAAACAATACACACGTACATACATTCACAAACACACACAGATGTTCAAATACAGACACTCACCCACACACACATATATATATAGAAGCACACACACACGCATAAATACACGCATACATGTACATAAACACAGTTACACACATATACACACACACAACACAGCGGTTGATTGAGAACTTACACAGTTACACATACAAACAATTACACACAGATGCACAAATACATAAATACACACATGCCCAAACATACACATAAACATACACCGACACACACACAAACAAAGCAGACGCCCGCACACATATAAACAATACACACGTACATACATTCACAAACACACACACACACACACACAGCTGTTCAAATACAGACACTCACCCACACCCACACACACACATATATATATATAGAAGCACACACACGCATAAATACACATATACATGTACATAAACACAATTACACACAGATGCACAAATACATAAATACACACATGCCCAAACATACACATAAACATACACAGACACACACACAAACAAAGCAGACGCGCACACACATATAAACAATACACACGTACATACATTCACAAACACACACACACACAGCTGTTCAAATACAGACACTCACCCACACACACATATATATATATATATAAGCACACACACACACACGCATAAATACACGCATACATGTACATAAACAGACACACACAGACGGATTCAGTAAGATTTGACACACACACATAAAACGTAGACGCACACACACGTAACATACTCTCACTCACACAAACAAACAAATACACACAGACACTCACCCACATACATATACAGTATACACACAAACACACACAGATGGACACACACACACACAGTAGCGGATGGTAGAGAACTCACACAGGTTCACACATACACACAACACAACAGATAGTGTAGAACTCACCTGTACACACACAAACAATTACACACAGACAACCAAAGACCCATCCTGTGAGATCGGACACAGATCCACTCGCAAATACACACACACGGATGTTTAATCACATACAGATGAACAAACACACACACACACATGCACATAAACACAAACGCACATTCACACACAGTCGCACACATACAGACTGATTCAATGCACGTCACACACAAACACACACATACATATATGCAAAATACACATCTACATACATTCACACAAACACACAGATGCACACACACACTCACCTTCACAGTACAGGGCGCAGCTGCAGGGTTGCTTGGAAACTGATCCAATGGTGTAATTACTGGAAGTTGCGTGATGAGGCGATTCTACGAACTGGGAAGCTAATAAACTCGCAAACAATCCCAGTACGTCACGGACAGGCCACAAAAGAGCTCGATTTCCCCGAGGAGGACAGGCAGGTGTGTGTGTGTGTGTCGCAGATGGCCTACGTGATTTCAGTCTTGTATGAAGCGAAGTGAGTTTTTATTGTAATAACCTCTGCGTATGGAGGAAGGCAGAATCCAGACGTTATCCGTGTGGTCTATAGACTTTTAACAATAACTGGTAAATGATTGTCTTTAAATGAGTGGCTTAATGGTTAGCACTGTCGCCTCACAGCAAGAAGGTTGCTGGTTCGAGCCCCGGCTGGGTCAGTTGGCATTTCTGTGTGGAGTTTGCATGTTCTCCCCGTGTTGGTGTGGGTTTCCTGCGGGTGCTCCGGTTTCCTCCACAGTCACATGCGCTATAGGGGAATTGATGAACTGAATTGGCCGTAGTGTATAATTGTGTGTGCGAATGAGAGTGTGTGGGTGTTTCCCAGTACTGGGTTGTGGCTGGAAGGCCATCTACTGCGTTAAACATATGCTGGAATAGTTGGCGGTTCATTCCTCTGTGGCGACCCCTGATAAATAAGGGAACAAGCTGAAGAAAAATAAATGAATGAATGTCGTTAGGGCTTGTTGTAAACTGTGAGGTTGTAAATTGATCGTATTAGTCTAATTTGACTTACATTTGCATTAAACATTTTAATTAGCTGAATTCATGCAAAAAGATGAAGCAGTGTAGAAAATGACACCAATCATAGAGTTACAGTGAGCCAAGTACACCGAAACAACTCTTTAGCTCCGCCCACTTTCTTGAAGCAAAACAAATGATGCAATCGATTTGGTCTATATACTGTATGTTTACAGACATACAACACAGTATAGAATATATAGGGAGCATTTAAGCTTAGCATAGCTTAGCATGTAACTACAAAAAAGTCAAGCTTTAAAAACGAAAATATTCGAAACTCTTTGGTCATTTCTGAGCGAGATGCTAATGGTCTAATCCGATTCAATGATCTATGCTAAGCTAAGCTAAGAGTGCTCCACCCAAATGTGGAGATTGGCTAAATGGATTCAAAAACGGTAAAACTCTGGTCGACCTTTTAAATGATAAAATATGTATAGCGTTTCAATATATATATATATATACACACACACAGTTGAAGTCAGAATTATTCGCCCCCCTTTGAATTTTTTTCTTTTTTAATTATTTCCCAAATGATGTTGAAAATCAGGAATTTTTCACAGTATGTTTGATAATATTTTTTCTTCTGATGAAAGTCTTATTTTTTTTATTTCGGCTAGAATAAAAGCAGTTTTTAATTTTTTAAGAACCATTTTAAGGTCAATATTATTAGCCCCTTTAAGCTATATATTTTTTCGATAGTCTACAGAACAAACCATCATTATACAATAACATGCCTAATTCCCCTAACCTGCCTAGTTACCCTAATTAACCTAGTTAAGCCTTTAAATGTCACTTTAAGCTGTATAGAAGTGTCTTGAAGAATATCTAGTCTAATATTATGTACTGTCATCATGACAAAGATAAAATAAATCAGTTATTAGAGATGAGTTATTAAAACTATTATGATTAGAAATGTGTTGAAAAAAAATCTGCTCTCCGTTAAACAGAAATTGGGGGAAAAATAAACAGGGTTGCGACTAATTATGACTTCAACTGTATATATATATATATATACACTATCGGTTTTAAGTCTGGGGTCAGTTTTCTTTTTCATGTGTTTTTTAAGGAAAATTATTCTGTTTATCAAATGTAAAAAAATTGTTAAATATTTATTACAATTAAAAATAACTGCTTTCTTATTGTATGTCATTTCAAATGAGTTCATTACTCCAGTCATTATTGATTTTATTACTATTACCATTATTAATAATAATAATAATAGTTATAATAACAATAATAATAATAATATTAGAGTGATTTCTGAAGGATCGTGTGACTCTGAAGACTGGAGTACTGAAGCTGAAAATTCATCATTTAAACACTGGAATAAATGATTAAACTAAATGATAAACTACTTTAGATCAGTTATTTTATAGTGCAATAACATTTCACTATTTTACAATCTCTTCTGTATTTGTGATTAAATAAATGCAGCCTTGGTGAGCAGGAGAAGCTCATTTTAAAACATTTAACAATCATACTGACCCCAAACTTTTGACTGGTAGTGTACATATAAGATGTAGATAAAATCGTGGATGCTCTTTGTTAATAATTGTTTTAAAGATTTATTTTTGCCATCTATTTTCTTAGTATAGAAGTAGCCGAATGCATGGTGGGAGAGAAAACTCCACAAATTCAAGTTGCCCTAAAACACACCCACACTAAACGTCGACCTTTGTTGATAATTATAAGTTAAGGTGGTTTTGAAGACTAATCTAATCCAAGAAGCAGCATTTGCATGTACAGTTGAAGTCACAATATTATTCACCCTCCTGGGAAATTCTTTTTCAAATATTTCCCAAATGATGTTGAACAGATTCAGGAATTTTTCACAGTATTTCCTATAATATTTTTTCTTCTGGAGAAAGTTTTATTTGTTTTATTTCGGCTAGAATAAATCCAGTTTTAAAGCCATTTTAAGGTCAATATTATTAGCCCCCTTCAGCAATATTAGTTTTGGATTGTCTCCAGAATAAACCACTGTTATACAATGTTAGACTTGCCTAATTACCCTAACTTTACCCTAGTGAAGCCTTTAAATGTCACTTTAAGCTGAATACTAGTGTCTTGAACAATATCTAGTCTAATATTATGTGCTGTCATCATGGCAAAGAGAAAAGAAATCAGTTCTGTCTTCAACTGTGTTTCTCCTGCTCTGTGTGTTCATGCTAAGGTGTTATTGTGTGTGTGTGTTTGCAGAATGGGGCTTTTGCAGAACCGGAGGCCGATCCCATGTCATTCGATGAGTGCATGCAGCTCCTGGCTGAAACCTTTCCACTAACAGAGCCGGCTGAGGTAATTATGGGATATATATATCACCCGTATACAATAACAGCTCACACCTTAACGCAACACAATACCTCTGCGTGTCTGATTGTGCTGTGTGTGTGTGCAGTCAGCTCCGCCTTGCCTGGACGCCTCAGCTCCACCTTCCACTGATCTCATGATGCCCGCAGACGTCCCGGCGTTTACCCAGAATCCTCTGCTGCCGGGCTCTCTGGATCAGGCCTGGATGGAGCTGCTGTCACTCCCAGAGTTGCAGGTATAAACATTAAGGCCTTCGCTTAACACCAAAAACTGTTAGTACAACTCAGATGTTTACATTTACAGTGTCATTTGAAGCACATGTTATGCTACAGTCTTGAATAAACATCTTATATATACCTTAAAGGTCCCGTGAAATAAAAAAAAAAAAGGTTTTTTTAGATGTTAGTATCAGTGTATTGTTAGTTTTAGGATATCTATAAGCTAGTGCGCACCAAAACAGTGACGAAATTCATGCTTATATATATATATATATATAAACAAACTTAAGTTTGCAGTTTATCACTTCCGCCTAAATGGATTAAGTTTTATTCATGTCACCCCATACTTCAGTTTCTCATCAAATCTTCTGACCAATCAAATGCTCTCTAGTATTAGGGTTGGGCCTATAGACGATACCATTGTCTATCGCTGATGGCCAATAAACTTCATGATGCTGAGCCAGCATCGCGATGCATCGCCCCGCCCCACATTTATATTGATGTATAACTTCTTATTTGCATGTCATCTTAATAGCAATAACAGTCTTTTCATGAGCTGTGTTCAATTCTACATATAGCTGCCGCTTGCACGGCTGACAGCATGGTGAGGTTTAAATGAAGGATTATACAGCACCTCTCATGCTTAAAATGTGTAGATTCAGTGGCAAACGCTGTTACCTGCAAACCCCGTCCCACAGACTTTACAGTGAATGGCTTTAGTTATTTTCATAGCGGACTTGAAGCCACTGGAAGTCTTTTATCCACTCTTGGAAAAGTGTAAATGGTGGATTAACATTCAGCACATGATCACTAATAAGATGTGCCATTATTAGTAACTTTAGGTGCTTTCTAAAACTAAATCTGTCAGTGTTATTGTCATTCTCTCGTCTTCAGCGCTTCACATTTCTGCAGTTGTAGCTCCTGTCATCTGAAGGCAGAAGGCATTGACTGAGTGATTGACAGCTGATATTAACCAACCCATTCGTGTTCAGTTCTAGAGCAGTGGGCCAATAAGAAGAGCACAAAGGCGGGGCAAGCATTGCGGGCTTTCTTTACTTCAGCAAGTTCACATAACAACTGTTTTAATCTGTTCCTGAGCGCTGCGTTTGGCGTCTTTAGGTGCAAAGATGCATTCTGCATGAATGTCTCCTAAATCTGCGCACGCGGTGAGGATTTTGCAGTGAAAACAGGTCGCACGGCAACAATTTATGCACTCACACACATGCTTCCAAACATATTTTTAGGTCGCATAGATAAAATTTCAGGCGCATATGTGACCATCTTTACTTGTTATTATTTCCTCATAATAATAATAAAATAAGGAAGTTATCATCAATCACAATACAAATTACAGTGAACTCCAAACCAACTCTCGTCTCCTCCACCAGCTGTGGGAAAAAGCCATTATACCGACACAGATCACTCCGCCTATTCATGCCAGAGTCCCGCGGAAACAAGTGATTGACAGGTGGTCATCTGTGTGTAACTTTATTTATTCATGGTTTGGTTATGGGTAAAGCAAAGACCATGTGGGTCAGGTAGTGAAAACGGTAGGCTACAATTAATAAATTTGTCATGAATTAATTGATATTTAACAACAACCACCCCCGCCTATGACGACGATGCCATCGTCCATTGCGATGTTTCACATTAGACATTGCACGATGCCAAATTGGTCAACATCGCCCAACCCGTTCTAGTGTCTGACATAATGGAAATAATCGAATTATTCGTGCACATGTAGAAGCTTTAACAAGCTGTTTTTAATGTCTAAAAGTCAATGGAAGTGAATAAGAGCGGAAGTCTCCAGCCAAAAAGGTTTTAATGGCTGCATCTGCTCGCACATGTACAATAAGGTCAATAGTGTGCCATTTGGGACGCAACTATCATCTCAATTAATGTTGTTCAACACACATAAATATGTTAAAATCTCAGAAAAATGTAGTGGAGGTAACACTTTAGAGAGAGCGAGAGGCTGTGAGGTATTATTTGCGTGCACTGGTTTATTCCACCTGTGGTTTACAGAGGAGCAAACAACAGGGTTACTGAGCAACAGTCAAATGAGGCTCTCTGAGCTCATGCTGTGGTTTGACTGGCAACCTGGGACGTGCACTTCACTTGTTTTTGGTTTGGATTCAACAAGTTAACACCTCAGTACACCCTGGATAGTTCCCAATGATAAAATTGAGCGCTTAAATTGAGGTCTTGTTGAGTTTTATGCATATTTATCTAAACAATATTCAGTTATTTGGATCAGTGAATCAACACATCTCAATATTCAGTTGTAATCCATCAATGATCAATACACTTGTTTAATACAGCATGGGTATCTAAAGGTGCTTTCCATGATGACAAGATCCAAAACACCAGTAGTTGAATTAAAGTTAATGAGAGGTTTAAGAGGAGCAAACACTGGCATCAGGATGAAAGTAAATTAGAAAGCTATATTCCACTAATTTAATAAGGATAAAGATGACACAATAGATAATGTATGCAAGTGTTTGGGAAAGGTCCAAGAAAAAGACCAATTACAGCTCATTCACACAGAATGCGTTTTTGCTTGTGTAGTTCACCAACAAAACCTACACTAAACATATCCACAAATTAAGGCTGTTTCTCAATATGCGTTCTTCAGCGATCTTGCGTCCTCGTGTAACGTCATCATCAGCTGCCAAAGTTCAGTTCCAAAACTCAAGATAGCAAGTACAGAGGACGCGTGAAACTTCCCGGATGTGTTCGTGATATCGAGGACGCACCGATGCAGACTTGAGCACTGATCTCGCTCTAGAAGTCCCAGAAGTCATTGTGATTGTAGGTGGGAAGCGCAACATTTTATTTAGATTTATTATTAAAGTTCAGAGATATCACTTATTTATCTCAAGATATATATATATATGAATATAAACATTACCATGGACATCTTAATAAAGGAATAAACACATTAAGAGTGTTTGTTTGCTCAAATTCGTATTAAAATCAGTTTTATTTGTATTGTGCAACGTATATTTATAATGTTTTTATGCATAATATATATTTTGAAAAGGGGAAAAACAATAAATCATTGTATAAATGCTGTAATGTTTAAACAATTTTTTATTTAAAACGCGTGAAGGTCACGTGACCATCAGGAACAACCAGGGAAGAACGCAGCATCTCATTTATCACAGGACGCGTTCTCTGTTCTCGTGGTCTCCCGAGTTCGTTCTACCGAGGACACCTAGCAAGACCGGTCTCCACAAGAACGCAAGTCCGTTCTCAGCATTCTTGGAATTGAGAAACAGCCTAAGAGTTTGAACACAAGACTCTCGTCAGCATTAGCCAGTGCACTGGACTCTACAGACTGAAGCATCTTTTATGCTACCTAGCAGAACAAGTGTGGCTGCACTCAAAGCCCAATCTGCCAGACCGAGTAAAATAGTCTTATTGGGGTAGTTCACCACCAAAATCTACAAAAAAAAATCCATTATTTAGGAATTTTCCACATTTTTCTACTTTATTTAAGCTTTTGAATTGCATTGTGAGACTTTAATCTTTTCTCCAACAACTTTTGATATCAAAAAGTTAAAAAAAGTGACTTTTATTGACATGTTTAATAGTTGATATACTATATAAAAAGTGATATACTGCATGGGTTGGTGCTGTAAATTAAAGCACAAACTCCTGGTAATAAACTGCCATTACTTTTTCTGTTCATTTACACTTATTTCTCTATATTATTTCTTATACTATATACAGTGTGGGAAATAAGTATTGAACACGTCACTATTTTTCTTGGAAAACATATTTCTAAAGGTGCTGTTGACTTAAAATGTTCCCCAAATGTTGATAGCAACCAAAGAAATCCATATATGCAAAGAAAACAATATTAATTTGTTTACAAATTAATTTATGCGTAATAAAATGAAATGACGCAGGGAAAAAGTATTGAACACATGAAGAAAGGGAGGTGTAGTTCGGCAGTGAAAGCCCAGACAGCAGCTGAAATCTCTCTGTATTCTTCAGCAACCCTCTACCCTTCCTCAGTGTAAACGAATATCAGCTGCTTCAGTCCAACATCTACATTAGCAGGAGGATGAAGATGAAACCAGGGTGGACATTTCAGCAAGACGATGATCCAAAACACAGCCAAGGAGACTCTCGAATGCTTTCAGAGAAAGAAAATCAAGCTGTAGAATGGCCCAGCCAATCACCTGAATTGAATCCAATAGAGCATACAAAATAAAGCTCAGATTTGATAGACGAGACCCACAGAACCATCGAGATTTTGACTCTCTGTTGAAGTCTGTGAGAAACTCACACCTGAGCAATGCATGAGGCTTCATTCTCCATATGAGAGGCGTCTTTAAGCTGCAGCATCAAATAAGTCTTTAAATAATGTGTTAAATATGTTTCAGTAGTTCAGGACTTTCTCCTCATGTCATTCCATTGTTATTACACATTTATTTCAGATTTTGAAATTATTATGTTTGTATTGTTTGGGTTTTTACCAAAATCTGGTTCAATTCCATTTCAACAGCTCCTTTAGAATACACCCCCCCACCCCCCCAATATAACGTGAATACTAAAATATTGTTAGGCATCAGACAGACAGTTCAGAGATGAACAAGATAACATGCTCTTGTGATGAACAAGATAACGTGCTGTTTTGACAAACAGCACATATATTTAGCTCAGAGTAAAGTGTGTGGATTGTTTTTGTGTAACATTTCTATTTATCGATGTCTCACGAGTGAACTATTAATCTGACAAACAATTCAATTCATTTCATCTGTATTTCTCTAGCGCTTTTACAATGTCGATTGTGTCAAAGCCGCTTAACAGGGAAGTTCTAGTAAACTGAAACTGCGTCAGTCCAGTTTTCAGGGTAGAAGTTCAGTTCAGTTCAGTTCAGTGTGGTTTAATCTTCACTGCTGAAAGTCCAAACACTGAAGAGCAAATCCATCGATGCGCAGCTCCACAAGTCCAAGAACAAGCAGTCAAGAAGCAGTTCACCCAAAAACAACCAGATATTATGCCATCATTTCTTCATTCTCCACTTTCTTTTTTCTGTTGAACACAAAGGAAGATATACTAAAGAATGCTGGAAAAAACAGCCATTGACTTCCACAGTATTTTGTGTTCCTACTATGCATCTCCTTCACTTTGGTCAATTGGTGAAGCTTGTTCCTCGCCACTGTCTCCACTGGCTTACTTGGTTTGGGACTTGTGGAGCTGTGCATCAATGCATTTGCTCATCAGTGTTTGGACTTTCAGCAGTGAAGATTAAACCACACTGAACTGAACTTCAACTCTGAAAACTGGACTGACGCAGTTTCAGTTTACTAGAACTTCTGTGTTAGGCTGCTTTGACACAATCGACATTGTAAAAGCGCTTGAGAAATACAGATGAATTGAAGATGGATGTCAATAGCTGCTTTTTTCCAGCATTCTTCGGTCTATATAGTTTTGTGTTCAACATAAGAAATAAATAAAGATAAAATGTAGATTTATTTTTAAGTGAGCTGTCCTTTAAGTGAAATTCCTCCTTTTGTGGTCTGAAAAACAAAGGAGTTACAGCAAGTTTTTGAGTGAACTGTGTTTTTAGAGTATTCATATAGTAACCCACGTTTGATTAAGATACTAATACACTACTCTCTTGTCTTTTTTAGCAGTGCCTCAACATGCAAATGCAGGAGACGTTGGATATGAATGCATTCATGAAACCTCCCACAGAAGCACCAACCCAAAACTACAGCCAATATCTGCCCGGGATGGAGCATCTCGGCCCGGCTCAAACAGAAGTGTGTCCTCCTGAATTCACCAACACCTATAATGGATCCTTCAACACTATGGTGTCACCAAACATGAACCAATTGAGTCTGAACGTCCCGGACGTGGGAGCCGAGTTTGGTCCTGAAGAATTTAACGAGCTATTTTATCCAGAGATGGAGGTTAAAGTGGACAACTCTCCGATTACGTCCGATGGAGGAAATATGGTCGGCGATCCTCCTGTAAACCCAATAGATCTACAAAGCTTATCACCGGGAGATTTCAGCTCAAGAAAACCAGATCCAATCGTGGAGTTTCAAGATTCTGACTCGGGTTTGTCGCTAGATGCAAGTCCTCACATGAGCTCTCCGGGGAAGTCCATAAACGAAGACGGATCCTTCGGATTTAGTGATTCGGACTCGGAGGAGATGGAAGGAAGTCCGGGAAGCATGGAGTCAGACTACAACGAGATATTCCCATTGGTTTACCTCAATGATGGATCCCAGACTCCACTCTCGGAGAAATCCTCAACGGAGAAACAAGAGATGAAGCTGAAAAATCCAAAGATGGAGCCGGCGGAGGCTAGCGGACACTCCAAAGCTCCGTTCACCAAAGACAAGCTGAAGAAGCGCTCCGAGGCGCGGCTCTCCCGTGACGAACAGAGAGCGAAAGCCTTGCAGGTCCCGTTTACCGTAGACATGATCATCAATCTACCCGTAGACGACTTTAACGAGATGATGTCCAAACACCAGCTCAACGAAGCCCAGCTAGCGCTCGTCCGGGATATCCGCAGACGAGGCAAGAACAAGGTCGCGGCGCAGAACTGCCGCAAACGTAAGCTGGAGAACATCGTGGGATTGGAGTACGAGCTGGACTCGCTGAAGGAGGAAAAAGAGCGCCTGATGAAGGAAAAGAGCGAACGCAGCGGCAATCTGAAAGAGATGAAGCAGCAGCTGAGCACACTCTATCAGGAGGTTTTCGGGATGCTTCGAGATGAGAACGGAAAGGCTTTCTCGCCTAACGAATTCTCCCTTCAGCACACCGCAGACGGCACTGTTTTCCTGGTTCCTCGCCTTAAAAAGACTCTCGTGAAGAACATCTAGCTTTGTCCTTCCTCCTTCTCTCTTCTTCTACACTTTGCTTCTGTTTTTTTGGTACTGCTTTTCTCTTGCTAATACTGTGTCCAGACCAGTGATATGAATGCAATAAAGCGACAAAATCGGCGATAAAATCAGATGAACACGAACACGGGTATTTTCAAAACCGCATTTTTTTTTCTACGTGGTTTTGCTGTTTGTCCCATGAAAATGCAGTGTCTGGTGACTGAATACTCTGAAAACTAGAAGATTGATGCTAAAGATTTTCAGAAACTCCGGGTACAGTGTGGTCATGTGGACGCTACAACCACAGTTTTCGCCTCATGAAATTAGCGCGCTCTCTGTTTCCTCCTTTCTGATTGGCTAACACGAGGGCAAAATTCATGAGGCGAAACTCTGCACATTCGCGGCAAACACATTGCATATTTCGAGTCGTTCTCCTGCAGGACGATAATCCGACTCTGTTCTCAAATTCGCATTTCTTTGTGTGCTATTTACTCGTGCAAATACTTAATTCCCCGTTTGCGGTGAATCCAGCATAAAAGTGTCATTATCGCCGCCTGTTGGTTCGGGATGTTCTTAACGTCATTTGTAAAAAAATACCCGTGTACGTGTGGACATGGCCTTAAACAACGTCTTATTTTCGCATTGCAGCATAAGGTGAATACGATTGTAGCTTGTCAGAATGTACGAACATGATACAAATGTCACGCCATGAGATATCAGTACTCATAGTTTGAGAATCAAGTCAAAAACAAATGAGTTTAACGTCATATGTGATATCCGTATTCTGAAATGATAGTCAATTGCAAACGTAAACAATGTGTAGCATTAATTTCGAAATTTCCCAGTGGTGCTTTAAAGTTATTGCGATAAGGGGAATACAATTGTAGCTTGTCAGAATGTCCGAACATGATACTCGCCATAAAATAGCAGTTGTCGTGATGTACATCAATCAAGATGTGTCAAAAATGATTGAGTTTAACGTTATCTGTGATACGTTTAGTAACCCAGTATTCTGAAGTATTAGCTTGTAAGAATGTACGAACATGACACAAATTTCACACTATCAGATATCAGTTGTCAAAATTTGAGAATCAAGAAGAGTCAAAAATGGATGCGATTAACGTTATCTGTGATATGTTCAGGTAACACGTTTCTGAAAATGATACCTGACTACAAGCGTAAACAATTTGTAGCATTAATTTCGAAAATGTCCCAGATGTGCTTTAAAGTTATTGCGATAAGGTGAATACCATTGTAGCTTGTCAGAATGTCCGAACATGATACACACCATAAAATAGCAGTTTTCATAATGTACGACAATCAAGATGTGTCAAAAATGATTGAGTTTAACGTTATCTGTGATACGTTTAGTAACCCCGTATTCTTAAATGTTACTTAACTGCAAATGGAAACAATTTGTAGCAATATTTTTCTAAATTTCCCAGATGTGCTTTAAAGGTATTGCGATAAGGTGAATACCATTGTAGCTTGTCAGAATGTACGAACATGATACAAATGTCACACCGTAAGATCATTTGTCATAATGTACGACAATCAAGAAGTGTCAAAAATGGATAACGTCATCCGTGATGTGTTTAGTAACCTGTATTCTGAAATGTTACTTAACTGCAAACGTAAACAGTTTGTATCGTTAATTTCGAAATTTCCCAGTGGTGCTTTGAAGTTATTGCGATAAGGGGAATACAATTGTATCTTGGCAGAATGTCCGAACATGACACAAATGTCATAACGTAAACTATCATTGTCATAATGTACGACAATCAAGATGATTCAAAAACGGATGAGTCAAACATCATACTTGATACGTTTAGTAACCCATATTCTGAAATGATACTTTCCCAGTGGAAGTTGTTACGATTTCTGCCTCATGACGTTTTTCTTTTTTTTTTTTTTTTCGATCCTATTGGTTTTTGGTTTGATAGTAGCTAATGTTGCACTGCAGAAAAATGCCTGAAAACTTCTATCAATGCCATAACTTTATTGGCGGGAAAATTTAATCGCAATGGCCAATAATCAGCTGTTGGTGAATATATCAAACCAACGATCAAAGACCACAGATTTTAGCCATCTTTTGAATTCCAAAATTGCAGATGAAGAAATCGTGACCACATGATGTAAGCTGGCCTTTAGAACCTTTGAGCTCTATGAATAATAAATAAATTATTACAATAAATTTTGTATATTTTACGATATGGTGCAGTTTAGTCGCATCTAATGATAGGAGAAACTAAGCTTTTCGAAACTTTAAAACAATTGCTTTGCAATTTGATTTACTATTTCAAATTGTTCTGAATCATTTTGAATCATTAAAAACAGCAAATGCTTCAAACACCTGGTGGTCAAAACGTGTAAATGCAACAAAAACATACATTAGAACTGACTTTTTCAATCATATTGCGAACATTAAATTGAAAGAATAATCTATAAATGCACTTATCTAATATGATAAAATATTAAATGTGTGCATAATTTGCATTCTTTTATAAATTTTCTAGGCTTGTATATTGTTTGTTCCATAGGGCTCTGCTAAACAGGCCAGAAAAAGAATATTATTCCTTTTATTTTTACAAATATCTCATTAAAACGTCTACAAACTAGTAAAAATGACCTGAGATGAGGGGGCAATCTGAGTCAAATTGTTTTATTGCCCCCTAGTGGAGAACCATCAAACTTTCGAAACGTTTCGAAGATTTGTTCAATGAAATCACGTGATCTTGCCCTTATAATACGCGATTCGAACCACTGATTCGAAACCATAGATTTGTAAAAGTTCGAAAGTAGCCATCACTAGTCGCATGCAATGATTAGAGAAAAATCATACTTAACTGCAAGCGTAAACTATTTGTAGCATTATTTTTGAAATTTCTCAGCGGTGCTTTGAAGTTTTTGCAATTTCTGCCTTGTGACGTTTTGCGCTCCTATTGGTTCTTGTTTTTATAGTTATCGTAGTTGATGTCGCACTGCAGAAATGTGTCTGAAAACTTCCGACAATGGCAGAATTTCATTGGCGAGAAAATTTGATCGCATTAATCAGCTATTGGTGAACATTTCAAACCAATGATCAAAGAGTTTAGAATAGGATTTAGTCATCTTAGGATTTCCAAAATTGATCGCAGATGAAGAAATTGTAAAAAGTATGAAACATGTTCAGTGATTCTCCACTAGGTGGCGATCTAGTCAAATGGTGTTATCGCCCCCTAGTGGAAAACCATTAAATTTTTGAAACGTTTCGTAACAGTTATGATGTAACAAAGACTCGTTTAATGAAATCAAATGATCTTGCCAATTTAATACGCGATTCGAACCACTGACTCGAAACAAAAGATTCGTAAATGTTCGAAAGTAGCCGCATGTAATGATTAGAGAAAAAATATCCCAACTGGTTTGGACACGGTGTACATTTTACGCAAAAGAAACAACTAAATAGGAGCGTATTTTGCTTAAACAACGACTGTTGAAACGGCAGAACTATTATATACGTTTTGCGTATTCTACTTTCCTAACATTCTTAACCTCCGTTGGATTTTGTACTCCTTTATATTTTTCTCTGAGATTCTTTTACCTGTATGGTTTGTAAATACATTTATACTTTATTTGCTATCGAGATAGGAATAAACGTACTGTATATATATATATATTAAAAGAAAAAAGATCACGTTTTAGTATGCTAAAATTGTTGTGATCATTTCAAGTCTGCACTTATGTCGGTTTTTATATCTTAATTTACTATTCTACTGCTGTTTTATCTCTTGACTTTATGGCTTTATATGATAAATAAATAAATATTTAAACCAGTGACGTCTAACGCAGTGTTTAAATGGGAGTGTGTGTGTTTTAATGAAGTGGACGGTTCATTGACATCAGCAAATGAAAGGAAAGAGGATGTGGATATTAACAGGAAGGAATAAGGAAACCACATACAAATCACTTAAATGTCACCAGATATGGCTGAGAGCTGAAAAGGGAAGTGTAAAGCAGCTTTATTTTCCCTCATGTAGTAAAATGTGTCCTGTTAGACTCTATAATTATTTACTTATTGTAAACAATAGCTACACCGTAATCTGCAGAAGATGATACTGTATTTACAGTCGAAGACCAAATTATTATTCTGGCATATTTACAGTAAGGATGATTTGATTACATATTCATAAGCATCAAAATGCTACACCACAATAATAATTAATTATACATTTCTATATCAATCCTTCAAATAAGACAATATGTTTTAAATGAATCATGTAGGATGATCTCCAATTATTATATGTTGTTTTACCAGCCGGATCTCACGAGGAAACGTAAGTATTTTACGTTTTGTCAGTTTAGTGGCTAATTCGTACAAATTCGTATGAGTTCCTTCGTACGAAAATGTATGATTTTAAAAAGGAGGCGTGGCACCTAACCCCAACCGTCATTGGGTGATGAGCAAATCGTACTAATTTGTACGAATTAGATCGTACGAATTCATACGAATTAGCCACTAAATCAAAAAGTTACGAATTGTCGTGAGATTGCGTTGGTTTTACAGATACTCTTCAAAATGCTGGGTTGTTCAACTCAAGGTCAAATCATTAATTTTCCTTCAGCTTAGTCCCTATTTATCAGGGGGGTCACCACAGCGGAATGAACCACCAACTATTCCAGCATTTGTTTTAGGCAGCGGATGCCCCTGCAGCTGCAACCCAGTACTGGGAAACACCCATACACACTCAATCACACACACTCATACACTACGGTCAGTTTAGTTCATCAAGTCACCTATAGCTCATGTGTTTGGACTGTGGGGGAAACCAGAGGAAATCCACGCCAACATGAGGAAAACATGCAAACTCCACACAGAAATGCCAACTGGCTCTGCCGAGACTCGAACCAGCGACCTTTTTGCTGTTCTTTCTGACAAAAGAGTCAGAAAAATAAATAAATATAACATTTTATTCACTCTAATGTTTTTCTTTTCCTGAAACAAACTTGTTTTGAAGGATATTTTATCTACCGCAGTAACATTAATATGGTTTATGAGTATTTTAAGATGCCAAATACTTACTCTCTAAATAAATGTTGGTCTGTATGAACCCAGCACTGGGTCAAATATGGACAAACCCAGCAGTTGGGTTACAAAAAAACAACTTAAAATTAAGGTACAAAATTAACTTGACATTCTCCATATTTGACCCAGTTTTTTGTGCATATAAAGTGCATATTTTGACATTTTATTCTTTATTAAATTATCACTCTTTGGATAAAAGTGTCTAAAGAATGTATTAATTAACTTATTTAAAATGAGCACATTTTTTTGAGATTTTTTGGGACAAAATTGTTTTATGTTTAATCCACTCAAAAATGTTAAGTTAACTTAATTGTTTGTGTTGGGACAACATTAAATGAATTGTGTGGAACCCAGCATTTTTACAGTGTACATATTTTATTTATCGCAATAACAATAATCTAGCTAAAGAGTTTTATAAGATGCCAAATACTGACTCAGATGTTATTCCTTGTTTTGATGGATATTTTATCTACTTCAGTAACATTAATATATTTTAGGAGTAATTTAAGATTTTAAATACTCTCTAAATAAATGCTGGTTTACATAATTTAAAATTAAAAAATTTCTTTACTTAATTTGAAAATAAATAATGAACTCGACATTGAGTTTCTCCATATTTGACCCAGTTTTTGTGTGCATATAAAGTGCATATTCTGACATTATTTATTAAATGATCATTATTTGGATAAAAGTGTGTAAAGAATGTATAAATGTACGTATTAAAAATGAGCTAAAACACCAGAAACCTAATTGTTTTATGTTTAATCCACTCAAAGTTGTTAAGTTAACTTAATTGTTTGTGTTGGAACAACATGAAGGAATTGTGTGGAACCCAGCATCTTTACAGGGTACATATTTTATTTACCGCATTAAATCAAATCAAATCAAATCACTTTTATTGTCACAATAATCTACTGTAGTTAAAGAGTATTGTAAGATGCCAAACACTCTGAAAAATTCTAGTTTGGAAATTGGGTCAAATATGGACAAACCCAACAGTTGGGTTAAAAAAAAAACAATTTAAATAAAATGTAAAAAAAACGCCAACAGTGGGTTGAATATAAAAATGCTGGGTCATATCAACCCAACGCTGTGTCAAATATGGACAAACCTAACAGTTGGGTTAAAAAACTATCTAAAATTGAAAAAGTATACGTCTTTACTTAATTTCATAAGAAAAAAATTAACTTGAGTTTCTCCATATTTGACCCAGATTGGGTTACAACAACCCAGTTTTGTTTTTTGTGTGCATATTTTGACATTTTATTATTACTCTGGATAAAAGTGTCTGATGAATGTATAAATGTACACTGTATTTACACAAATGCTTTCTTTGAAACACACTTTTACTTTATCTCCCGCAATAACAATAATCTAGTTAAAGACTATTATAAGATGCCAAATACTAACTCAGTCAAACCCAACATTTGGGTTAAAAAACAGCATTTAAATAGAATGTAAAAAAATAACTCAACATTGGGTTTGTCCATATCTGACCCAAGGTTGGGTTGAATTTAAAAATGCTGAGTTGTATTAACCCAATGCTGAGTCAAATATGGACAAACCCAACAGTTGGGTTAAAAACCTAATTTAAAATTAAAGTAAAAAATGTATTTGACATTCTCCATATTTGACCCAGATTGTGTTAAAACAACCCAGTTTTTGTGCATATAAAGTGCATATTCTGACATTATTTATTAAATGATCATTATTTGGATAAAAGTGTGTAAAGAATGTATAAATGTACGTATTAAAAATGAGCTAAAACACCAGAAACCTAATTGTTTTATGTTTAGTCCACTCAAAGTTGTTAAGTTAACTTAATCGTTTGTGTTGAGACAACATGAAGGAATTGTGTGGAACCCAGCATCTTTACAGGGTACATATTTTATTAACCGCAATAACAATAATCTACTGTAAGAGTGTTATAAGATGCCAGATACTGACTCTGAAAAATTCTAGTTTGGAATTTGGGTCAAATATGTAAACCCAACAGCTGGGTTAAAAAAAACATTTAAATGGAATGTAAAAAAATGATCATTGGGTTTGTTCATATCTGACCCAACATTGGGTTGAATTTATAAATGCTGATTTGTATTAACCCAATGCTGCATCAAATATGGACAAACCCAACAGTTGGGTTAAAAACATAATTTAAAAAGTATATGTCTTTACATAATTTAAAAGTAAAAAATGAACTCGACATTGAGTTTCTCCATATTTGACCCAGATTGGGTTACAACAACCCAGTTTTTTGTGCATATTTTGACATTTTATTATTATTACTCTTTGGATAAAAGCATCTGATGAATGTACACTGTATTTACACAAATGTTTTCTTTGAAACGGACTGTTATTTTATCTCCTGCAATAACAATAATCTAGTTAAAAGATTATTATAAGATGTCAAATACTGACTCCGAAACATTTTAGTTTGGAATTTGGGTCAAATATGGACAAACCCAACAGTTGGGTTAAAAAAAAAAACAAAGCAATTTAAATAAATTGCAAAAAAAAAAAAAAAAAAAAAACCTCAACATTGAGTTTGTTCATATTTGACCCAACATTGGGTTGAATTTTAAAAATGCTGGGTTGTATTAGTATGAACAGCCGTGATAATCATCCGTCCACTTACATTAGAGTTTTGACCTGCTGAAGATAATGTCAGCGAATGAGAAGATTATAAATGTGGAGAATGTGAACGGCTGCTTCTCAATCAGGGCTCTTTATGCTAATGAGGGAGAGATGGTCACTAGTGGGCGGGGCTTTCCCCCTCTAATGACACGTACAAAGGGAGAATGTCAATCAAAGTGTTTCTGCAGACTGTTTTTATCAAATCTGATTATAACAAATACAATAAATAAAGGTTTACAATTAGAGGCTGGAGATATTCACACACTGCTGACACACCACTATGTTTAAACCCCTTATAAAGTGATTTTTGCATAATAGGTGCCCTTTAAACTCAAATCACATTTCCTGTTTAGTATTTTGGCTCTTCATAACACCGCATCACATTACACACAAAAATAAATCCCAATTCTCCATAAGCCTATGAAGGAGAAGGTCTGTTTGTTAAAGCTGAATTTTCAGAGTTATGCAACAGCGTTGTTCATTAAAGGCCGGCTGGACAAAGTGCAGCAATAAAGAGTGTTTGTTGGCACTGGCAGACACTTTCACCCACACACACACACACACACACAGCACCTTTGAACACACCAAACCCTCTGCTTCACACACTACACTGCTTTCTCATTGTCAGCCAGTCACGCTACACACCAACAGGACCAACCTGTTTTACACTGTTTTTACACAATCCAGAGCTTAATGCATGACTTAAATTAACGACTTAGTCAATGCATGACATGTTGAAGTCTTATGTTGAAGTCTTATGTTGAAGTCTCATGTTGAGTTTCAACCAATAGTCTACATAAATGAGTGATTTTTAAAGTCTGGTCATTAGTTGTAGATTAAATGAATAGTACACCCATGGTTAAACCTGTTTGAGATTCTTTCTTCTTTTCCCACATAGAAATCTGATATATGCATATATATATATATATATATATATATATATATATATATATATACTCTCGCCGGCCACTTTATTAGGTACACCTGTCCAACTGCTCATTAACACCAGTTTCTAATCAGCTAATCACATGGCAGCAGCTCAATGCATTTAGGCATGTAGACATGGTCAAGATGACCCGCTGCAGTTCAAATCGAGCATCAGAATGGGGAAGAAAGGGGATTTAAGTGACTTTGAACGTGGCATGGTTGTTAGTGCCAGACGAGCTGGTCTGAGTATTTCAGAAACTGCTGATCTACTGGGATTTTCACGCACAAACATCTCTAGGGTTTACAGAGGAAATATCCAGTGAGCGGCAGTTCTGTGGGCGCAAATGCCTCAATTGTTGATTCCAGAGGTCAGAGGAGAATGGCCAGACTGGTTCCAGCTGATAGAAAGGCAACAGTAACTCAAATAAGCACTCGTTACAACCGAGGTCTGCAGAAGAGCATCTCTGAATGCACACGTCCAACCTTCTGGCGGATGGGCGACAGCAGCAGAAGACCACACCGGGTGCCACTCCTGTCAGCTAAGAACAGGAAACTGAGGCTACAATTCACACAGGCTCACCAAAACTGGACAATAGAAGATTGGAGAAACGTTGCCTGGTCTGATGAGTCTCCATTTCTGCTGCCACATTCGGATGGTCGGGTCAGAATTTGACATCAACAACATGAAAGCATGGATCCATCCTGCCTTGTATCAGCGGTTCAGGCTGGTGGTGGTGGTGTAATGGTGTGGGGGAGATTTTCTTGGCACACTTTGGGCTCATTAGTACCAATTGAGCATCGTGTCAACGCCACAGCCTACCTGAGCATTGTTGCTGACCATGTCCATCCCTTTATGACCAGTGTCTCCATCTACTGATGGCTACTTCCAGCAGGATACCGCACCATGTCATAAAGCGCCAATCATCTCAGACTGGTTTCTTGAACATGACAATGAGTTCACTGTACTCAAATGGCCTCCACAGTCACCAGAGCTCAATCCAATAGAGCACCTTTGAGATGTGGTGGAACGGGAGATTGGCATCATGGATGTGCAGCCGACAAATCTGCAGCAACTGTGTGATGCTATCATGTCAATATGGAGCAAAATCTCTGAGGAATATTTCCAGTAGCTTGTTGAATCTATGCCACGAAGGATTAAGGCAGTTCTGAAGGCAAAAGGGGTCCAACCCGGTACTAGTAAGGTGTACCTAATAAAGTGGCCAGGGAGTGTAAGTATTTATAGTTTAGTGTAATCCCCTTGAGGCAATTAATTCTGACATGGTATCACTTACAATAAATACCAACACCTAACATCAATTACACAAACAAAAATAATAAATAACAATAATAAACCATCGATCAACTACATTTATTATGTAACCGAATTGCATTGGGCACAACATTTATAATGATTTGCATTTTATGTTATAATAACAGACATCTAAAGTCGAAACTAAAAATACTACTGAAGTCAATGGCTGTTGAGAAACTCAAACAGGTTTGAAACAAGCCAAGTAAATGATGACAGAATTTTCATTTTAGCGTGAACTGTCCCTTTAAATGAGCGATTGCATCAGTTTTTGGCAGCGTGAGCCGGTGCGTGTGACTTATCTAGAGTCCAACATTTAGCCGTGGCTCTGACCCTGACTCGGGTCAAGGAAACAAAGTCCTCGTGACAGGTTTTTGGAGAAAGATAAGAGAAGAAAAGAGCCGACGCTCGCACTCAAACAACACAAACACAGCACTGTAAACATTCTCAGAGGCTTTCACTTGCTTTTATTGAACAGAATCAAGGGTATTGCAGTGTTTGTGATGACATAACCAGTCATGTTTGAAGGCTATGCTAGATAAATATTCAGTCAAGCTCGAAATTAATCATTCCCCTGGCAAATTCTGACTGTGCAAATGTAAATAAAAGCTTAGATAAATGTATATATTATTTTTTTTTCCCACAATGATGCCTCTTTTTTGGGAGAAGCTTGTGTCATTTCTGGTCCAAAAATAAATAAATGGCAGAACAGAAGTATCTTTAAGTCAAAATTTGACTGAGGTGTTAATAATTTCGGGCTTGACTTTACTATACATACAGTATATGTGGATTTATAAAGAGTACAGATTCAGAAACAACCATGATATATGGGTAAGATACTTTATTTCATTAGCATGTGCATCTAATTTAATGTACACAAGTAATAATGATTCAAATAATTTTGGTGAAAAACATTCATTCATTCATTTTCCTTTGGCTTAGTCTCGATTTCAGGGGTCGCCACTATTCCAACTATTCCAGCATATGTTTTACACAGCGGATGCTCTTCCAGCTGCAACCCAGTACTGGGAAACACCCATACACACTCATTCACACACACTACGGCCAACTTAGTTTACCCAATTCCCCCTATAGCGCATGTGTTTGGACTGTGGGGGAAACCGGAGCACCCAAAGGAAACCCACGCCAACACGGGGAGAACATGCAAACTCCACACAGAAATGCCAACTGAGCCAGCCGGGACTGGAACCAGTGACTTTCTGGCTGTGAGGCCACAGTGCTAACCGCTGAGCCACCATGCCACCCTTTTTTGACTGCTGAAACAGAGACTAAAGGCTGATTAATACTTCTGTGTGATCGCCGTGACCTCGCGCGTAGTCTTGCATTTATACTTCTGTGTGCTGTTCGTGTTGCTCTGCAATAACACTTCCGAAACACTAGCTGGCAGCAGGTTTTTATGTTCCTCTGCGTCATGTTTCTTCGCGGGTGTTTTGTTTTTTCTGAAGTATCTTAAACTCGCTCATTCAGAGGTGGGAACCGGTGGACGTGCAACAACTTTAATCATAAGATAAACACAAAACAATAGTTTTCATCTGGAGCTCCTTCACAGGACTCGACACTTGTAAACATTCGCTCCATCGGACTCGCGGCTCTGAGCACCACCCACGTTCGTCAGCGCTACCAGGCTGATTAATCACAGAGCTTGGGCTATGCGTCGTTGCGACGTGTAGTTACATTTTTTTGAAAGGTGCACATCAGTGTCGGCGTCAGCCACGGCGAGGGCTATGTGACCGCGTGAAGGCTGTACCTGACCATACGTGTGCTCTTAACGCAGAAGTATAAATACGCCTCATGTTGAAGGATAATTAATGAATGCTTTTTAAAAATCAGTAAACATAATGCAAAAAAAAGTCAAATTGTCAACTACGCATATACATTATTCCACAATAATAAAAAATAAAAATACTGTTGCAAAATGTCCTTTCTCTCTCAAACAGCACTTGAGAAATATTTGAAACAATTAAAAATTTCACAAGAGAGCGAATGATTTTTTCTCCTTAACTCTCGTTTTATTTTCATTTCAAGAGTTCACACTTAGCTGATGATTGATTATAAAGCGTGTTTGGCATGCTGTCCCGGGAGAGAGCCCTGAGCTCATAAGATCCTCGAGCCCGGGGCTCCCTCCCATTTGCAAGGCGAAAGGGGAGTTTGAGCTTAGGTAGATCTCAAGAACTCCCCTGCTGTAGTAGCTAATGAACAGATAGTGATCGCTCTTAAGAGATAACTACTTACTAGGAGCATGTCTATGGTGCTGAATTGGATTAATCAATTAACTTAAGTTGCATGTTTTTGGACGGTGGGAGGAAACCAGGGAACCCGGGGGAAACCCATGCGAGCATGGAGAGAACGTGTAAACTCAGCACAGAAACGTCGGCTGGCTTGGTAAGGACCAGAACCAGTGACGTTCTTGCTGTGAGGCAACAGTGCTAACCACTGGGTCACTTAGCCACCCATCTAGGAAAGCAGGAGGAGTAGGGGTGGAAAAGGGGATTCTTCAAAATGAAGATGGCTGTGATATGGAATCTAGGGTATTTATAGTGGCGTAGGAATCGCCTGATTGGTGAATCATAAATTGAATAATGCAGGACCGGCTGCAAGTAATCATAAGCACGTGATCCTCTCCAGATTAGTTTATAAATAACTACACTTAAATTATTTAAAAAAAAAATTACGATTAACTAAATAATGGGTGAAACCCAGATAGTGAGAAAGTGTAAAGATTTCCAGTGATGGTTCATGAGTATTTTTGGATTATTTTATCCACTGTGATGCTTAAATCTTTGAAAATCTACAAATCGTTTAATTTTGATTAGTAAAAAAATCTAAATAATAATAATAAATATAATATATAATAGGCAACGCAGTGGCGCAGTAGGTAGTGCTGTTGCCTCACAGCAAGAACGTCGCTGGGTCGCAGGTTCGAACCTCGGCTAGGCTGGGTCAGTTGGCGTTTCTGTGTGGAGTTTGCATGTTCTCCCTGCGTTCGCGTGGGTTTCCTCCGGGTGCTCCGGTTTCCCCCACAGTCCAAAGACATGCAGTACAGGTGAATTGGGTAAGCTAAATTGTCCGTAGTGTATGAGTGTGAATGTGTGTGTGTGGAAATTTCCAGAGATGGGTTGCGGCTGGAAGGGCATCCGCTGCGTAAAATCGTGCTGGATAAGTTGGTGGTTCATTCCACTGTGGCGACCCCGCAAGGGACAAAGCCGACAAGAAAATGAATGAAGAAATAATATATAATAAAAATATAACATATAAATACAACAATTCGGGCGATGCAGTGGCGCAGTAGGTAGTGCTGTCGCCTCACAGCAACAACGTCGCTGGGTCGCAGGTTTGAACCTCGGCTGGGCTGGGTCAGTTGGCGTTTCTGTGTGGAGTTTGCATGTTCTCCCTGCATTCGCGTGGGTTTCCTCCGGGTGCTCCGGTTTCCCCCACAGTCCAAAGACATGCGGTACAGGTGAATTGGGTAAGCTAAATTGTCCGTAGTGTATGAGTGTGAATGAGTGTGTGGATGTTCCCAGAGATGGGTTGCGGCTGGAAGGGCATCCGCTGCGTAAAATCGTGCTGGATAAGTTGGCGGTTCATTCCGCTGTGGCGACCCCGAATTAATAAAGGGAATAAGCCGACAAGAAAATGAATGAATGAATACAACAATTCATCAAAATTTATTAATGAATTGTTGTATTTACTGCATTATTTTGTGCTCTATTTGATTTTTTTTTACTAATCAGAATGTAACATTGTTTACCTTTAACATTCTCTTCATTTTTGACCCATAAACACTCAACAAGTACAAAATGTTCACGATAGTTCAGGAGAGTTCATTTCACACCTGACGGTTCGGAGGAGTTCATGTTAATTATCTGACATGATGAAACCGCACTTTTCCTGCATGCACGTGAGCGGAGACTCATCAAACATGTTTTCACTTGCAGAGCATTGCATAAATCTCACAAATCAAGTCTGGGTCACATTCCACTCGAACTGAAGGACACATTTGAGGGGCAGTTCACTAAAAAATGTACATTTCTTCATCATTTACTCACTCTCAAGTGGTTTCTTTCTTCTGTTGAACACAAAGCAAGATTTTCTAAAGAAGGCTGGGGGGGGGAATCTGCCATTGACATACATAGTACACTGTAAAAAAGTGTTTTTGGTTTATTTATGGTTGTGAATTGCATTATGGGATGTTGATCTCTGCTCGGTCCACTTGTGATGTTGAAAATTCAGCTCTACAGTTTAACAAAGTGACTTTTATTGACATGTTAGTGGTTTGAAATAATATAATGCATAAGAAATAATATATAAAGATAAATAAGTCAACAGAAAATGTACTGGCAGCTTATTACAAGATTTCTGTAGCGTAATATATAACACCAACCCAGACAATATTGCACTGCAAACTATTAAAAGTGTCAATAAAAGTCCCTTTTTCAAACTTTTCAAGGTTAAATGATGTTGGAAGAGAGGTCAAGCTCCCATAATGCGATTCAAAATCATAAATAAGTGGGGAAAAATAAAAACACGAATCAGAAAATATGAAAACACTGCTAATTTATGAATATTTCAGTGTAGGGACAAAAAAATTAGGGGTGTCAAAATTAATTGTTTCTTCGGTGCATCGCGATGCAGACGCGGAAAATTCGGTATCGGTTCAGTAATAATCATAACCGGTTATTATATACTGACGTCATTTATCTCATTTGCGCTATGGCGCGGTAGCTTACTATGGCGAGGGAGGAGAGCGCGAGTGTTTACAACGCTCCACCTACTTGACGCACAAACTGCACAATTTAACTGCGTGTGTGTTTTCTGGACACTCTTTCACTGACACTTACAGCAGAACCCCCTGTTTCACGGCGATTGAGAGAATGAAAGTAATCTCAGCGATACTTCTGGATAGAGGTCTGCATTCCCGCGGCTGTACGGCGGGAGCCGCGGGACCAGAACAGATTTCTTGCGGCGCGGTAATAATTTTCCGAATAAAGCGCGGGAGCGGTCGGTAACTGGTGTAAGTTGAACGGGAGCGGGCGGTCTAACAATATCGCTTCCGAGCGAGCAAGCACGTGTGTGTGTGTGTGTGTGTATGCGTTTATGTGTGTGAATGAGAGAGAGAGATGCTGTGTGTTGCTTGTTTGGTGCTGTCTATGTTTGTGTGTGCGTGTATGTGTGTGTATGAGAGAGGGCGTGATGCTCTGTGTTGCTTGCTTGGTGCTGTGTGTCTATGTGTGTGTGTGTGTGTTTATACAGACAGCCCCCCACACCCAAATATAAAACTGTGTATGGAAAGCATCGACAATGCACCGTGATGCACCGAAATATCGAATTGAACCGAATCAATGGCATGATAATCGTAACCGAACCGAACCGTGAGACCAGTGTAGGTTCACACCTCTAAAAAAAATACTATGAAAGTCAATGGCTGCTTTCTTCCCTCTGCATTCTTCAGAATATCTTCATTTATGTTCAACAAAAAAAAACTCAAACTGGTTAGAAACAAGTAGAGGATGCGTAAAAGATGATAGAGTTTTAATTTTCTGAGTGAACTGACTCTTTAATGGCTATATATATCAGATTTCAATATGGGACCACAATCCACATTTACTTGTATTTACTTACCAACACAGACACTACAAAAAATGTGTGATGAAAGACTTACTGTAGGTCAGACGCTGCTTTTCCCATCTGTAAATGAAGCAGAAGTGTTACTCTTACCTGCTCCAAACCCCTCATACTCACTTCTGGGTCTCTCACTAGCATTGGCTTTCCGCTGGTCTTCCTCTCAGCAAATCAGATGCTAGCTTTCTGGAGACACACACACACACACACACACAGACTGCCTGGTCCGTTCGAAACCCAAAACCTCCACAACATGCGCTCAGGACACTGCACTTTCAGACTCAATGATGCACTATACTTGTTTAGGCAAGTTACTACACAACTTTATTTCAACTGCTTTCTTTTTTCGATAGCCAAGATAGTTCAGCAATCTAGACGTCTATATCTTTACAGGTTTAACATGCCCTCAGATCTGATCAAGTCTACTCTGTGCCATAAACAACACATGTACTGTGCGCTACTGTATATATAAAAAACACACGTGACAAAAAAATAAATCACATCACTGTCTTCAAATCAAATCAACTAAAGATATAAAACAAAACGATATACTCAGGGCCACAACACCACAACAACTCACAACTCTGTCTACAGTTGGTTTGACAACATAATATTGGTTTTACGCTCAACAAAAGTCACAAAGGGAAGAAGAAGAGGACAAAGAAAAGCGAATGTCCATTGGCTAGTTTCTGGAGTGTCTGACTACACTCTCTGATGGCTAACGGTAAACACCACAGTAAAGACCACTGTTTCTCAGTAAGCTTTTCTTTCCTCTCATCTCTCTAACTGGGGGGCTGAGGCCTGTTGAACAGACACAGGGTAAAACGTCACAAGTCATCCTGTGTTACGCGTCTGCGAAGGCTGTGTTTTGTTTTCCGGTGGAGGAGCTGAACTTACCACAGACCAATAAATCTGCTAATATCTCCTGGAGCCGTAACCTCCGCCTCCACCTCCACCTCCACCACCAGAGCTGTATCCTCCACCTATCAGAGCAATGACAATGATCAGGATTGGGTGTTAGTATCTAGAACATGTTCCATTTTAGAACCTGTTCTAAATTTCAAAGAACGGGTATTCTATATGATGCGCGCATTTAGATCAAAGACTATAGAATACACAAATGTTTCACTCATAGTTTTGAATGGGAAAAAGTGTAACAGTCAATATGGCGAATAAAGCCTCGCCTACTAGTGCAGGAGCCAATCATCGATTGATATAGACTGACTTTCTCCAGGGGAGAAGCTCGGACCAGACGTGTGTTTTTACGACAGTTTTTTGTGGTCAACAAACACACTGGAAATCTCAGCGAATAATTGCTTCACAGACATACGAATATATCCAAATAAGGCTTGAAATCTCTACTTTTTAATGAACCAAGTGCTAGGCATGGGACGATAACCGTTTTCAAGGTATACAGCGGTTTGGAAAAGTCAAGGTTTTAAAACCGCCAAAATTTTCTGCTATACCGTTCCTAAGGTATATGAAAGATTTTTTTTTGTTTTGTTATGTATCTCCAGCAGAAAAGATATTCAATTTTAAATGCCTACCAAGTGCACTTAAAAAAACAAAAGTGTTTTGGTTTTGTAATCTGTATGAAACGAACACAAATACAGTCCATCCTGTCAAATACACATTACATGACAGCAACTACTCAAACACCCAGAAACTTGTAAACAAAGAGTCGCTGTCATTTCTGGAGGAGATTCACTATCAAGACCACGTTGTGGATTTCTTCAGAAGATCAGCGCGATCAGACGATCATTATTCAGAGGATGATAATGTGTAACACTGCTGTAAATAAGGTTGGTATCGTGATCTCGTTCCTTTCGAGTGCACATGAGCTCGGGCAACCTAAAAATATATCGATTTTGTTTTATTCGAACGTTAGGAAACAAAACTTATGAGTAGGGACAGACAGAATCTGCGGACATTTTTTGCTATTTCTGCTATTTTTGTAAAAAATCTATGGATTTATGCAGAATTATGTTGTGAGTATCGTAACTAAAAACGTAATATATGAAATAAAAAATATTAGCTTTTTAACTTTTATTTAATGTTTACATTGCAAATCCAATTAGATCCACTTAGTTGGTAAACAAAGCAAGTCTCTCATATAATATATCTACTAAAAAAGAGAGAATATTACTGTACAAACTGTATTATTGTACATAAATCAAATTAACACTTTCATATTAGTCAATAATATTACTGAAAATAGTTTAAAAACTGAATAAATATAAACTTCCACAGATTTACACAAGTAAATAAATAGACTCAATGATAAGCTAAAACTATTCGGAAATCTGCAGATTCCGTGTGGGCCTACTTATGAGACAGTTGTTATTTAATTTTATTTGTACTTCCAAATATGTAGCGTAATCGTAAGCTTGGCAAACAGTTTTGGAGAATTTGATGTTTCCCCATTCAGACAGAATGCCCGAGCATACTGCCCGAGAGGTGATTTAAAGGTGGCCGCCAAGTGACTTGCTTTAAAGGGAATTTGTTTAGATTCCAATTAGATTCAAATTTTCTTGATTAATTTTGCATGATTCTTTTATCACGATATATATACGGCAGTGCTGCTCGATTATGGGGAAAATCATAATCATGATTATTTTGGGCATAATTGTAATCATGATTATTTAAAAGGATTATCTGTGGGCCATAAGACCGAAAAGTTTTGGATATACAGTTGAAGTCAGAATCATTAGCCCCCCCCCCACCCTTGAATTTTTTATTCTTTTTTAAATATTTTCCAAATGATGTTTAACAGAGCAAGGAAATTCACAGTATTTTTGATAATATTTTTTCTTCTGGAGAAAGTCTTATTTGTTTTATTTCTGCTAGAATTAAAGCAGTTTTAAATTTTTTAAAAGCCATTTTAAGGTCAAAATTTTTAGCCCCTTTAAGCTAACTTTTTTTTCGATAGTCTACAGAACAAACCATCATTATACAATGACTTGCCTAATTACCCTAACCTGCCTAGTTAACCTAATTAACCTAGTTAAGCCTTTAAATGTCACTTTAAGCTGTATAGAAGTGTCATGAAGAATATCTAGTCTAATATTATTTACTGTCATCATGGCAAAGATAAAATAAATCAGTTATTAGAGATGAGTTATTAAAACTATTATTATGGGCTAATAATTCTGACTTCAACTGTTTATAGGGTTTTACCCTCTCTCTAATTAAGGTTGCTATTACAACTATACATTTAAAAGATCATGACATTTTGCAATTCTTAATACTGGAGCAGAATGAGACAAAGTAAAAAACAAACTAACAGAAGGTTCTCATGATTATGTAAAAGAATAAAACAATAGAATAAAAATATACGAATGAAACAAACTGCTTTAAGCATCTCTACTGTATGAATTAAACTTGATTTTTTACTTATTAAAGCTTCAAAAGTCCTTCAGTCAAGAGCAGTGAGGGATTCTGTCCTTGTCTTTTTTGTTTGACTAATAGTCAGCAGTAGGAATACAGCGTACTGTCACTTTAAAAGCCACACAGTTCTGATTTACGGTTTCACTATCACATGCCTTTTTGTTCTCAACTCTACTCAACTCTGTTTATGTGAATAATCACTATGCATGGCGTCTTGACACATTTTTGCATGCATTTCATCATTTAGGCACTCATGTTATTAATTGTCACAGTTAACAGTTATAGCCTACTGGTTATCCGCTTGTTAAGTCGTGATGTATCGGTGACGTATGTAATACTGTTTCTGGGTCCAAGCCGCTACTCATTTGAATTGAGAAAATATTCGTTTATGGCCACTTTTTAGTCCTAACACACATTAAAGTGAATTTTATATAAAATCATGGTGTACATATCAGTCTCTGGACTTGCTGTATCACAAATACCAACATTTTAACAATTTATAAAAAATTAATCCCTTTATGGCCATCGATATTAGGCATGGATATATATATTGTGATCGTGATTTTAGAAAGTATTACAGCACTTTGTAAACGTTTATAATTACCATTTGATGAGTCTCCCCATACAGTTTGATAGAGCGCTTGAACCCGAAAGCTGCTTAGCTTGAGGTCACACTTAACAAGCGGATAGCCTAAATGTGGCAATAATAAAAGGTCAAAACGTTTTTCTTGAAGAATTTGTTTTTGATTCTCTCCAAAAAAAAAAAATGCTGGAATAGAAACCAAGAACCGAATTCAATCATAATCATAATAACTAAAAGTAAAATGATAGTCAACCCTATTGAGTGCAGTGAATTCAGCCCTGATGTTAAATGCTGAACGCTGAATTCATTTACGTACCGCCGTAAGGTCCAGAGTTTCTCCCGCCAAAGTTATTTCCCTTCATGGGGCCAAAGTTAGACTGCTGTCCTCCGTAATTCCCGAAGTCATTGTAATTTCCTCCTCCTCCACCGCTGCCGCCTCCACCACCAAAGTTTCCTGCAGTGAGGGAATAAATTCAGGTTAATAGCAGAACTAATGTATTTAAGCCTTAATGTAGATCAGGGATTCTCAGCCAGATTCTATGTGTGCTCTTATTGTGTATTTCTGTGTGAACACAACATATTCACATAGTTGTCCAGAAGAATTTCTTGTGATAAAAATATAATTTTAAAAGGTTAAAACTGCAGTTTTGAGCCTCTTTGTTTCTAAAAAGACGCAATGGTTCAGAATAAAGCATGAGGGAAGCTGGACAAAGCCACAGAACTCCTGTAAACAGAAACGTGTAACGCTTGTCCCGCCTCTGAGCTCTTCTGATTGGTCCACTGTTGTGGAACTGACAGTGGTGAGCTGTGCTGCTTGTGAAAGCTGAAGTTTTTTTTTTTAACTTGACACGGCGTCTAAAAGATGCAGCGCTTACATGCACTGTGCTTCAAAAGATGCAATATGTAAGTGTAATGGTCACACACATCGGTCAAGTGCGTGTTTACATCGAAAAACAATAGAGAAGTAGAGCATTGGAAACAAACAGTTCTTAGGAGAAAATGTAAGCTGTAAGTGGGCCTTGCAAAATTGATCAGAGGTGAGAAGTGACCCGGAGTGAAAAAGGTAAGAAACCTCTAGTGTAGAAAATTCCATCCATATTTTTCTCCTCTATATTTATTTTAATATTTTATCACTTTTTAAATTATTAATTTATTCATAAATAGTTTATAATAAATACTGCAATGATCTAATTTAATTACATAGTAACTTTAACAATTCAGTGGTCCATTCTAAGACAAAAAAACTCACCCGCACTGCAAATATACCAGATTTGACTTTCCACTGTATTCATATTGAGAATTTAGCGTCGGTGTGCTGGATGTTTTTCTCCTGTCTGTATCAGAATTGCATGGATACGAGTTCCTGAACACACTCATCCATTGCGTAATTGTCACAGACCAATGACAGCTCAAAGGTGTTCAGGACCAAAACAAACTCCCCAAAAGGTTTGCTTTGGTAAGCTGTTTCGAACTGCTGAAACGAACTCAAAACGAACTTCGCTTCGGCCAAATTTGAAATGACACTTCAGATATGAAAGCTTCAGCAGGAACTAATTTTGTGAACAGACTAATTCTACGTCATTCTTCATAATTATCAATTCAGCCAATAATAATCAAGCGTGCTATATAAATAAGCCTTCTAAACTATTTCTTTCGCTGTTTATAGGTGACGTAGCTGAAGTTTCCTCCATCCTCCCCACCACCGCCAGGTTGGGCCCTATTTTTGCTGGGGGTTGGCTCTGCCCTGCCTTCACCTTCAGGCAGTATTTGCCAGCTCTTCACAAGACCTGCATCATCAACAGGGCTTATGCTAAAAAACTATACCCAAAGGACAGTAACTGAAATTGCAATGTTTTATGCTTTGTCAATGCATGTTATAGCGTTTATCTGCGTCCTAAGTCTTTCTGGTAGATCTATAAAGTATGCCTTTAAAGTTGTGCTGATTCCAGCAGTTATGAATTACACTACAATGTTACTGTCATGTCTTTATTTAAGTGTACCACCTCTTCATGAGGTGCAGCTGGATCACAACAGATCTTTTAATCCCAGTTTCTTAGCAAACCCTGTCTTGAGGACATGATGATATGCGCTAAAGGCCCTGGTATACTTCAAACTAAATCGAATAAAGAACTGAAATGACGTAATTTCAAACAAAGTCTGGTCAAAACAAAGTTCTTTCGGAGTTTTTAAACCACTCACCAAAGCCAACTTTTGGGGGTTTGAGTTTTGACTCCAAAACACCTTTGAGCTGTCATTGGTCGGTTGTGGGGTGTGCAGGTGGGTGTGCTCTGGAGCTCCGTTCTCTTTGGTGTGTGTTTACTTCCGCCTAGATTCATTTCTCATTCCACAGGGCTCGAAATTGCGACCGTTTTGGTCGCATATGTGCCTGAAATTTTATCTATGTGACCTCAAAATATATTTGGGAGCATTTGTGCGAGTGCATAAAATTGATGTTGTGCGACCAGTTTTCACAGCAAAATGTTCAACACACGCGCAGATTTAAGAGGCATTCACGCATTAGGCATCTTTGCACCTAAAAACACCAAACGCAGAACTCAGGAATGGTTTAAAACAGTTGACATGTCAACGTGCTGCAGTAAACAAAGCCCGCTATGCTTGCCCCGCCTTTAAGCTCTTCTTATTGGCCCACTGCACTAGCACAGAACACGAATGGATTGGTTAATATCAGCTGTCAATCACTCAGTTCCGATGACAGGGAGCTACAGCCGCGAAAACGTAAAGGTCTGGATACGCGAGAATGAAAACAACACTGGCAGATTTAGTTTTAGAAATCACCTAAAGTTACAAATAATGGCACATCTGATTAGTGATGATGTAATGAATGTCAATCCAGCATTTACACTTATCCAAGAGTGGATAAAAGACTTCCAGTGTTTAAAGTCTGCTAAGAAAATAACTAAAGCATTCACTGTAAAGCTGGTGGGACGGAGTTTTCAGGTAACAGTGTTTGCCACTGAATCTAAACATTTTAAGCACGAGATGTTCTAACGCTATTTAATCCTTCATTTAATCGTCACAATGCTGTTAGTCGTGTGACTGACACCGCGTTCACCATCGCTAAAGAGCATGCTTTCACTGAGATGAAACTAATATTGTAGCTCATGAAAAGACTGTTATTGCTATTAAGATGACGAATGCAAATAATAAGTTATATATCAATATCATCTGTGCAATATCAGACACCAGTGAGAGCAGCACAGTTATTATTGTTAATTCAGTTCAGGGAAAATCCGCACTGTGTCACGGTGGGGTTGACCTCAAAATCGCTGGGATTTGGATTCTGATTTAATGTTAGAATATAATAAAAGTCACTTGATGTGTTTAAACCCCTCTAATACGGCAGTGTAGACACTATTCCTACATACATTTCTGTTTAAACAGACTTCAAAAGTTGATTTTGCATCATAGGTGCCCTTTAAAACATAACACACCTCCAAAATTTCCTCTATCATTGTAGTTGTCAAATCCTCCGAAGCTTCCTCCGCCTCCCTGGTTGCCATATCCTGAACCTCCCCTGTATCCTCCACGACCACCTCCATATCCACCAGGACCCCCACGAAAGCTACCACCTACAACCACAGACACACACTTGATTTTTGGTGACAAATCTTATTTTAACATTTATTATGGGAAAACGTTTAGACATTTTTTAAAAACTCAACAACACACTCTGGGCAAACCGACCACCCTTTCGTTATGTTGGTGGCTGTTTTTGCCCCAATTGACTTCTATTATAACAACATTTTTTGATTGCAAAGCCATGACAAAATATAAACATGTATTCTTGACTGTTGCTGGTTTTCCCTGTTGGGAAAAGCCACAATTTGCTGTGCAAAAAAGCTTAGATTCTGGCTTTTATATGCAATAGAGAGAATGTGTGTGTGAGAGAGACCTTTGCACACTTACGTCTGAGAAACTCAACATAAACCCCTCAGCTCTCAGCACAAAGTAAACACAGTAAGTGTATTTCTGCACACACACTATAATCTGCTTTACTCCACATAACTCCATATAAAAGCCAGAAACTTTTTGCACAGGCCTATCTAAAGGGTTAATGCTACCAACTATGAGTATTGGTGTCCATGTAAACATACTCAGTTATGGGTGATCTATCCCTTTAAGAGAAAGTATGGTTACATGATAGTATAATGATCCTGTTCTCACCAAAGCCATTGAATCTATCTCCTCCTCCTCCTCGTTCTCCTCCTCCTCCATAACCATCTATAAGAGATACATTTTCACCACAGCGTTATTAACACCTGAGCAGCATCTTTATGAGCTGCAATCCACACACAGGATCATCTCACCTCTGCCAAAGCTGCCAAAGTTTCCTCCTCTGCCCGTGAAATTACCACCACCTCCACCACGGTCTGACAACAGAAACACACACACATGTGACCACCCCAAACAGGACAGCAGGACATATCTTAAAGAGACAGTATGTGATTTTGTCCACTAGAGGGCGTGTATTCACAACAAACAAAGGTGAATTTTGATGACAGTGTGACTGAGTGTGGAATCATGGGAGTTAATGTCTTCATCAAACGTAATAAACGTGTTGCTATATTTAGAGCTGTGGTGTGTCTACTTAGATTTTTTGCTCTATTGTACAATACTGTCAAACGGACTGTGCAAAATCTACTGCCTCTTTTTTTTGTTTATTTTTTGCCAGTATGTGACTCCAAACTGGGCCAAAAATGAGTGTTTCCAGGCTTTCTGTTTTCTTTTTCCATTGAAAACTCACTTTCCACATTAAACACACACAAACACTCCGTCCTACAAGTTCAAATGAATTATTTCTCTGCATTTGAACATTCTTCGAAACAATTGGGATATTAATGATAATAATAATAATGTTCTAGTGGTTTTTGGATATTTTAATGGAATAATCTTACTTACTGTGCCTTTAATACCAATAAACACATGAATACACAGTGACATAATTAAACAAGTGTCTACTGGAGATATGAATAGCTCTACTTACACCTCTGATTGGAAGAGGACTGCATCTCCTGCTTTGGAAGAGCTTTTCTGACTTCGCAGTTATGAGAGTTGATTGTGTGATATTTTTGTGCTGATGAAAAAGGAAAAATAAAAACACTTAAAAGGCAAAATAAAAATATGCATGCTCAGCTACTGTAACAAACTGGTCAGAACTGGTATAGTACATAGTACATCAACATAAATAGTAATACATTAAGATTATATTATTTATTATATGCTTTTTTATATATTTATATTTGTTTTAATTAAAACAAGTGTAGATTTGTCCACCTGTGGGGTTTTGGAGACGTCTGCATCACCATATGAAGCATAAGAACAGGACGTGTGTTTGGATATAACTCAGTTTGCACACTTCATTATTATTGTTCATTTATTCCTTTGCTGGATATTAGAACTGAATTTAGAAATAGTTTTAAAACAAATATTTGCGCTTAACAAACTAAATTAAATATGTAGGCTAATGGATGTCTTCAGTGGAGTGTGTACAACATCGTTTCCTTATCCACAAAAGTAAAGGAAAGGCTCGTTCTTTATCCTCGTGCTGCAGATGCTCTGCTTAACTGTTTTCTCGCTAGTGAAGCGTTCAATTTTTACACTTACAAAGTCCGCCATGTAAATAGCAAATGCACCATGGCATGACGCAACTGACTCTTAAAGGGAATGGGAGACGAGACTCTGATTGGTTTAATGCACAATACACAGAACACACCCAGAACTCATTAAGACAATAAGCACAGCCCTGATAGACCATGCGCCCGGGCGCAGAGCATATTTTCTGCCCTTAAAATAGCGAAAGTGGATTCGGACACGCCCTTAATGCTTTTGCGCCATGTGCTTTAGACTTAGATTGCCTAGATTGTTATAATAGAGCCTGTAATAATAGAGATAATAATAGAGATCTGTTTATTTCAGTGTGATCATTACATAAATAAGTGATAAAAAAAAAACGTTTATGTGACTATTTTCAATTTCATACGATCTTTTTAACAGCATCGATGTTGTAATGTAATTAAAATACAATCAGTTAAACAGACTTAAGCATTCATTTAGTTGTTGAAGCGTAAAAAGAGATGAAAGACCAGGATCAGCAGGCTGGCACAGAAACTCCATTGAAAATACTGGGGTAAAATAAATGTTCATATTTTAAAAACATGGCGGAGGAAAATGTAATTTAATGCAGTGCTTCTTGTCCAGTCTGATATATATATTATATATCTTATCTCATCTTATATATATCTTTATATCGTATATCAATCAGGCAGTGAAGATCGCTGACTTTTGAAGAAATCAGGTCTTAAACGTGGCGATTGTATAATGGAAAGACTGTACACCGGAAGCACTGAGGCTGGCTGGCTGAAAATGAGTCTGTGTGTATATAGCCCATTAAAAGTATCCATTTTAACTTACCAACAATTTTGTCGACGGTATCGTGATCATCAAAGGTGACGAAGCAAAATCCTCTCTTCTTCCCAGTCGAGCGCTCCTCCATGATATCGACGGTCTCAATCTTGCCGTATCGCTCAAAATACTCCCGGATGTGATACTCCTCTGTGTCCTCCTTAATGCCGCCGACAAAGATCTTCTTCACTGTCAGATGAGCTCCGGGTTTATTAGAGTCCTGGATAATGAAAGTTCAATTACATCTTCATTATGCAGAGATCTTCATTTCAGAGTGAACTGAGTGTATGGAAGCCTGTTTGAACTATGACTGGGTGACGTGCAAAATTTGCATGTAAACTAATTATTAAAGCATTACAGATACAAATATGAACTATTAATGAACAATACTTGTACAGTATTTATTAATCAATTTGAATACACATTTACAAATGCATTATTAAAATCCAAATTCATGCTTGTTATCATTAGTCAATGCACTCTGAGTTAATATTAACTAACAATGAACTTCATTTCCATTAACACAGACTAATAAATAGTGCAATAACTGTATTGTGCATTGATAAGTAAATACACTCAACAAAAAATATGAAAACAACACTTTTGTTTTTGCTCCCATTTTTCATGAGCTGAACTCAAACTCTATTTTTGCACACAAAAGGCTTATTTCTCTTAAATATTGTTCACATTGGCTGCGTCCGAAACCGCCTACTATTCAGTAGGTACTGCATTTGAATTTAAACGTACTACTCGGCCGTTAGAAAAGTACGTTCTATACAGTATGAATGTGAGCAGTATGAATGGAATTCGGACGTACTACATCCGCCATTTTGTCATGGTCACGTGACCTACCTGCGTCAGTTGCGTCGCTTCACGTCCATTCATAAATTCTCTCGCGGGGCATCATGGGATAGCGCAGCGTCCATGGGATGCGCACTTCAGAATCTCGCCGGAAGTAGTAAGTCATCCGGGTACTTCTCGCATACTGATTTTCGAATTCTATGAATTCGGACATACTACTCGGCTCGCATACTGATTTTAGCGTACTGTATAGTATGGAAGTATGCGGTTTCGGACACAGCCATTTTTGTCTAAATCTGTGTTGGTGAGCACTTCTCTTTTGCCTAGATAATCCATCCACCTCACAGGTGTGGCATAGCAAGACACTGATTAGACAGCATGATTATTGCACAAGTGTGCCTTAGGCTCACTATAATAAATAGGCTCACTTGTGCCTAGGGGTTTTCAAAATTTTAGGACATAGGCAACCGTATCCAAGTTTGGCCAATTTCAAGTAAAAAAAAAAACACGCAATGCACATTTTCAAAGCAGAATAACTGACTTCAGCATTGTTTTTCAGATAAACAAGAATGTTCACTGAGCATGTTTCTGAAATATCTGCAAACATATGATGGTATCTTTATGCTTTAGAGGAGTCAAAAACTTACATACAGCAGCAGTAATAGTTCATATTAGTAAATACATTAACTAATGAACCCTTATTGTAAAGTGTGACCATGTCATCTAAAATCACTGCAATGCATATTTGTAAATGTTTAATAACCAGCTTACATGCTAATTTTGTGCATGTTGCAAGTCATAGTTCTCTGCATAACAAACATGTAAATGAACTCGATGATCTAGGGAGTTCAGCTCATGAAAAATGGGAGCAAAAACAACATTTATGTTTAGGTTGAGTGCATATTAACTAACTTTATCTAATAAAACCTAAATGTACAATGTTACCGATGACACTGCATTAATGTGGAGCTGTATGGATAAAATAGATGCAAGGTCACCTCTCGGGAAACGGCCCGTTTGGGCTCAACAACGCGACCGTCCACTTTGTGTGGCCGAGCTGTCATCGCGGCGTCCACCTCTGAGACACTGGAGTATGTCACAAAGCCAAAACCACGAGAACGTTTGTTTGCAGGATCTCTCATGACCTGATGAAGGATAAAACAATGATAACATAATCAGTAAAACTGCTTTTATTACTCTTATCATTATCTACACGAGCATTAACAACTCCTGTATCATAGGACTGACTCTTGATTCTGACTGGCTGACAGACATTCTCTTGCTGATTGCAAAGTATTGGCCGCACTTTAATTCACGCTATTAACAAACCATTACCTAAGACTTTTAGCTCAATAAACTACTAAAAAGCTGCTTATTATTGGTTAGTAAGGTAGTAGTTGGGTTTGGGTATTGGGATTAGGGATGTACAATAAGATCATAGTTTATAAGTGCTAATAAACAGTTAATATCTTTATATCTTATGCATTTGAACTTGCACTTCATATATAAGCACACACTTACAAGTTATATTTTACATATTACATACACTCACTGGCCACTTTATTAGGTACACCTTTCTAGTACCGGTTTAGACCCCTTTTGCCTTCAGAACTTGCCTTAATCCTTCGTGGCATAGATTCAACAAGGTACTGGAAATATTCCTTCTGCCATTTGAGTACAGTGAACTTATTGTCAAGTTCAAGAAACCAGTCTGAGATGATTGGCGCTTTATGACATGGTGCGTTATCCTGCTGGAAGTAGCCATCAGAAGATGGGTACACTGTGGTCATAAAGGGATGGACATGGTCAGCAGCAATACTCAGGTAGGCTGTGGTGTTGACAAGATGCTCAATTGGTACTAAAGGGCCCAAAGTGTCCCAAGAAAATCTCCCCCACACCATTACACCACCACCACCAGCCTGAACCCTTGATACAAGGCAGGATGGATCCATGCTTTCATGTTGTTGATGCCAAATTCTGACCCGACCATCCGAATGTGGCAGCAGAAATGGAGACTCATCAGACCAGGCAACGTTTCTCCAATCTTCTATTGTCCAGTTTTGGTGAGCCTGTGTGAATTGTAGCCTCAGTTTCCTGTTCTTAGCTGACAAGAGTGGCACCCGGTGTGGTCTTCTGCTGCTGTAGCCCATCCGCCTCAAGGTTGGACGTGTTGTGTGTTCAGAGATGCTCTTCTGCAGACCTCGGTTGTAACGAGTGCTTATTTGAGTTACTGTTGCCTTTCTATTAGCTGGAACCAGTCTGGCCATTCTCCTCTGACCTCTGGCATCAACAAGGCATTTGCGCCCACAGAACTGCCGCTCACTGGATATTTTCTCTTTTTTGGTTAAATGTTTAGCTTTCAAAAATAAATAATAGCTTTTGATCAGGCATTTACCACATAGGGTCCTAAGGATAATTTCAACCGCTGATCAAATATTAATGTTTGATAGATAGTTCTCTCCTTGTCGAACTATGTTCGTTTATGAATAAATATAAATAAACAATTATTTTATTATATAAAACGTCTCTCATGTGTGTAAGTTGCTTCATATGATTCATGTTTCACACTTCAAAACTTCCGTTAATAATTTTCACCTTGCTTTTTGGGACTTATCATAGATTTTATTGCACTGATTGCCCATAAGCATTTACATTTAGTCATTTAGCAGATACTTTTATCCAAATTGACTTACAAATGAGTGGATAAAAAGTCACTTAATGCAGTATTTAAAAGTCTCGTAAAGTGATTTAAAATGTGCATTTTTATTCGATGTTTGACTTAAATTTCAACTGAAACAAAGAGAGGGCGGGGCATACAGTAGCTCCACCCTTTAAAAAAAATCAACCAATAGGCGAATTACTGGTTTGTAAACATTCAGGTTGCAGAAAAAAAAAGGGAGCACTAGCCTTTACAGCGAAGGAATAACATCCGATGAAGTACAGTTTGTTGTTGTATTAGAAATAAGTTATATTGATTACATATTATATATATTATTTACATAACGCTTGTTATAACACCTTGTTACCCAGTGATAAGCACAGTTATTCTGCAAAATGAACGTTAAAGTGAGCGGCGTTTGTCTGACAGGTTCATTTGCAATAGCACCGTCCATATGGATATTGGATAAGATGAAATGGCCAAGCATCCAGCCCTAAATATACAACTATCTCATTGAAACTACAAAGTTTTTACAAGTGAGAAGTTAAAGGCCTACAAGTCTTTGGATGCCAACAATTTTGTTCTGTGTGGTCATGTGCAAGAAATAATGTTCCATGATTACCAGATTTAAAACTCTGTAGTGCTAAAAACCGAGGTTCTGCCTAGCTAAAGACAAGGAAAGAAAACTGTACAAGGCCTGGGTAATCATCAACAAGCAAAACAACTGCATTCTGACAGTGAACTGCACCTGTATGGCAGGATATGTGAACTTACATGTTTACATTTCATTCTAAGCATTCAGTGTCCGCAGTTTAATTCACCATATTTAACTGTTTTTGCTGAAATCATTGCTGCAATCAAACATGAGTAATGTGTATGATTCAGCATAGCGGGAACTTACCCGACATATAATAAGAACTGCAGAGTCGAGCATTTTTAATTAGGTCCTCACTCCATTCAGCTCTTATGATGGCTGTTAGCCGAAGATGTCTGCCGTTGGCATTAAAAGCAGTGCGGTGTACGGTAAAATTTAAGTTTTATATTCGTTTTTGGCATCCTACCGCACAACACGACGTCTTTTTTTGCAACCAATATGCGCGATTGAACCCGTGTAACGTTATGTGTGACGTAGGTTCGTAATTGAAAAGCCAATGAGAAGAAGGGGCGGGGCATGTCAGACACTAGAGAGCATTTGATTGGTCAGGAGATTTGATGAGAAACTGAAGTGTGAGGTGACGTCAAAAAAATTGTTGATGCATTTATATACAGTTTATATCAGTTTCATATCTTCCAATTGCAAATTTTGTCACTGTTTTGGAGCACACTAGCTTAAAGATGTCTTTAAAACTAACATCTAAAAAACTTTATTTTGATTTCATGAGACATTTAAGCTTCATAAATAAATACAAAATTATGTAAATTACCTCAAAAAGGTGCACGTTTTGATAAAAGAAGCTCTCCTTTGACCAGGCTGGCTATAGGTAGGCCCACACAGAATCTGCGCGCGCACAATTCCGCAGATTTTTAGCCCAAAAACTTGGCAGAAACAAAAAATTATTTACAAGATATTTGAAGAGTTATTTAGAGAGGAAGCGGCACGAAAGGTGGATTGTGTGCCTTTGTCAGACAACACAGTAAGCAGACGCATAAGTGGGATGGCCGATGATATTTCGTCACAACTTTTAGAACAGCTGCAAGCCAGTGAATACTTTTCACTGCAGTTAGACGAAAGTACTGATATAGCGAATCAAGCACAGCTAATGGTCTACATACGTTTTCTCGGTAAGGACAAATTTATTGAGGAACCTCTCTTGTGTAAACCCCTTGAAGGCAGAACCACAGGTCAGGACATATTTAATATGATCGATCAGTTCATAACGAGCAATTCAATAGACTGGTCTCGGTGTATTGGAGTGTGTACCGACGGTGCTGCCGCTATGACCGGTAAGCACAGTGGCGTCATGACTCTGATAAAAGAGAAAGCACCCAACGCCGTTGGCACACACTGCATGCTTCACCTTGAGGTTGTTGCTAGATCGGATACGTTTGCGGCTGGAGGTTAACGAGAATTATTTATGTTATTTATGAAATTTCCGGGGCAACCCAGTGGTGCAGTAGGTAGTGCTGTTGCCTCACAGCAAGAACGTCGCTGGGTCGCAGGTTCGAACCTCGGCTGGGCTGGGTCAGTTGGCGTTTCTGTGTGGAGTTTGCATGTTCTCCCTGGGTTCGCGTGGGTTTCCTCCGGGTGCTCCGGTTTCCCCCACAGTCCAAAGACATGCAGTACAGGTGAATTGGGTAGGCTAAATTGTCCATAGTGTATGAGTGTGAATGTGTGTGTGGAAGTTCCCAGAGATAGGTTGCGGCTGGAAGGGCATCTGCTGCGTAAAATCGTGCTGGATAAGTTGGTGGTTTATTCCGCTGTGGCGACCCCGCAAGGGACAAAGCCGACAAGAAAATGAATGAATGAATGAATGAAATTTCCGATTTATTGTATTTTATTATCGTCTACCCCCACCCCAACCCCAACCGTCACAGAAACGTTAAAACAGAAGTTGTACCGAGTATTATTTATCTTATCTATTAAAATACCCAATAAATTGTATTTTTTAACCCCTACCCCCACCCCAACCCTAAACCCAACCGTCACAGTTATGTAAAAATATTAATTATTGTTATACAGTGTCATTAAAAAATGCTGCTATATTAATGTAAATATCGCACTTCCGGCCGGCCGCGTATCCAATCTAGACTTTACCGCCTCACGGTGACACTGTATAACAATAATTAATATTTTTACATAACTGTGACGGTTGGGTTTAGGGTTGGGGTGGGGGTAGGGGTAAAAAAATACAATTTATTGGGTAATTTAATAGATAAGATAAATAATACTCGGTACCACATCTGTTTTTACGCTTCTGTGACGGTTGGGTTTGGGGTTGGGGTGGGGATAGACGATAATAAAATACAATAAATCGGAAATTTCATAAATAACATAAATAATTCTCGTTAACCTCCAGCCGCAAACGTATCCGATCTAGCAACAACCCCGTGAGGCTCTTGTGGCCAAGCGCAGTGAAGATGACTTGCATCAAGTGTTGAAGGATGAAATGAAGCCACGTTATGACAAACTATGTAGAAGCCACCAAGCTCATCCGTCCCATTAGGAGTTTTGAATCAGTGAATGATTCAAACTGGTTTGATTGTGTTTGTAACGCAAATGCTGTTCTTCAGGTTTAACTTGTCACATTATAATGCTGTGAAAGAAGGTTCCCTTTTCACTTAATGAAAATATAGTAGCAATTTAGCAGTGCCTTAATTACAAAAGGTACCCAGTTCAATGTAAATATTTTGCGGTTTTCCATGAATACAAGACAGGGAAAAAAACTACAGTAACTACAAATGTTACAAATGTCCAGGTTCAACTTTTCATCTACCAGTGCCTTATTTAAAAAGCTACCTTGTTCAGGTAATGTAAATAATTCGTTTTTTTTTTTTATGAAATATAAAATAATTGTGGCAACGCAGTGGCGCAGTAGGTAGTGCTGTTGCCTCACAGCAAGAACGTCGCTGGGTCGCAGGTTCGAACCTCGGCTGGGCTGGGTCAGTTGGCGTTTCTGTGTGGAGTTTGCATGTTCTCCCTGCGTTCGCGTGGGTTTCCTCCGGGTGCTCCGGTTTCCCCCACAGTCCAAAGACATGCAGTACAGGTGAATTGGGTAAGCTAAATTGTCCGTAGTGTATGAGTGTGAATGTGTGTGTGTGTGGAAATTCCCAGAGATGGGTTGTGGCTGGAAGGGCATCCGCTGCGTAAAATCGTGCTGGATAAGTTGGTGGTTCATTCCACTGTGGCGACCCCGCAAGGGACAAAGCCGACAAGAAAATGAATGAATGAAAAATAATTGTAAGAATCATCATGATGAGCTGCAATTGTGCATGCCTGTGAAATATGAATTATAATGTCTTATACAGAATGTACATGTATACGTTATGCAGAATTTTAGTTTACATATTCATACTTGAAATACATAAGTGCTTTTAAACTTTAAGCAAAGGGGTCCCCTGCAAGGAATCATCATATTTGGGGGTCCCTGAGATTAAAAAGTTTGAAAACCCCTGGTTTAGTAGAGATATTATATGAGAGACTTGCTTTGTTTACCAAATAAAGTGAATCTAATTGGATTTGCATTTTAAACATTAAAAAAAAGTTAAAAAGACATTATTTTTTATTTCACATATTGAGGTTTTAGTTATGATACTCCCAAAATAATTCCAAAATTCTCAGCAGAAATAGCAAAAAACGTCCGCAGATTCCGTCTGGCCCTGGCTATAGGTCTATATTACATGTGTTTATGTACCTTTTTGGTGTTGGAAAATAGGAGTGGCTTTTAAAGGAATGTTCCTACACAATGCAAACTGAATGCAATTGGTAATTAAAGCAAAACTTTGGAGAATGTGCTGTGAAGGTTTCTCACCACGCAGTCTGTGAGTTTGCCCCATTGCTCAAAGTGAGCTCGTAAACTGTCCTCCGTAGTCTCAAAACTGAGTCCACCAATGAACAGCTTTCTGAGCTGCTCTGGCTCCTTCCTGTCACGACCCTGTTCATGGAAGAAGAAAAAAAAAACAGTCAAAATCACACCTTTGACTTTTCATAAATATGCGTCACTGGACTGATAAAATGATCCCTGCAGGGCTCTGTGTGTTGCATAATGCTCAAGCAATTAAGATAACTGTTTAAATCTGATAATAACACACGGCTATTGATTGCACAATATTAACCACACAGCTGGTTTCTCTGTGTGGGTGTTTTCTGAATGCTGTGAGCTCCAGGGGAAGAGAATGAATGACATCCGGTCATCCTTTTACCAAATTAGGCGAGGATGTATATTAATATTCATGAGGTTAAGTGACGTTTCCCATTTAATCCTTCCCAATTGGCTGAAAGACTGACGTTGAAAGCTGGTCAACTGGCCAATTAAGCTACTAAAAAAAGCCAAAGTTATGAATATTAATAAGGATAAGCGTATTAATAATCATTAGCCGTGCCTACGCCATAGTATGATTCGCATTTCAGCCGGTTGGTTTCTGTCGAATTAGGTCTGAACAAACAGAGAACGTAAAGTTGAAGTAGTTTCAGATCAAATTAAACCGTTAAAATTCAAGAAGAGACTGAAAGTAAACAAACCGACGGTTGGAAGCGTCTAGAATATTCTATACCAAAGTGTACACGCGCCATTTTATTAATGTTAGATGTATTTTCCGTGTTTCCTCCGTATTTAGCTTGTTAAAAAAGATGAAATACAGTAAAATATTCAATATCTTGTTGTTTTTTACACGTGTTTAACGTACAAAATCAGGCTTAGCATTTTGTTTACGCTGGTCAATATTACCTTCTCTGAATAAAACATCACCACGTTGTGAAACTGTAGCACGAGTATTGAAGAGAATAACAATAATAGAGTTATTTAAAGAAAAAAATATTAACATATTCGCCTTAACAGCACGCATTCATGCTATATTAATGCGAGTATCCGCAGCTGTATCCTATTTAACGTTAGACTTCAGACACAACGCTAGCTCAACATCATAACTGCACCACGCAGCCTTCCTAACACAAAACAGCGTAATAAACTGGCCAAAGATATGCCTTATCGTGAACATTGCTGACACACATAACGCAAATTCATTTTAATGTGGGAATATTGATAACAGGTACCTCCATGCTGCAGCTTTTGCGCCCCCTCGCTCTGCACGGCGCCACACTGAGATAATAATAATGCAGCAGATGTGATGCCACTTTCCCGCCTCTAGAGGCGCTTCAGGACTTTTCCCGCTTTTTTATATTTTATTCGTTTTTTATTACTGTAAACGATAATATAGATAACAGAAGGCCATATAAAGCACAATATCAACAATGTAGTGACACTGACAAAAATAATACAATATAATAAGCTATACAAAATAGGCATAAGAGAGAGAAAACCACCCTATTTCCTCAGGACTGGTGGCTAAATGGTATTTGCTGCACATTTTGAATAAGCATGGTTGTTATAATGATCTCTGTGCTCATTTTTAATTTAAGAAGGTTATTTGAAAGTTGTTAGAAGTATTCCTTTACTATTAATTAATATGTTAAGTGATATCTTACTCTGCTGTCACTCAAAAGGTTTTTAATTAAGGTAATATAGATTTTGTAGATAAGAAATTTAAAAATAAGTATATAAGAAATTATTTTGTTTGCTATCCTGGTCTTATTAAAAGAATATGTTTTCAAAACATCTTTATAAAACCAAAGAAATCAGATATTGGCTATTTTTTTCTTCCTCCAAAATATAAAGTAGTCCTACATTTTACCAGGATGTATGTATGATATGCAAGTAGGTCTAAATTCTGACATTAACTTTTAATGTGAATTGTAATGTTCCATAATTTTGCCATAATGATATAGAAACTGTTGAACACTTATTTATTCATTGTAAGCTGATTGATCTGTTCTGGTCTGAGATATTTTGATAAAAACAACCTACACTTACCGGCCACTTTATTAGGTACACCTTAGCGGGTTGGACCCCCTTTTGCCTTCAGAATTGCCTTAATCCTTCGTGGCATATATTCAACAAGGTACTGGAAATATTCCTTAGAGATTTTGGTTGTTGACATGATAGCATCACACAGTTGCTGCAGATTTTTCAGCTGCACATCCATGATGTGAATCTCCCGTTCCACCACATCTCAAAAGTGCTCTATTGGATTGAGTTCTGGTGACTGAGGAGGCCATGTGAGTACAGTGAACTTGTCATGTTCAAGATAACCAGTCTGAGATGATTTGCGCTTTATGACATGCTGCATTATTCTGCTGGAAGTAGCCATCAGAAGATGGGCACACTGTAGTCAGAAAGGGATGGTTTGAACTGCAGCAGATCATCTTGACCATGTCTACATGCCTAAAATGCATTGAGTTGCTGCCATTTGATTGGCTGATTAGAAATTTGTGTTAACCAGCAGTTGGCCGGTGAGTGTATACTGTAGTTATTTCTTGGGATATGCTGAAATTTACAGTACATCCGGAGAGCAAAAATAATTTGACTTAATTGCAAATTATTTATTTAATAAAATGTTTCATCTATAACTGTAAAGCATTAAAAACAGCATCCCAATGTATTGGCAGGAGCTTGCATTCTATACAGAGGCTTTAAAATAATGAGAAGTGAAATATATAATAATAATATTCAAATAAATGTTGCATTTTGTTTAATGAATATGTTTTTTTTTAACGCCTATACAATTTAGGGTATTGTTTTGTATATTGCAGTATATAGCTTTTGTATTGCATGTTGTTTAATTTTTGTTATTTTATTTTATTAGTTAATAAGGTTGGTTAATAAATGATAAGGACACCTTCATTCTGGGAGAAAACTTGCTGTTCATCTAAGTAATTACTCACATTTTATAAATATTGTTATTGTTAGTACAAGCAAGCCTTCAAGCAATGCCATCAACATACTATTTGTTTAGTATACAGTGCAAAAGTTCACCTTAAGGATCCTTATTCAGTTCCCATATACTGTAGACCCGGAGCATAAACACAGCCAGCATGTTACCACTCAAAACTAAACATTTGGTCAGAAAATAAATAACCTTTTAAAGGGATAGTTCACCAAAAAATCAGAATTGGATCCCATTAAAATCCTGCTAAAGTGGTCTTGTCAGTTTTGGTTTTAAACTTAAACTGAGTAGAATGTTTTGAAAAGGGAACATACCTTTTGTAAGAGCCATATTTCATAGTTTATTGTTCTAGGTAATTTTCATAAGTTTTTCTGTTATATACTGTGTTCTTGCACATTTGCATGTCATATACTTTGATATTTTTTTTAAATTTTACTTTTCTACTGCGCATGTGTAGTATGCTGCAGAAAGTACGCACGTTTTTTGGAGACATGTGAGTTTAGTGTGATGTGCAGGAGTTGGAGAGCACAAGCTTTTGACCGTAAAAGTGAAATATTGGAGTTATAGTTCATCAGGATGGAACAAACAAGTTGTATGTGAGTGGATTTTGACTACATACGTGTGGATATCTAATGTAAAAATAAATGAAGATACACTGAATTGGATGGACTCTCGTGTCGTGATCAAGCGTAAGAGCACTAATACGCGTCAAAACTTGTGAAATAATGATCATAATGGTTACATGTACCCTACACCTTTGCTGTAGTTTAATAAGTATACTTTAGAATAGTTTAGTTTTTGCAAACTATAACCATGGACTAGGCTACACAACCATAAGCCATAAGTGTTTTTGAAACTGAGACGTATACATCACCTGAAAGCTGAATAAGTAAGCTTTCCATTGATGTGTGGTTTGTTTACACAATATATGTGAAAACCTGGAATCTGAGTGTTTTGATTGAACAAATGAAGTGCTTAAAGGGATAGTTCACCCAAAAATGAGAATTTTGTCATCATTTACCCAACATCCACTTGTTCCAAACCTGTTTGAGTTGGTTTTAAGAAATGTATAAACTTTTAGAGCCACTCGAGTGTGAGTAAACAGGTAGGAAATTGTGATTTTAGGGTGAACTGTCTCTTTAAAACTGGTCTAAAATATTTAATCGACCACTGATTAGGAACTAAATTGGTTCCCATTTAAATCTAAAGTGCCATTGTCAGTTTTGGATTTAAACTTACTGATTAGAATCCTAGATGTTTTGAAAAGGAAACATACTTTTTCAGTATTACTTTGCTGTAGTTTAATGAATATACTTCAGAATAGTTTAGTTTTTGCAAACTATAACAATGGTCCACAAAACCATAAGTCAAAACTGTTGATTTTCTGAAACGGAGTCGTAAACTTTATCTGAAAGCTGAATAAGCAACCTTTTCTTTGCATAAATGTGTGGTTTGTTTGTAGACAATATATGAAAAAATTAAATATTGAGAAAATCGTCTTAAAAATAGAACAAATTAGGTGCTTAAAGGGATAGTTCACCCAAAGATGAACATTTGCTCACAATTTACTCAGCCTCAAGTGGTTGCAAAGCGAAGGTTTCAAAGAGAAGATATTCTGAAGAAAGATGAAAATCTATAACAACAACAGACACTAAGTCAATGGTTACCGGTTTCCAGCATTCTTTTTTTTGCGTTCAACAAAAGAAAGAACTACAAAGATGTTTGGAATAAGTGAAGGCAAATTATGAGTGGTGAACTGTGCCTTTAACATTGCACATTTCTAATCAACAGTAAACAACACTATAGAAGTCAATGGTTACAGGTTTTCAACTTTCTTCAGAATATCTTCTTTTATGTTCAGCAGAAAAAAGAAACTCATAAAGGTTTGGAACAAGTGAAGGGTGAATAAATTATGACAGAATTTTCAGTTTTGGGTGAATTGTCCCTTTAACATTGCACATTTCCAATGAAAAATTGAGTTTGATGTATTTACAGTAATATGATTTACAAAATATCATCATGTAACATGATCTTTACTTGATATCCTAATGATCTTTGTGCGGTAAAAGAAAAATGTCTAATTTTGACCAATAAAATATGACTTTTCCTAATATACCCGCACTGTAAAAGATGATCAATTAGTGCTTTTAGTTCATTGTAACTCATAGATATATACACTAGATGTCGCTTACCCTGCTGTTGTCTATTAGAACAAATGTGTCAATAGAGCCGCCATTTTAGTACAGGGTAGCGCTCCTTTGAAATGAATGCGGGACCAAGGTGAAGCGGAGGACTGTGGCCATCCAAAGCCAGAGAAATACACATATACACATATATCTATGATCGGGAGTTTTCCCCGGTGGTCAGTAAGCAAATATTTTTTTCAATTACGAAATATTATAATTTTACATCACTTTTCTATTGGTGAATGTGACCGCACGGGCATTCCTGACAAAAAGTGATGTTTGTGTGCATGGAAATGCATTACCCTCCTTCCCTGTTTAATTTGATCTAATCCATGTCCTGAAACACACCCCCTCACCTGCTTTCACTTCTCATTCTGACGGAGGGAGCGATCCGTTTGTGAATGAATCTCCGTTATGAACGACTCGTTCACTTAGCTGACAATAATACAAGTTTCTAGCACGGCAGCGTCTTCTTGTCATATTTCATAACATAGTTTGCTTATTTTATTCAACAAAACTAGCATAAGTCTAGAATTTAGTGCGAGTTGGTGCTACTTTGCCTTATGGTGACTGCAGTAAGAGACTGTATTATCATCAATAACATTACTTTTTAAGCACAAAAGTTCATAACATACAGTACAAAAACATAAAAAACTAAATCTTACCTATGAAATGTTCTGCCTTTGTGCTTTGTTTTCTTTGTTTGCTCGTTACTACAACGCAAACACAGCGCTAAAGTCCAGCATCTTCACATTGGCACACTGTCTTGACTAGTGCGGTTGAATGACGTTTGTCCTAGAAGCACTGTACCAATGTGGCGGCGCTATTGACGCATGCTCAGGGTCCCTATGCGATATCTAGTGTATATATCTATAATTGTAACTCATTAAACTAAGTTAAGCATGTTCTAACTTAATTTTATAAGTTACGTAAGCTGTTTTACGCCAGTTTAACATAATATAAGTTCTGTAGACCAATAAGGTTAATTTGATTCAGCTTAAAAATTTAGGGCAACCAGGATTTTTTTACAAGACTGGTTTTGTTGTCCATGGTCACATGTTATACTTATGCATACTGACCGTTTAATTAAATGCTACGACTTTCATTTTCAGTTTGATCGTTATGTGGGACATTAACAGGCAGATGTGTCTTTTACATTCACTCAAAAAACATATTATTGCTGCTTGTTCAAATTACTGATTTAAAATGAGCTGAAACAACACAATTCTTGAGATTTCTTTGAGAAAACTTAATTGTTTTATGTTCAGTCTACTTTATTGTTAATAATTAACTGAGTCAATGTGTGTTGGGACAACATTAATGAATTGTTTGGAGCCCTGCATTTCTTTACAGTGTTGTTGAAGACTCAGATTTTAATGATAACTTTGAGATATGAGCTGATATACCAGATGATGATACACAAAAACCTGTTATTCAAAACTTGTTTTAGCAGAAAAGCCACTGATGAAGATAACTCCACATGACCAGATGATCTGTAAAAATCTCTTCCCCAAATCACTTGAATGTCCCCACAAGTATATAAATACCCGTACATTTTGACCTTGTGGGGACATATTTGGGCTCATACAGCTCATAAATCATACAGAATTAAGTAAAAATACAGAATGTTTGCTGTGAGGGTTGGGTTTAGGGGTAAGGTCAGGGGAGGAGTATACAATATACAGCCGGTGCAATAGAAACATCATTATGTTTGTGGGAAGTCCCCATAAAGATAGCTGGACAAGTGTGTGTTTGTGTGAAGTGTTTTCTTTATTTATCTGATGTTGTGAGGACCAAACGTCACACAAAGATATGTTTTATTATTGTGAGAACCAATCAGAGCCTTTAAGTCTAGATTTAGGATTAGTGTATAGACAGAAGTCTGTAGGTTTAATGCTGTTTTCAAGAAGGTCTGGATGGAGAACATTTTTGTGACATGTGGAATTGGCTCAGTTTGTACCTGTGGGATTTCCTGCTAGTTATCATACACATTTGAGTACAAAAATACTATAGTAATTAAATTGTATAGTGTTTTTGAACATTACTAAGTGTACTACACTACCTGACAAAGTCTTGTTGTGGATCCCAGTTGTAAGAGCAACACATAATAACTCGACTTCTAGTTGATCATTTGGAAAAGTGTCAGAAGGTGGATTATTCTGATGAATCATCTGTTGATCTGCATCACAATCATCACAAATACTGCAGAAGACCTACTGGAACCAGCATGGAGCCAAGATTCTCACAGAAATCAGCCAAGTTTGGTGAAGGAACAATCATGGTTTGGGGTTACATTCAGTATGGGAGAGATCTGCAGAGTGGATGATCAACATCAACAGCCTGAGGTATCAAGACATTTGTGCTGCCCATTACATTACAAACTACAGGAGAGGGACAATTCTTCAGCAGGATAGCGCTCCTTCTCATACTTCAGCCTTCACATCAAAGCTCCTGAAAGCAAAGAAGGTCAAGGTGCTCCAGGATTGGCCAGCCCAGTCACCAAACATGAACATTATTGAGCATGTCTGGGGTAAGATGAAGGACGAGGCATTGAAGATGAATCCAAAGAATCTTGATGAAGTCTGAGAGTCCTGCAAGAACGCTTTCTTTGGCAGTCCAGATGGCGCATTGGGTAGCGATGTCGTCTCACAGCAAGAAGGTCGCTGGTTCGAGCCTCGGCTGGGTCAGTTGGCATTTCTGTATGGAGTTTGCATGCTCTCCCCGTGTCAGCGTGGGTTTCCTCCGGGTGCTCCGGTTTCCCCCAAACCCAAAGACATGTGCTATAGGTGAATTGGGTAAGCTAAAATTGTCCGTAGTGTATGTGTGTGAAGAATGTATGTGAATGTTTCCTAGTACTGGGTTGCAGCTGGAAGGGCATAAACATGTGCTGGATAAGTTGGTGGTTCATTACGCTGTGGCGACCCCTGATTAATAAAGGGATTAAGCCGAAAAAAAAGTTGGTGGTCACAAAAATGATGCTATATTGACGTGCGCATGCCCAGTATTTGGGTAAAGTCTAGATCGGATACGCGGCCGGCCAGAAGTGTGATATGCACATTAATATAGCGGGATTTTTTTATGACAACGTATTACAATAATTAATATTTTTACAGTACTGTTACGGTTGGGTTTAGGGTGGGGGTAGGGGTTAAAAAATACAATTTATTGGGTAATTTAATAGATAAGATAAATTATACTCGGTACAACTACTGTTTTTATGCTTTTGTGACAGTTGGGTTTAGGGTTGGGGTGGGGGTAGACGATAATAAAATACAATAAATCGGAAATTTCTTAAATAACATAAATAATTCTCGTTAAATTTCGGCCGCAAACGTATCCGATCTAGCAACAACCCAGTATTTGGTTTTTGGGTTGCCAGGTATGCATTCCGGGATCCATATCCATTAAGAAACGAGTTTTATTTAATATTAATGAGAAATAAACAGTTTTTGAGGCCATTGTAAAGTATGCCTACTCAATTAATACAACCCGGAATATCCTTTTTTATCAGCAATTGCATTATTTAAAAAAAATCCTAAATGTGCGGGAAATCCGTCACCCTGGCAACACTGCACACGAGGTCAAGAGTTAAAAGCCTTAAATGAGAGTTTAGCGCGCCACCTGCTGGTCAATCACGCGCCTCAAATCACATTAGTGTTAGTTGCTAGACCTGGACACAGTGTGATAATGACAGACATCATTAATAAAATGAACTTGTACGCGGCATACTACTTTTAACTGTTGAATAAATCGACGTATAAATGGCCTTGTCAAAAAGCTATCTGGCAGACGCATGAATGCTGATTTACAGCGGTTTTATGAGATGGTTATAATGCGTATCATCATTACCACAATTTGACAGATGAAATACTACCACAATAAAACAGCCACTCTCACTTCCAATATTAGAGCGCTTTTATTTATTGGCAGATGTCTGCTTCGGATTTATTAGCCGAGCATTTATATTTTGGTTAAAAGAGGAACAGTTTCTCCCTCTTTATCTCTCTTCACGACAGAGCTGGTAGATGCATGTTAGTTCCAGCTCATTTCTTTCTTAATTAAACAGCTAAAAGCTCCTGGACAGTATGTTCTGGTGAACACTGTGACCTTTAATGAGCCTGCTGGCTGGTTTTATCTAATGTGCATGTGTGATAATCTGATTTATTTGGATTGTAAACAGCACTCGGCGCTGTAAAGCTGTCTATCACTCAAACCGAGAGAAATGCACTATATATGTCTGAACTTCTGTTATCAAAGGTCGAATAATGCCTATTTAAATCTACATAGTTGTTTTAAGACAAAGAGATGCGTTTAGTTTTTCCTCAGATCTACATTTGGTAGCTATATTTACTGTAAACACTTTAATGTCAGCTTGAAATCAAAATGTACAATGTTTATTTTGCTACCCTGCTGAAAAACCAGCTTAAACCAGCCTAAGCTGGTTTTAGCTGGTCGACTAGCCTGGTTTTAGAGGGGTTTTGGCCATTTCCAGCCTGGTCTTAGCTGGTAAGGCTGGAAAATGACCAGCTTAAACCAGCTTGACCGACCTGGTTTAAGCTGGACATAGCTGGTTTTGGCTTGTCAAGCTGGTTTTAGCTGGTCAACTCCCAGCCTGACCAGCTAAGACCAGGTTGGAAATGGCTGGAAACCAGCCTGGAAATGGCCAAAACCCCTCTAAAACCAGGCTGGTCGACCAGCTAAAACCAGCCAACCAGCTTAGGCTGGCTGGATTTTAGACTTTTTAACCAATAGAACACAAAGAGTGCGAATAAACTGTTCCCTGTCTGAAAGCCTGTGCTCCTCCACCGGTTCACCTCAAGGGTGTGTGCTATCCCCACTTTTATTTGTTCTGTACACAAACATGTGTCAGAGCACATTTGAAAATCATTTCATTTTAAAATATGCAGACGACACTGTGATTGTAAGCCTCCTCCAAGGAGATGAAAATACTCATGGTCCCATAGTAGATAATTTTGTTCAGTGGTGTGAGGAGTCTAATCTAAAACTTAATGCAACAAAAACTAAGGATATGGTTATTGATTTTAGAAGGAATCATATAGCAGCTGAGGTGACTAGGCCTGTCACGATATCTATTTTTTGTTGTACGATATATTGCACCAAAATATATTGCGATAAACGATATTATTGTCATTTTAAGACCATTTTATGCCACTCATTATATAATGCCAGAATGACAATATAATATCCCAATGCAAGTACACTCTTTCAAAAAACGCACAATATTTTATTTTCTTAAGAATATTTAATTTAATTATAGTCATTTTAACAATTCAATAATAAGGCATTGGAATCAGACTGTGAAAACGCATATCCTAAATGAATAATAATTAGTGTTAACAAAAAAGTGCAAGGTGAAAAGTAATATATCTGCTACCAGATCTATTTCCAGTTGTCAGACATACACATGAAAATATACTATAGTAATTTATAGTAAATACTATAGTGTTTAAACCATACTGACACCTCCAGTAGAGTTAGAGATGTTGCACAATCAGTTAAAATGTTGCTAGAATTGTTTTTATGTATGGGCGATATTTATTGCATCACTAAAAATAATTGAATTGATATCCATGTGTTGTGCGATAAGTCGATATATTGATTATTGTGACAGGCCTAGAGGTGACGAACATTAGGGGTCTAAAAGTAGAATGTGTGGAGAACTACAAATATTTAGGTACCATTATAGACCGATCTTCAAACTTTGAGGCAAATTGTGATGCTGTGTGCAAGAAGGGGCATCAGCGCCTATATTGTCATAGGAAGCTATCACGTTTTCACATTGTCCCTAATATGCTTACTCTTTTTTTATCGTGCATTTATTGAGTCTATACTATCCTTCGTTCTGGTGGCATGGTTTCTCAAAAACAGGAATAGACTGAGCCAGGTTGTAAGGTGGTCTAGCAGGTTGATTGGTGAATCACAGCTGAGTATTGAATCTCTGTATAGTCGGCAGCTTTTACGGATTGCCCAGAACATTAGTAGTTGTAGCTTTCATCCTCTGTCTGAGGAGTTTATCCTGCTCCCTTCGGGTCGAAGGTTTCAGATGCTTTTTAGTAGGACAAAACGATTTAGGAATAGCTTTGTCCTATCATCTATTGTCGCGCTGAATAAATTGTAATCTTTTATAAGGTACTTTGTATGCGTATATGTGGGTATGTATATGTATGATTTAATTGTTTGTATCAAATGCCAAACTTTGCTGCAAAAAGAATCTACCTACGGGTACTAATAAAGTCAACTAACTAACTAACTAGGCTGGTTTAAGCTGGATTTTTCAGCAGGGTAGCTAGTTTATTTTGTTATTCATTCATTCATTTTGGCTCAGTCCCTTTATTAATCTGGGGTCGCCACAGCTGAATGAACCGCCAATTTATCCAGCATATGTTTTACGCAGCAGATGCCCTTCCAGCTGCAACCCATCACCGGGAAACACCCATACACACACATACAGACACTTTTGTCATGTCTTTGGACTTGTGGGGGAAACCGGAGCACCCAGAGGAAACCCACGCAAGCACAGGGAGAACATGCAAACTCCACACAGAAATGCCAACTGGCCCAGCCGAGGCTCGGACCAGCGACCTTTTTGCTGTGAGACGACAGCGCTACATACTGCTGTTATTCTTAGGGTGAATAATAATAATGAATAACTAACTAATTCTTCCAGGTTGACTTTAAGCTTTCACTGGACGTTTAGCGGTATGGGAAGAAACACTAGCTGTGCATATACCCTATTGATAATGAAAATATATGTATGTCTATTGTCGTGTGTGTGTGTGTGTGTCTGATCACACTGATAGATCTGCTGCTGTATTATTACTGTTATTATTAATGTTCTTCTTCTGCTGCTGCTGTTGTGTTTACTGTGACGGTGATGCATGGAGTCTTCTGAGATCGTCCCACACGCGCAATATAACTCTGTAAGTAACTCTCTCTGATGTGGGCTGAGCGTGTGTGTGTGTTGTTCAGTATCTGAGCTGTACAGATGTAGTATGATGGATGTGAAGAGTTTGACTTCAAAGCTCAGCTGTTGATCACACACACACTCACACACCTCTGTAGAGTTACAGTCCACAGTCAGCTGACAGACGATGTGTCAAATCCCACACACACGTGCATGCAAACACACACCGATGCACAACAGTTAAGGCATTTCTCAAAGCAATTAGTCATTTGTGCACATCATAGTAGCAGTTTCTCACTCCCTCCAACAAATTGCCAATGCTTTTGGACATGCATCAATTGCTTTCATACAACTCTCTGCTGTTTTGTAACATTATCATTTGCTTATGTCATGTCAGACAAAATTAACTAAACTTGTGGATGCTGAATAGTCATTCCATATAAAACTAAGGGTGCTTTCACATATGTGGGTCGGTTCATTTGGTCCGGACCAAAGGCAACAAATGATACATTGTAGCATTTTTCTGCCGTTTTGGGTCCCTTTCACACCACACTGATTGCTTTGGTCCGAACCAGCTGAAACGAACCAAAATGCAGTCATGTGACAAAATCTACATCACTCACTGGCCAGATGTTATTGAACGCATTTCCTAAACTGCTTTTCAATTGGTCAGAATTCACGTGGAACTACCGCAAATAAACAAACCGGCAGACACACAATGTCGCTGCGCTGGCTGACGCAGTATCCCTGCTCATAGTATACTATGTAGTTTGTATGCATCACTTTAGACAAACTATACATTTCGAGAATGAAGGGCGGCTGGGGCTGGAAAACAATGTTTTAATGCATTGCAATCGACGAAAGCATTAGGAGAAGGCGTGAAATAATTTAGCTAAACTGCGACATGGTCATCTTTTGGAAATATCACCAATGATCCATCAGGTAATGTTTCTCTCTCTCTCCCTCCTTCTCTCTCTCTCTGTTTAAAACTGTTGGTAAGGCGCTGTCAACAAATATTTTTCCTCCAAACCCCATAAGATAGACAGCGCATCG
>LR812527.1:2358291-2485791 GCA_903798195.1 Danio kyathit
TTACTCAATTTATTTACTTATTTCCCACATTTATTAATCTGGGGTCGCCACAGCGGAATGAATCGCCAACTTATCCAGCACATTTTTACGCAGCGGATACCCTTCCAGCCGCAACCCATCCCTGGGAAACATCCATACACTCACATCCATACACTCATTCACACACATACACTACGGACAATTTAGCCTACCCAATTCACCTGTACCGCATGTCTTTGGACTGAGGGGGAAACCGGAGCACTCGGAGGAAACCCACACGAACGCAGGGAGAACATGCAAACTCCACACAGAAACGCCAACTGACCCAGCCAAGGTTCAAACCTGACCCAGTCGAGGTTCGAACCTGGGACCCAGCAACGTCACTGCCTACTGCGCCACTGCATCGCCTCCGTAGCTAAATTGGGTAAGCTAAATTGTCCGTAGTGTGTGTGTGTGAATGTGAGAGTGTATGGGTGTTTCCCAGCCGGAGGAAACCCACGCCAACTTGGGGAGAACATGCAAACTACACAAAGAAACACCAACTGACCCAGACGGGACTCGAACCAGTGACCTTGTTGCTGTGTGAAAAGCAGATTGTTTATTTATTTAGCTATTCAGAGTAGTAAATAATGATACACATTGCATATTAAAATAATTAATACTTTCTAAGCTAAATAATTATAATTTAAAATATAATAATAAAACAGTTATTAATTAATGTATTATTATATATTTATAAAAATTATAATTATTTTTCAGAATAAATCCATTAACAATTCTTAATTAATAATGTACACAACAAAAAATAATGCTGGGTATTAACTCAATGTTGGGTCAAATATAGACAAACAGGATTAAAAATGTCATTTATATATAAAAAAATATCAGTTGGGTTTGTCCATATTTAACCCAATATTTTTTACTTTAGCTTTCTAAAAACTAAAGATCTCTTATACTTATTATTCATTCATTTTCTTTTTGGCTTAGTCCCTTTATTAATCAGGGGTCGCCACAGCGGAATGAACCGCCAACTTATTCAGCATATGTTTTATGCAGCGGATGCCCTTTCAGCACTGGAAAAAAATGATACCCTCTCATTCACTCACATACACTACGGACAATGTAGCCCACCCAATTCATCTGTACCACATGTCTTTGGACTTGTGGGGGAAACCAGAGCACCTGGAGGAAACCCACGCCAACACGGGAGAACATGCAAACTCCACACAGAAACGGCAACTGACCCAGCCGAGGCTCGAACCAGTGACCTTCTTGCTGTGAGGTGATCATGCTACCCACTGCCCCATAATTATATTATTCATCCATCTTTTCGGCTTAGTCCCTTTATTAATCTGGGGTCGCCACAGCGGAATGAACCGCCAACTTATCCAGCATATGTTTTACGCAGCGGATGCCTTTCCAACTGCAACCCATCACTGGGAAACACCCATACACTCTCATTCACACAAATACACTATGGACAATTTAGTTTACCCAACTCACCTGTACCGCATGTCTTTGGACTGTGGGGGAAACCAGAGCACCCGGAGGAAACCCACGTGAATGCAGGGAGAACATGCAAACTCCACACAGAAACGCCACCTGACCCAGCCGAGGCTCAAACCAGTGACCTTATACCAACTTCGCCACCGTGTCGTCCCATAATTATATTAATAGTTCTTAATTAATAATATACACAACAAAAAAATCAATGCTGGGTATTAACTTAATGTTGGGTCAAATATAGACAAACAGTTGGGTTAAAAAATTTAATTTACATAGAATAAAATAAAAAATCAGTTGTTTTTGTCCCTATTTGACCCAATATGCTTTCACTTTAGCTTTCTGGAAGCTAAAAATCTCTGATTATATTATTATATTTATTATCTATAATATATTTTATATATCATTATTTAAGTGTATCTCATTTCATTATCATATTTATTTATTTAGGCCTACTATACCTTATGAAAAAATACTAGAGTAATAGTGATAGTAAATAGTGCTTTTGCATTATTATATATAATAGTAATATTAATATAGTACAGCACTTTGCTAATGAAAACTTCAGCATATTGTAGTATTAGCTATAGTGAACTGATAAACAGTATATCCTTTAGTTTTTACTACAGTAAACTGTAGTGTATTGTAGTATAATATACCCCAGTAGACAACTAGTACTGGGATATTTGTTTATGTTACTATACATGTAGGTTTTGTGTTAGTATGACAACTATAATTACCACAACACGCTAATCAAATTACTTTACTATTGTTCAAAAACACCATAGTATTAATGACTTTTTTTAAATGTGCGGCCTAAACATTTCTTTTAAAAAATGTATTACTGACGTCAGTATATTTAAATAATATTAAATAGTATATTTGCCCAAGCACTGGGGTGTGGTAAAACATAGGGGCAATAAAAAATAAGTCAGAGTAATTGGCGGTTCATTCGACCACTGACAAATCAGGCACTAAGCTGAAGGATAGTCTGTGAATAAATAGTATATTTAAAATGTATAAAATATTAAGGGATCTAGTAGCTAAAAAACATTTATCCTAAAATAATCAATTACAAATGATATGAAAAGAAGCTTCTCGTGAAGAAAACCTGCATTTTATTTACACTAATATCACTGCGCATATGGATGCTGATAACAGCATATGCGCCATTTTACTGCTGTGCACCCACAGTGCTGCATTTCTTCAAACATCCGCAAGATGGCGCTCTAATCCACGAAAATACACAAACATCACGACGAATCACTGAGCATTACATTTATGACACAACAACAATGCGTCAGGCAGTAAATCCATGTTTTATTGACGGCGGGTTTTCACTCACTTCCCTTTTCATAGAAGATATAATCACTCAAATTACTTTAACACAATATCTGTTTATAAAAAGCCAACATCAGTGTGAGAAAACTGTTGAAATATAAGCTATTAGAGGCCTACTTTAAATACAATACAGTAGTTATTTCCTATTAAACAATTTCTGTTTGATGCTATAAAGATTTTTTACAAATTATTTTATTATTATTTTTATACTCTGATATAAAATAATTTTGCATAATTATAAAAATTAAATCAACTTAACAGTTCCAAGTTACAACGGGTTTATTTACATTATTTCTGTAAAGTCAACTTATTGCTTTTAAGGCAATTGGTTTACTCACTTTAAGTAACTAATCACTTTTTACAATGTAATTAACTCATTACCTTCAACACTGAGTTCAAAACTCTTTTCAAATGAGTAACTTTCAGTACATTTTGAGTTAACGACACTCATTTCATTTGATAATGTTGGCTGTTGGGTTTTACAGTGTATATATTAAATATTAATGCGTCATCTCTGGCCTGACCAACAAGAGAGACAGGATGTCCACCAAGATATTTTTTTTTCATGGATGATATTTTGTAGTTTTTTGTGCATTTGTGGTATCAAAAAATAAATAAATAAATTATATATATATATATATATATATATATATATATATATATATATATATATATATACTACTCTATAATTGAACAAGTAAGATTGCACTTTGCATGTAATACTTTTGTACAAAAAAATAAATGTACTGTATAAATACAAATGTTCATTTTTTTCTCCTAGTACTATTGACTCTTCTAAACAAATATCAGATTTTTTTTTTACTTTAATTTCCATGGTTGACTGTCATGGGGAAAAACAACTAATTATTTTAAGCAGTGTGGCTCACACGATTCCAAATACTGTGCATTTTATGTTTTGGTGGTCTTGGCCAAATTGCTGACACAATAACTAGGTTTTGAAGCATACATGTTTGGGTGAGTAACTACATTTTGCAAGCATGCAATTGAGTTATGAAGTTCCAGCAAACAGTTTTGAGATTTGCACCCACAGTTTAGAGAATGTTAAGACTGTTTTAAAAATGTGCTAAAGCAATTGAGAAAAACTAATATATATAAAAAGTTTTACTCATGTGAATGATTCTAAACAAATTACACACTTAGGCTACAGTGGATCAGGGCCGGCCCGGTACATTTGGGGGCCCTAAGCAGATTAATTTTGGGGCCCTACATTGCTCTAAATAGTGTATTGCTATTGCAAACCAGCCCACAATGATTATATTGCTTATTAAATACAATCAATGAAACTGAAAAGTAAAGCCTGATTTGTTCTTAATATCTGTCAGAATGATTTGGACATTTTAAAACAGCACTGTTTTTGTCAACTAGCAGCTTAAAAAATTAGGAATTAAACTATCTTTAATAAAGGGACCAGTGATTCCTACTTCTGGAGTGTTTAAAACATATTTATTTTAATTAGGAAGCAGATTTAAGATTCTATAAAAGATTCTAGGTTGAGTTTTTTCTTCTTATAAATTCCAAAAGCAAAAACCCTGCAATGAAACGACACTTAACAATAATTTGCTAAAAGTGAAAATGCATTACTCAGTAATAAAATATACATTCTGAACTCATTAAAAACTCAAAAACAACAACAACAACAACAACAACAACAACAAAACAATTAACATTAATGTAAATTATATTCCTGTTGATCACATGACCTTCACACAAAAAAATTTCAATTTTAATAAAATTGTGATTTTTTTTTTCAGTGAAAATGTCTAAATATTTAATTACTAAAGCACTGTCAATGATGATAATTCGTAAAATGCAAATAAAAATGATTTCAGCAAGGAAACCGCTTGCACCACTAGTGGGTTGTGGGGGCCCCCCAGTGGCGGCGGGGCCCTAAGCAGCCGCTGAGTTCGCTTATAGGCAGGGCCGGCTATGCCGTGGATTTTGTGATACATCTAACTCGTCAAAATCGATTTCAGGAAAGTCTTTTAAATAAATAAATAAAATGGAATTTTGGACTTGTTTTTGTTTACATCAATGTTAGATGTGAATTTAATGTCGTTTTGACATCAAGATGGTCAATTGACATGAAATAGATTAGCATTTTTGACATGACATGTTATTTTGACATCGTTTTGGTCAGATCCTGGCTTTCCCAAACCCTCTTTACTTAAAATTTAGTCTTCCTCTTCTTGACTTTTGTATTAAGCAACTGATAAAACAACAACTTTAAACTACATCTTATTTATTTACAGTCAAATGACGGCTTCGCTCTGGCCGCTAATCCGCCATCTTTCAACAGTGTTGTTAAATTATACTTCCGTCTTTAAACTGGACCACACAATCCCAATATGTCTCTCGCAGTTCATTACCAGAGGGAAGCATTTGGAGCAGTGACCCGGCAGACCCGTGTGTCCCCTGATCAAAGGGCCCCTGTGACGCGGCGCCGTGACGTCAGCGGGCGCCGCGGGAATCTGGAGCGGCGCGTTGTTGACCTGAGGTGCGCCTCGCCTTGACTGCATTGTAGACGAGAGCAGGCGGCTGCAGTAAGAGGAGGGCTCAAAAAATACATCAGAAGTCGGACACCTCCCGAATCTCGCTGTTTTGCCGCCTGGAAACGTCACCAGTGGTGAAGATCGCGTTCGCGTTTTCTATCGCGGACGAATGACCTCATGACAAAATACTATGGTGATTTATAGTAAATATTATAGTGTTTTTGAACATGTTTTTTTCAGTACTGGGTTATGTTCATAGTAATTGTGACACCAGAGCAACTATAGAATTTAAATAGGCTATTTGTTATAATATGGTTCAAAAACACTATAGTATTCCTATAAATTACTGTAGTATTTTTTAATGAGGGAGTGGATGCAATTAAAACATCACTGTTTTTACAAAAAGATGGTCACAATCACAGAAGATGAACAGCTCATTACTTAAAATATAAATCTGTGTATTCAACAGTGGTAAATGTTAAAAGAATGACAAAATAAACAGCTTATGCAGCAAGACAGCTTTCAAGAAATCTAATTTGGCTACATTATAAATTAAGTATAGCAAGATGCTTTTGGTCATGACAAATGTTTGTTTATTTGTTTTGCTAGGAATGTCCCTAGAATTTGGCATTTTATTCAACAAGTGGTCCATTTCAATAGTCATTTCAGACTTTAGAGGGCATTAGAAGGTATAAAGGGAAATACAACTGAAGACAAAAATCTCAGCCCTCTTGTGAAGTTTAAAGAAATGGTCTTGCATCAAATATGTGAAAGTGCTGTTTAACAGATTTTGTTTTCAACAGTTTTATAAACTAATTTCTACTAACTCATTTCTCTAGTCTTTGCCATGATGACAGTATTATATTATATATTTTACAAAATATTTTACCAGTTTTTTGCAGGATACTAGTATTCAGCCTAAAGTGCAATTTAAAGAGTTAACTATAGATTAATTATGCTAAGATAAATGAGGAAAGCCATTGGACAACAGTGGTTAGTTCTGCAGACATAAAGAAATTATAAAGGGGCTAATTATATTGACATGCTTATTAGGCCTATAAACAGCTTTTACTCCAGCCAGACTAAAATAAACAGCCTAAGACTTTCTCCAGAATAAAAACTATAGGCTGTAGGAAATACTGGGAACATGCTCTTGATCTATTAAACAGAACTTTTGACTTCACATACATGTGTGTGTTTTGTTTTGTTTACTACACCCCTTATGAAACCACACAAAGATGAGGCATAATGGCAAAACTGTCTGATTACCACATGTATGCATATGTGTATGTATTGGATTGATTTTCATGGAATAACGTTGCATAAAAATTACAATACAAACTTTACACAAACATACAAAATGAAATTAAAAATGTAAAACAGAAAATTCGTTAGGACCATTGTTTTTGTTTACATCCCACAAAATGGTCTATATAGATATAACAAATACAAAGTAAAGACAGAGAAAGTTTACAGAACTGGACGAATGAATGAATGAATGAATGAATGAATGAATGAATGAATGAATGAATGAATACAAAGTCAGGGAAAAAAGTTCAAAGCAAAATTACAAGTAAATTACAATGAATAAATAAATAGGCTAAATAAAGAAACAAATAAAGCAGGAAAATAAAAGTTTAGAGCAGTGGTTCTCAACTGGTTTGGCCATGGGACCCACATTTTTACATGGTCATCAAGCCGCGACCCAAACTTTTAGGAACTATAATATAATTTTAGGAATTATAATTAATTTGTATTTATTTGTTAACATACACAAATAGTGACAGATAAATCACAAGTCACCAATATTTACAAATAAACAATATTTTATTGCTGTCATTTAACAAAATGTATCAAATTATAGAAATATTACAAAGTAAGGGTAAGAAAAGGTTCAGTTACCATGAACTAAACTGAACTGTTAATAAAACATTAACACTGATCCTGTTGAACAGAACAAATCAGCAAATTACAGTAAAATTATTAAAACAATCATAACCATTTTTACATCTAATATGACAGCAATTATAAACATCTGTTTCACTTAACAGTAATTTGGAAAGCTAATGAGATAACTGAGTATGTGCTTTACTCATGATAAGAGTTTCAAAGTCTGGGGTGATGGTAGACCCGAAGATCGTGCTCTATGTCCAACCTGTTCCTTTGCTTTGACTTAAGCTGCACCAAGGAAGAGAAGCCACTTTCACACAAATATGTAGTGCTGAATGGTAGGATGGATTTGATCGCACGAATGGCAAGGGACGAATACTCAGAAAGCACTTTGCGGCACCAAAACGGCTCCACAAGCTGATTCTCTTTGTTCCTCGGCAACGTGATGCTTTCCACGTCGATTCCAAAGGGATTGCTCATCCACGGATCATCATAATGTTTATCGGGAAGTAGTCGGTACGGTTGTCGCGCGCGCATTTCAAAATAAAAGTCCGGTATAAGCAAAATAAGTTAAAAAATGAAACTTTAGTTGTTTTTTTGACCACACACTCCGCGACCCACTGAAAATGTTCCCGCGACCCACTTTTGGGTCGCGACCCACCAGTTGAGAAACACTGGTTTAGAGCACAATTAAAAGTAAATTACAGTAAATAAATAAATAAATAAAGCAGGAAAATAAAAGTTTAGAGCACAATTAAAAGTAAATTACAGTAAATAAATAAATAAATAGGCTAAATAAATAAACAAATAAAGCAGGAAAATAAAAGTTTAGAGCACAATTAAAAGTAAATTACAGTAAATAAATAAATAAATAGGCTAAATAAATAAACAAATAAAGCAGGAAAATAAAAGTTTAGAGCACAATTAAAAGTAAATTACAGTAAATAAATAAATAAATAGGCTAAATAAATAAACAAATAAAGCAGGAAAATAAAAGTTCAGGGCACAATTAAAAGTAAATTACAGTAAATAAATAAATAAATAAAGCAGGAAAAAAGTTCAGAGCACAATTACAAGTAAATTACAGTAAATAAATGAATAAAGCAGGAAAATAAAAGTTCAGAGCCCAACTACAAGTAAATGACAAACATACATAAATAAATAAATAAATAAATAAATAGGCTAAATAAATAAATAAATAGGATAAATAAATAAACAAATAAAGCAGGAAAATAAAAGTTCAGAGCCCAACTACAAGTAAATGACAAACATACATAAATAAATAAATAAATAAATAAATAGGCTAAATAAATAAATAAATAGGCTAAATAAATAAGCAAATAAAGCAGGAAAATAAAAGTTCAAAGCACAATTAAAAGTAAATTACAGTAAATAAATAAATAAATAAATAAATAAATAGGCTAAATAAATAAGCAAATAAAGCAGGAAAATAAAAGTTCAGAGCACAATTAAAAGTAAATAAATAAATAAATAAATAAATAAATAGGCTAAATAAATAAGCAAATAAAGCAGGAAAATAAACGTTCAGGGCACAATTAAAAGTAAATTACAGTAAATAAATAAATAAATAAAGCAGGAAAAAAGTTCAGAGCACAATTACAAGTAAATTACAGTAAATAAATGAATAAAGCAGGAAAATAAAAGTTCAGAGCCCAACTACAATAAATGACAAACATAAATAAATAAATAAATAAATAAATAAATAGGCTAAATAAATAAGCAAATAAAGCAGGAAAATAAAAGTTCAAGGCACAATTAAAAGTAAATTACAGTAAATAAATAAATAAATAAATAAATAAATAGGCTAAATAAATAAGCAAATAAAGCAGGAAAATAAAAGTTCAGAGCACAATTAAAAGTAAATTACAGTAAATAAATAAATAAATAAATAAATAGGCTAAATAAATAAGCAAATAAAGCAGGAAAATAAAAGTTCAAAGCACAATTAAAAGTAAATTACAGTAAATAAATAAATAAATAAATAAATAAATAAATAGGCTAAATAAATAAGCAAATAAAGCAGGAAAATAAAAGTTCAAAGCACAATTAAAAGTAAATTACAGTAAATAAATAAATAAATAAATAAATAAATAAGCTAAATAAATAAGCAAATAAAGCAGGAAAATAAAAGTTCAAAGCACAATTAAAAGTAAATTACAGTAAATAAATAAATAAATAAATAAATAAATAAATAAATAGGCTAAATAAATAAGCAAATAAAGCAGGAAAAAAGTACAGAGCACAATTACAAGTAAATTACAGTAAATAAATGAATAAAGCAGGAAAATAAAAGTTCAGAGCCCAACTACAAGTAAATGACAAACATACATAAATGAATAAATAAATAAATAAATAGGCTAAATAAATAAATAAATAGGCTAAATAAATAAACAAATAAAGCAGGAAAATAAAAGTTTAGAGCACAATTAAAAGTAAATTACAGTAAATAAATCAATAAATAAATAAATAAATAAATAAGCTAAATAAATAAGCAAATAAAGCAGGAAAATAAAAGTTCAGAGCACAATTAAAAGTAAATTACAGTAAATAAATAAATAAATAAATAAATAAATAAATAGGCTAAATAAATAAGCAAATAAAGCAGGAAAATAAAAGTTCAGAGCACAATTAAAAGTAAATTACAGTAAATAAATAAATAAAGCAGGAAAATAAAAGTTCAGAGCACAACTACAAGTAAATGACAAACATACATACATAAATAAATAAATAACCAATTAGCCTATATATTTTCAAATATGTTGAAGGTCTTTATATAACTTTACAATTTAGCTGTTGTACTCAATTTCAAAGATAAAGACAGGTAAAATGGCTCATTGTTTAGTGTATTTGCATTTGTAAATATTTGTAATGTGTATTTATATAGCGCATTTATTGTGTATGGCCATACACCCAAAGCGCTTCACAATCATGAGGGGAGTCTCTCCACACCACCACCAAATATAACATTTTGGTAAAATAAAAAATTGATTCATTACATAATAGCTTATCTAACCTACTCTTCTTTGCTGTGCTCATAAAAGCCAAAAATAACATGCCTAAGAAAAAAAGAAATGTCTGAGAGAAGATTATTCTGTAAAAAAAAACTAACATTTCAGTCCAGAATAAAAAATAAAGCAGGTGTACAAGTCCAGAATTAGTGGACTAGAGTTTCAGAAAGACTAGCCTAACACAAAAAGCTAAACGGGAATTGTTTATTTATTAAATGACCTATTAATTGTATTTAATTAATGCTTACCCTATAACAACCATAGACCAAACCATCAGAGTAATGTAAAAACAGTAAATATACAAGTATTATTCAAATTATTTATTAAATGACCCATTAAATTGTATTTTATTAACTCCTAATCTTACCCCAACCATCAGAGTAATGTAAAACAGTAATTACACAGAGTATTACTCGTATTATTTATTAAATTACCCATTAAATTTTTAATTTATTAACACCTATCTCATACCTCAACCCTCACAATAGTATAAAAACAGTAATTATACAGAGTATTATTAATATTATTTATTAAATTGCCCATTACAACGTATTTTATTAACTCCTACCCTCACCCCAACCATCAGAGTAATATAAAAACAGTAATTACACCGAGTATTATTTATATTATTATTAAATTACCCATTAAATTGTCTTTTATTAACTCATATCCCATACCCCAACCCTTACAGTAATGTAAAAACACAAATTATACCAAGCATTATTCATATTATTTAATAAATACACATTAAATTGTATTTTATTAACTCCTACGCTCACCCTAACTCTCACAGCAATGTAAAATATGAATTATTATTGTAAAGCGTCACAAAAATGATGCTATATTGATGCGAGTATCCGCAGCTGTATCCCTTCTAGACTTCACCGCGGGAAATGACCGCAGAGGTTTCGCGCCAAACGGAGGCACACGGAGGCCCCGCCTACACGGACATGCGCAAGTGGAAAGCAGACGGAAACGGAGAATTGCAGAGCGAGAACCGAGAGTCATTATAAGTAAAGCTCTCACGAGAGGCACGAGTCGGAGCTCCAGTCGGTGTGGCCAGAATCTCTCTCCCAGGAATTGAGGAAAAGCGCAGTCCCGCGCATCTGTTTCCTCGCGGAAGTTGGACGTAAATCACACCTTACAGGAATAGAAACAGGGCTGTTGTTCAGAATGAGTGTGGAGACTTTGGATTGACTGCTTTTTCCATGTCTGAATGACACATTTATATTTGCACACTTACCTGAAATAAATAAGCCTGGTGTGGGTTGAGGTTAGTTTTCACACCTCAGTGATTATTTTAAGTATATTTATAATGTTAGTATTTATCTTATAGTCACATTAAAGGGATAGTTCACCCCAAAATAGAAAATTTACTCACCATTTTACTCTCACAGGAATAGAAACAGGCTGTTTTTCTGAATAAGTGTGCAGAGATTTGGATTGACTGCTTTTTCCATGTCTGAATGACACATTTATATTTTGCATGCATACCTGAATGACTTTTTGCGATTCGATTATATTAAATAACATTTAATTATGTTAAAATTGTATTTGTAACTCTCACCATACAAAATATGGTAGAAAACGATGTTATATATAGTTTATAGGTATAATTTATACTTCTAGATATTTTTGGGGGCCCTCAGATGAGGCTCTAAGCGGCCACTTAATTCGCTTATTGGTTAAATCCACCTCTGGCTGTGGGATGAGGTTGGTTTTCACACCTCAGTGATTATTTTAAGTATATTTATAATGTTAGTATTTATCTTATAGTCACATTAAAGAGATATTCCACCCTAAAATTGAAATGTACTCATTATTTACTCGATTATTTACTATTTACTCGGATTATTTTAAGTATATTTATAATGTTAGTATTTATCTTATAGTCACATTAAAGAGATATTCCACCCTAAAATTGAAATGTACTTATTATTTACTCGAAACAATAAATAAATAAATAGGCTAAATAAATAAATAAATAAAGCAGGAAAATAAAAGATCGGAGCACAATTACAAATAAATTACAGTAAATAAATAAATAAAGCAGGAAAATAAAAATTCAGAGCACAATTACAAGTTACAGTAAATAAATAAATAAATAAATGAGTAAATAAATAAAGCAGGAAAATAAAAGTTCAGAGCACAATTACAAGTAAATAACAAACATAAATAAACAAAAAAAAAATACAAAGGCAGGGAAAAAAGTTCAGAGCACAATTACAAGTACAGTAAATACATCAATAAAAAGATAAAGCAGGAAAAAATGTTCAGAGCACAATTACAAGTAAGTTACAGTAAATAAATAAATAAATAAAGCAGGAAAATAAAAGTTCAGAGCACAATTACAAGTAAGTTACAGTAAATAAATAAATAAAGCAGGAAAATAAAAGTTCAGAGCACAATTACAAGTAAGTTACAGTAAATAAATAAATAAATAAGTAAATAAATAAAGCAGGAAAATAAATGTTCAGAGCACAATTACAGGTAAGTTACAGTAAATAAATAAATAAATAAGTAAATAAATAAAGCAGGAAAATAAATGTTCAGAGCACAATTACAGGTAAGTTACAGTAAATAAATAAATAAATAAAGCAGGAAAATAAAAGTTCAGAGCACAATTACAAGTAAGTTACAGTAAATAAATAAATAAATAAGTAAATAAATAAAGCAGGAAAAAAATGTTCAGAGCACAATTACAAGTAAGTTACAGTAAATAAGTAAATAAATAAAGCAGGAAAATAAAAGTTCAGAGCACAATTACAAGTAAGTTACAGTAAATAAATAAATAAATAAGTAAATAAATAAAGCAGGAAAAAAATGTTCAGAGCACAATTACAAGTAAGTTACAGTAAATAAATAAATAAATAAGTAAATAAATAAAGCAGGAAAATAAATGTTCAGAGCACAATTACAAGTAAGTTACAGTAAATAAATAAATAAATAAGTAAATAAATAAAGCAGGAAAATAAATGTTCAGAGCACAATTACAAGTAAGTTACAGTAAATAAATAAATAAATAAATAAAGCAGGAAAATAAAAGTTCAGAGCACAATTACAAGTAAGTTACAGTAAATAAATAAATAAATAAGTAAGTAAATAAATAAAGCAGGAAAAAAATGTTCAGAGCACAATTACAAATAAGTTACAGTAAATAAATAAATAAATAAATAAGTAAATAAATAAAGCAGGAAAATAAAAGTTCAGAGCACAATTACAAGTACAGTAAATACATCAATAAAAAGATAAAGCAGGAAAAAAAATGTTCAGAGCACAATTACAAGTAAGTTACAGTAAATAAATAAATAAGTAAATAAATAAAGCAGGGAAATAAATGTTCAGAGCACAATTACAAGTAAGTTACAGTAAATAAATAAGTAAATAAATAAAGCAGGAAAATAAAAGTTCAAAGCACAATTACAAGTAAATAACAAACATAAATAAACAAAAAATACAAATGCAGGGAAAAAATTTCAGAGCACAATTACAAGTAAATTATAGTAAATAAATAAATAGATTAAATAAATAAATAATGTTAGTATTGATCTTATAGTCACTTTAAAGGGATAGTTAATACATCAATAAATAGATAAATAGATAAAGCAGGAAAATAAATGCTCAGAGCACAATTACAAGTAAGTTACAGTAAATAAATAAATCAATAAATAAATAAAGCAGGAAAATAAAAGTTCAGAGCACAACTACAGGTAAATTACAGGAAATAAATAAATAAATAAATAAATAAATAAATAAATAAATAAATAAATAAATAAATAAATAAAACAGGAAAAAAGTTCAGAGCAAAATTACAAGTAAATTATAGTAAATAAAAAAATAGGCTAAATAATTAATAATGTTAGTATTTATCTTATAGTCACATTAAAGGGATAGTTCACCCCAAAATTGAAAATTTACACATTATTTTACTCCTACAGGTATAGAGACAGGGCTTTTTCTCTAAATGAGTGCAGGCACTTTCACTGTAAAAATGCTGGGTTCCACACAATCGATTTGTGTTGGGGTAACAAGAAGGAATTAAGTTAACCTATTAGTTTTTACACATTTAAGTGGATTAAACATAAAACAATTAAGTTGTCCGAACCCAATCGCAAGAATTGTGTTAAGCTCATTTTACATAGGAACAAAGCAACAAAAATATATATTTTTGTAGGTATATTTATAATGTTAGTATTTATCTTATAGTCACATTAAAGGATAATCCACCCAGAAATTAAAATTTACTCATTATTCACTCTTACAGGAATCGAAACAGGGCTGTTTTTCTGAATGAGCACATACTTTCACTGTAAAAAAATGCTGGGATCCACACAATCGATTTGTGTTGGGAGTCTAGGGACAACATGAAGGAATTATTAGTATTTACACATATAAGTGGACTAAACATAAAACAATTAAGTTGTCCCAACAAAATCTTAAGAGTTGTGTTGTTTAAGCTAATTTTAAACAAATAGTTTGAACAAGCAACAAAAAAATATTTTTTTTGAGTGTTGGATTGATTGCTTTCCATGTCTGAATGACACATTTATATTTGCACTTAAAATATATATATATATAATAACAAATATATAATAATTATATAATCGCTTTAAAAGTAACAGGTTTACTCACTTTATTAAAGTCAACTAATCGCTTTAAATACAACAGGTTTACTCACTTTATTAAAGTAAAGTCAACTAATCGCTTTAAATGCAACAGGTTTACTCACTTTATTAAAGTAAAGTCAACTAATCGCTTTAAATACAACAGGTTTACTCACTTTATTAAAGTAAAGTCAACTAATCGCTTTAAAAGCAACAGGTTTACTCACTTTATTAAAGTAAAGTCAACTAATCGCTTTAAAAGCAACAGGTTTACTCACTTTATTAAGTAAAGTCAACTAATCGCTTTAAAAGCAACAGGTTTACTCACTTTATTAAAGTAAAGTCAACTAATCACTTTAAAAGCAACAGGTTTACTCACTTTATTAAAGTAAAGTCAACTAATCGCTTTAAAAGCAACAGGTTTACTCACTTTATTAAGTAAAGTCAACTAATCGCTTTAAAAGCAGCAGGTTTACTCACTTTATTAAAGTAAAGTCAACTAATCGCTTTAAAAGCAACAGGTTTACTCACTTTATTAAAGTAAAGTCAACTAATCGCTTTAAAAGCAACAGGTTTACTCACTTTATTAAAGTAAAGTCAACTAATCGCTTTAAAAGCAACAGGTTTACTCACTTTATTAAGTAAAGTCAACTAATCGCTTTAAAAGCAACAGGTTTACTCACTTTATTAAGTAAAGTCAACTAATCGCTTTAAAAGCAACAGGTTTACTCACTTTATTAAGTAAAGTCAACTAATCGCTTTAAAAGCAACAGGTTTACTCACTTTATTAAGTAAAGTCAACTAATCGCTTTAAAAGCAACAGGTTTACTCACTTTATTAAGTAAAGTCAACTAATCGCTTTAAAAGCAACAGGTTTACTCACTTTATTAAGTAAAGTCAACTAATCGCTTTAAAAGCAACAGGTTTACTCACTTTATTAAGTAAAGTCAACTAATCGCTTTAAAAGCAACAGGTTTACTCACTTTATTAAAGTAAAGTCAACTAATCGCTTTAAAAGCAACAGGTTTACTCACTTTATTAAAGTAAAGTCAACTAATCGCTTTAAAAGCAACAGGTTTACTCACTTTATTAAGTAAAGTCAACTAATCGCTTTAAAAGCAACAGGTTTACTCACTTTATTAAAGTAAAGTCAACTAATCGCTTTAAAAGCAACAGGTTTACTCACTTTATTAAGTAAAGTCAACTAATCGCTTTAAAAGCAACAGGTTTACTCACTTTATTAAAGTAAAGTCAACTAATCGCTTTAAAAGCAACAGGTTTACTCACTTTATTAAAGTCAACTAATCGCTTTAAAAGCAACAGGTTTACTCACTTTATTAAAGTCAACTAATCGCTTTAAAAGCAACAGGTTTACTCACTTTATTAAAGTAAAGTCAACTAATCGCTTTAAAAGCAACAGGTTTAATCACTTTATTAAAGTCAACTAATCGCTTTAAAAGCAACAGGTTTACTCACTTTATTAAAGTCAACTAATCGCTTTAAAAGCAACAGGTTTACTCACTTTATTAAGTAAAGTCAACTAATCACTTTAAAAGCAACAGGTTTACTCACTTTATTAAAGTAAAGTCAACTAATCGCTTTAAAAGCAGCAGGTTTACTCACTTTATTAAGTAAAGTCAACTAATCGCTTTAAAAGTAACAGGTTTACTCACTTTATTAAGTAAAGTCAACTAATCGCTTTAAAAGTAACAGGTTTACTCACTTTTATAAGTTAACTAAACACTTTTTTACAGTGTATAAGTGCTGCGTTTCATCATTCGAGACACAATTTATGACAGATTCAAATCTTTTACAGCAGATCTCAGTTTTACAGCTTTCCCGAATGACAGCTACAGCCTCAGCCTTTACTACATATCCTCAAATTGGCTATAGCAAATAATGTTATTCACTCTTAATGTATTTGTTTACGAGTTCATTCGCTGTTGTGAGATGAAACTACAGCAGAGCAACAGAAGCCCGTCATGTAATCTGTGGAAAACAGCGACTGCTTGGCCACGACCAAATTTATAATCGCCAGCATTCTCTATTGATACAAATGTGAATTATGCATTGAAATATGTCCAGTGCCATCTGGCTAAACAGTGGGTATTAAATCACACATCTGAATGGCTTGCGGTTTATGGAAATTCAAGCAGCAGCACGTTCTGGGACTCAGAGTCTCGTAAACAGCTCTGCGTGATGTTTCTCCAAGGCCAGAAGCCCACAGAGAAACGCTGCACATCAGTCCTGCAGCTGCCACTCGATAGTGTTCAGCATGAAGAAACAGACTGATGACTAAACACTGCAGGCTTGGTTACACACTAGTTCTGTGTTGTGTCCAAAATTGCACTACATTACGTACTACATACATACTAAAGTACTACATTTGACTTTTAATTTACTACACGACAGTTTGAAAAGTAACATATAAATATATACAGTGCCTCCGGAAAGTATTGATAGCGCCTCACTTTTTCCACATTTTTTTATGTTTCAGCCTTATTCCAAAATGGATTAAATTCATTTATTTCCTCAACAATCTACACACAATCCCCCATAATGACAATATGAAAAAAGAGTTTTGAAATTGTTGCAAATGTATTAAAAATAAAAAAGCTGATAAATCACCTGTACATCAGTATTTACAGCGTTTGGCGTAAAGCTGTAAATTGAGCTCAGGTACATTCTGTTTCCACTGATCATCTTGAGATGTTTCAGCAGCTTCATTGGAGTTCTCCTGTGGTCAATTCAGTTGATTGAACATGATTTGAAAAGGCATTCACCTGTCTATATAAGGGCCCAGGGTTGACAGTGCATGTCAATGCACAAACCAAGCATGAAGACAAAGGAATTGTCTGTAGACCTCCGAGACAAGATTGTCTCCAGGCACAAGGCTGGGGAAGGTTACAGAAACATTTCTGCTGCTCTAAAAGTTCCATTGAGCACAGCGGCGTCCATCATCCGTAAGTGGAAGATGTTTGGATCCACCAGGACTCTTCCTAGAGCCGGCCGGCCATCTAAGCTGAGTGATCGGGGGAGAAGGGCCTTAGTCAGGGAGGTGATCAATAACCCGATGGTCACTCTGTCTGAGCTCCAGCGTTCTTCTGTGGAGAGAGGAGAACCTTACAGAAGGACAACCATCTGTGCAGCAATCCACCAATCAGGCCTGTATGGTAGAGTGGCCAGACGGAAGACACTCCCCGCCTGGAATTTGCCAAAAGGCATCTGAAGGACTCTCAGACCATAAGAAACTAAACTCTCTGGTCTGATGAGACTAAAATTGAACTCTTTGGAGTGAATGCCAGGCGTTATGTTTGGAGGAAAGCAGGCAGCGCTCATCACCAGGCTAATGCCATCCCTACAGTGAAGCATGGTGGTGGCAGCATCATGCTGTGGGGATGTTTTTCAGCAGCAGGAACTGGAAGACTAGTCAGGATAGAGGGAAAGATGAATGCAGCAATGTACAGAGACATCCTGAATGAAAACCTGCTTCAGAGTGCTCTTGACCTCAGACTAGAGCGACGGTTCATCTTCCAGCAGGACAATGACCTAAAGCACATCGCCAAAATATTAATGGAGTGGCTTCACAACAACTCGGTGAATGTCCTTGAGTGGCCCAGCCAGAACCCAGACCTAAATCCTATTGAACATCTCTGGAGAGATCTGAAAATGGCTGTACACCGCTGCTTCCCATCCAACCGGTTTGTAGCTCCGCCCTCTTTTGAAAACAGCACATCTCATTTGAATTTAAAGCGACAGTCACCAAAAACAGCTAAATTTGACTCAAAGCCTATTAAAGGGTCAGTTTCAGAGAGTTATTAAACATTATCTGTGTGGTATTTAGAGCTGAAACTTCACACACACACACACACACACTTATAGGGACATCAGAAACTTATTTTACATCTTATAAACAGGGGCATAATAGGTCCCCTTTAAAACTCAAGTCCCATCACATCTTAATACTCTGCTTGTCTTACAGATTCAATCTCATGACGAATACAATGTCATTTCATCTACAAACCAAATTGATTTTATATACTCCATTGGGGTTTTGTAGTGTATTATTGACGTCTTGAATCCTTTTACAGTGAGAGTGGTAATGTGTGGCCTCTTCACAGACTAATAAATGCTACAGGCCTCTCACATGATTAATAACTGTAAAAGTAATGTTGCGCCATCAGAAGTGTCTAAAACTGATAATCTAGTCATAGCTGGAGGGTCGCGGTTTTTAAAGGCGGGCCGCACAGTTTGTTGTTGAAGATAGTGGCGTGTGGAGATGAAGCGTCTCTATTGATGTTTGTGAAGGGGACATCAATACTGCACTGTAATAAAGCTCTGCTGACTGCAGGGAGCCTCAATCGTGTTTCCTCGGCCTCAGTACGTACGTATATGTACACACATACACACACACAAACACACGTCCTGAAGCCCTCGCTCAGATCTGATTACTGCACTTGCCTATTCATTTAGAGAGTCATTGTCTAGTAAAATCATCTCTGACTGTGATAAGCGAGCACGAGTCGTGTGTGTTGATTTTAAGTGTGTTACGGGTCATTCTTTTCATGCAAAATGGGTTATCATACACAGAAAATACAACAAAAAATTTTCATTGGCAAATATTAGGTACTGGGCGATGCAGTGGCGCAGTAGGTAGTGCTGTCGCCTCACAGCAAGAACGTCGCTGGGTCGCAGGTTCGAACCTCGGCTGGGCTGGGTCAGTTGGCGTTTCTGTGTGGAGTTTGCATGTTCTCCCTGCATTCGCATGGGTTTCCTCCGGGTGCTCCGGTTTCCCCCACAGTCCAAAGACATGCGGTACAGGTGAATTGGGTAGGCTAAATTGTCTGTAGTGTATGAGTGTGAATGTGTGTGTGGATGTTCCCAGAGATGGGTTGCGGCTGGAAGGGCATCCGCTGCGTAAAATCGTGCTGGATAAGTTGGCGGTTCATTCCGCTGTGGCGACCCCGGATTAATAAAGGGACTAAGCCGACAAGAAAATGAAAGAAATATTAGGTACTGTGTTGCATTTCTGCCATGCTCAGCCAACGTCACTAAAAAAAGAAAACAAAACAAACCGTTGATGAACAAAGTTAATTTAAAGGTGCGGTATGTAAGTTTGACACCCAGTGGCCGAACTAGGTATTGCATTCCCAATTCAAAACACACGCAAGAGCAGGTTGCCAGATTGACGACACTGAAGAATCTAACTAAGGATCTGAGAATCCTTGTTGCAAACTTATGTGTGTGTTGTTTTGAGAAAGCAACCATTCATTTGTGTTGCGATTTATTTTAATTTGTTTTTATTAATTTATTCTTCCTTTAATTATTTTATTTAATCATATGATCATTAGTCATTTATATAATTATCATTATATCATTTTATTGATCAGTAGTTAATGATTTGATTATGTTTTGTCCTTTTATTATGTTTTTTATATTTTATTATTACTATTTTAATATATTTATTGCTTCATTATTATTTCCATTTTCCCATATTGTTATAATCTTATGACTGTGGATTCAAGCGACACTTGTTTTCATGAGTAAGAGATAAGAGAATGTCTCCATTTCAAGGTCTGTATTGTCTCTGGACAATGTTGTGAAGCAGTAATTTTCCATTGCTGTTGCTTGTAGTATAATAACACTTGTTGGATTTATCCTGGTCAGACGAAGTCTGAGCATTGAATCATACGCAACTAAGATTATTCAATAAACTCTGCTCTTTCTTTATCATCATTACTTCGTCTCCTGCTTCTGCTCCTCTCTGGTTTTCTCAGTCAATTCCTATATTGATAGGAGACTGTTAATTCAGTTGAATACTGGTTAACAGGTTTAGGTATTGGAAACTTTGCTGACTTGTTGTCCATATACCTGGAGAAACAGACATTTCCTGACAAGATCTGGCGTCCGGGGCTGGATCGTATTTATCTGGCGTGGAGATGGTGGTCTAACAACACTAACAAAGGCTGATGTAAATCGTGTTCTAAAGAAAAGCAACGGCACGTGATTGAAGGAATATTTTCCATATTAAAAGGAGTTTTTGTCCTAACCAACACCTGAAATTTATATTTTAGAAACAGCTTCTATTTCTCACAGCTGAACAACAGAAGACTGACAATGATCAGCTCAGGTACACCTCATGTGCTTTATTCCAAGTAAAATGCTAATAATGTGAGTTTGTACGCCGTTTTACATGATATTCATTGCCATATACTGAAATCAGCAGCAGACAGTTCACCTCAGATCTGGAAAATAAAATAAACCGCTTCAAACTGAGCTTCAGTGCAAACCAACACACATCAGTGATTCAGCATCTACATTTAATAATGTTAAAGAGCTTTAATATGTATTAATTAGATTATAAACCTTACCATTTTGTTGGAGTGCAGTACATATTCTGTGCTTCTGAATGGCTGTATTAAAATCTCTGTCAAGTTTCGTCTGGTGCAAACAGCCAAAATGCTTATCACTGCAAATCTTGTTAGGACACGGGTTAATGTAACCTGCTCACCTAATGTTTACATTTGAAATATTTGTATTATATGCTAATAATAACCACCTCATGTGGATCTCTGAGTCTGCTACTGTCCACCAGAGGTCACATTTCAGTCACGGGTGCATGCTTTAAGAGCCTTCCTGACTGACTGAATGAAATATGCTGTTTTCCACTAAGGCAACCCGGAGTGCTGAAATATAATTGGCTAAACTGGCATTGGGCGGGTTAAAGGGAGCAAAACAAAGACAGACGTTCCAGCACGTAACGCACATGTTCAAAGCAGAATATCTGACTTCAGCATTGTTTTTCAGATAAACAAGAATGTTCAGCATGTTTCTGAAACATCTGCAAACATATTATGGTGCTTTTATGCTTTAGAAGAGTCAAAAACTCACATACAGCAGCTTTAAATTAGGGACAAATTTTCATACTAATTTGAACTTAGTTATTTCAACTCATTTAGTTATTTCATAATTACTATATAACTATTCTAACTGATATATTATTATAACTAAAAATGACTAGTTTCATCTTTTTGCGGCAGCAAGGTGACACAGTGGGTAGCACAATCACCTCACAGCAAGAAGGTCACTGGTTCGAGCCCCGGCTAGGTCAGTTGGCATTTCTGTGTGGAGTTTGCATGTTCTCCCCGTGTTGGCGTGGGTTTCCTCCTGGGTGCTCCGGTTTCCCCCACAGTCCAAACACATGCTCTATAGGGGAATTGAATAAACTAAATTGGCTGTAGTGTATAAGTGTGTGTGTGCAAGAGTGTTTGAATGTTTCCCAGTGTTGGGTTGTGGCTAAAAGAGCATCCGTTGGACATGTGCTGGATAAGTTGGCGGTTCATTCCGCTGTGGCAACCCCAGATTAATAAATGGACTAAGCCAAAAAGAAAATGAATGAATGAATCTTATTTGAAATAAAACCCACAAGGAAAATATTTGTTGAACTAATTATGTCAAATCATGTCCATTTGAATTACCGTGTGAGTTTAACTCAGCAGAGTTTACTCTTGTGGAGTTGATCAAACTTACATCTTTATACCTTTAAATATTTTGAATGAATTAAATTTCAGTGATAGTCACTTCAACGAAAACTAACCAAAAATATCACAGATTTTTACAAATAACTACTTATTAATCAACTTTGATCATTCTTTTGGTTTCTTTGTTTGGATGTTCAGCAAAACAGTGTTCACTTGTCTATGCATTTATCAAAATGTATTTAGCTACGAGTGAAGAAAAACCTGAAAGAAAGGAAGAAAAGCAGTGTATTTTCTGATTTATTTAAATTTTATTATTATTACCTTTTCCTAAATAGACACTGACATTTACCAAAGTAAAATCCTGATATATATATAAACATAGAAATATACTGTAATATGATGCCTCAAGGTGGCACAGTGGTTAACTAATGAACTAAATTGGCTGTAGTGTGCTTGTGAATGTGAGAATGTATGGGTGTTTCCCAGTACTGGGTTACGTCTGGAAGGGCATCCGCTGCATAAAACTTATATCGGAATAGTTGGCGCTTCATTCCGCTGTGGTGACCCCTGACAAATAAGGGACTAAGCCGTAAGAAAATGAATGAATGAATGAATCTTAAACAATCAATAATCTTACACAATCTAATCTTACACAGTATTGCATTCTCGTATTTCTTCGGAGTGTAGCTCTTTACTAGTTAAGGAGATTTTTCGGTGAGATGGAAAATTTGGTGGTTACACAATAGGAAAATTGGGTACCCCATGGGGAATTTGTAACTGGCAATTTTTGTAGTCATTCAGTCTCCCCGCGAAGTTGTTTCGGGGAAAAAGCACATGATGTGTCCGGGCATTTGGGAGTGAACAAAACATTAAAAGTTACTTCTGAAACACTTCTTTTGGTCAAAAATGAAGCGTGATGTATCCAGATACATTAAATCGTGTTAAACATGTCAGCTGATGGGAAAGCCAGACCAGTCCATGAAACCTCCCTCTCTGTATCTGATTGCTGGTATCAGCCAATCTTTTGCTGGATTGTGTTCGGTCATTGACTCTTACACGTGACTAGTCTGCAAGAAAATTTACCAATCATTTACTCATAATCAAGTGGTTCTAAAGCTTTATAAATTCTTAAATATAAATTCTTTATAGATTATTTTTTTTCTTTTTAAAAGTTTCTTCTGTTGAACACAGAAAATAAAATAAAACTTGCATTAGTTGCCTGATTTACTTTCACATATAATTACTATAGTTTTACTGCAGCAATAACACTACAATGCTACTACAGTTTACTACAGTCTCAAAAACTAAGGTTTGCACCAAAAAAAACATGGTTACTACAGTCATGATTGTAACTGTGCTATCATATTATTACTGCACTATCACTATAGTAAAACCATAATCTCAAAACCATGTACACACAGTACACCCCCCCACCTTCACCAAAAAAAAAAAAGAAAAAAAAAAAACATGATTACTACAGTCATATTTACTAGTTTTACTATAGTAATAATATGGTTAATTTTTGTAAAGGGTATAAGTGTTGTATTAAAATAGAAACTATAGAATCATCCTACACTCAAAAAATATTATTTAAAATGAGCTGAAAGAACACAATTTTTGAGATTTCATTGGGGCAACTTAATTTTTTTGTGTTCAATCCACATAAATTTGTTCAATTAAGTGTTAAGTTAACTTAATCAATTTGTGTTGGGGCAACATAATTGAATTGTGTGGAACCCTGCATTTTTTACAGTGTAGAAACTATAGAATCACCATAGAATCACTATAGAAACTATAGACTCACCATAGAATCACTATAGAATCGTTATAGAAACTATAGAATCACCACAGAAATTACAGATCATAGAATCACTAAATCACTGTAGAATCACCATAATCACCATAGAATCATTATAAAAACCATGGAATCCCCATAGAATAACTATAGAATCACCATAGAAACTATATGATCACCATACAATCACTATAGAATCAACATAGAATCACCGTAGAATCACTGTAGAATCACCATAGAAACTATATGATCACCATACAATCACTATAGAATCAACATAGAATCACCGTAGAATCACTGTAGAATCACCATAGAAACTATAGGATCACCATACAATCACTATAGAATCAGTATAGAATCACCATAGAATGACTGTGAAATCACCATAGACACTATGGATTCACATATAGAATCACCATAGAATCACTATAGAAACTATAGAATCACCATAGAATCATTTTAGAATCACAATAAATTTACTATAGAATTACCATAAACTATAGAATTACAATAGACTCAGTACAGAATCACCATAGAAACTATAGAATCACCATGGAATCACTATAAAACCACAATAGAAACTACAGAATCACTATAGAATCTCCATAGAATCCCTATAGAATCACCATAGAAACTATATAATCACTATAGAATCACAATAGACACTATAGAATCACCATAGAATTACTGTAGAATCACCATAGAACCTATAGAATCACCATAGAAACTATAGAATCAGTATAGAATCACCATAGAATGACTGTGAAATCACCATAGACACTATGGTGTTGTCCCAACACAAATGGATTAAGTTAGCTTAACACTTTTAACAAATTTATGTGGATTGAACATTAAAAAATTAAGTTGTCCCAATGAAATCGCAAAAATTGTGTTGTTTCAGCTCATTTTAAATAAGTAGTTTGAAGAAGTAAAAAAAATATATTTTTTGAGTGTACAGAATCACCATAGAAACTATAGAATCACCATGGAATCACTATAGAACCACAATAGAAACTATAGAATCCCTATAGAATCACCATAGAAACTATATAATCACTATAGAATCACAATAGACACTATAGAATCACCATATAATCACTATAGAATCACCATAGAAACTATATAATCACTATAGAATCACAATAGACACTATAGAATCACCATAGAATCACTATAGAATCACCATAGAAACTATATAATCACTATAGAATCACAATAGACACTATAGAATCACCATAGAATTACTGTAGAATCACCATAGAATCACTATAAAATCCCAATAGAAACTATAGAATCACAATAAAATCACTATAGAATCACTATAGAATCACCATAAAATCACTATAGAATCACAATAGACACTAAAGAATCACCATAAAATCACTATAGAATCACCATAGAAACTATATAATCACTATAGAATCACAATAGACACTATAGAATCACCATATAATCACTATAGAATCACCATAGAAACTATATAATCACTATAGAATCACAATAGACACTATAGAATCACCATAGAATCACTATAGAATCACCATAGAAACTATATAATCACTATAGAATCACAATAGACACTATAAAATCACCATAAAATCACTATAGAATCACCATAGAAACTATATAATCACTATAGAATCACAATAGACACTATAGAATCACCATAGAATTACTGTAGAATCACCATAGAAACTATATAATCACTATAGAATCACAATAGACACTATATAATCACCATAGAATTACTGTAGAATCACCATAGAATTACTATTGAATCACCATAGAATCACTATAAAATCCCAATAGAAACTATAGAATCACCATAAAATCACTATAGAATCACTATAGAATCACCATAGAATCACAATAGAATCAGTATAAAATCACCATAGAAACTATAAAATCACCATAAAAGAATCACCACAACAAATTAATTCAATACTTTACTATAATCTGGTTCAAAGTACTTTGGTCACACCATATATTACTGTACAATTCATGCTATTAATAATCCATTAACTAAGACATTTAGCTTAATAAACTACTAGTCAATTGCTTATTAATAGTATGTTGGGTTTAGGTATTGAGTTTTGATTAGGGGAAAAAAAGATTATTCTTTATAAGTGCTAGTAAACAGTTAATATCTTAAAAATATGCAATATTTAAATAAAAAATAAGCCAGTAGTGAACAGAGTGAATTGTTACTTGAACTAAAGTGTTATCAGTATTTTTAATATTTATAATGTATATATATATATTGTGAGAGAATATTAATAATAGATTTTATGATTTCTTTTATTTCTTCATTTCAACACAATCACTGCACACCACATATCTAAAAATTCTTGCAGTGCACAAATGCAACACATTCATTTTCTAAACGCAACAGAGTTCAAAAGCTACTGGGCAATAGGAAGGACCCCTATAAAAGCTGATACGGCCCGATCGAGGGTCCCCCGACGAGGGGACTGAATCGCCTGATCCCTTAATACGCGAACATGCACAACAAATGAGCAGGAAAGTGCTGTCCTGACAGTCTGAACCAGGAGCTCAGCGATCTGGAGTTCAGGTGTTTCCTCCGTCTCGTGGGAGAACGCCACTACACCTGCCCCGTGATGGATCGATGGAAGAGGAACTGACTCAGCACTCTGGCCCTGCACAGGACCTGATTGAAACACTCTGTCATCACACAAACAATAACAGACATTCATCTTTTAGCGTCGGCAGGGGAGGCTGCAGGCCCGTGCTTGTGCAGGACTGATGAGGGCGGTAAAGGGAAGGAGACGGGTTGGTTTAGGAAACAGCCCCTGTATTTTCTTTACAGTATAAAGCAGAAACACCTGCCTCTAAAACCTCCACATTACGCAGGCGTACAGCAAACAGCCGTTTAACACCGGCCACTGACACTCACTGAGTCATCGTGTCGGCTAAACAATCTCCATTAATCATCCGCGACACTTCCAGAATGAGCAGCTCTCAGCAAAACTATTTTCATATAGTTTGCTAATGATATAGTTTAGGAGAGAGTGTAATTTTAATAATGCACATTCATTGGAAATGTTAAAATACGAGGCTCCAGGTATGTTTCATATGTAACGGGTACGTTAAAAATAATGATCTAGGAAAGAGCGTAATTTTTTAATTAAAATGTTAAAAATATTCTGGGTACATTTCATTGCACGCTTCTGATCACAAATCCACTAGAGAGCGCAGTCTACATTTTATGAATTCATCACATAATGACAAATGTTTGCCTGTTTACCTGACATAATGTGTACCTGTAAATATCATTAGTGTGAAAAGGAACAAGAGTAGTTTCTTTACATGATAAAGCAGCAACACCTGCCTCTAAAACCTCCACATTACGCAAGCGTACAGCAAATAGCCATTTAACACCGGCCACTGACACTCACTGAGTCATCATGTTTCGGCTAAATAAGCTCCATTAATCATCTGCGACACTTCTAGATTGAGCAGCTCTCAGTGAAAAAATTGTTAACTAATGATATCATTTTAAAAAGAGTGTAATTGTAACAATGCAGGCTAGTTGGAAATGTTTTGGAAATACATTGCAATACATTGCCATCAATACAAATGCATTGGATATACATTGCTCCGTGTACATTTCATTGCACGTTTCTGATGTTAAATCCACAAGAGGGCGCTGTCTATTATATAAATCTGAAATACACTACTACTTATTGATAAATAGGATATAGAATCATCCTACACTCAAAAAATATTATTTAAAATGAGCTGAAAGAACACAATTTTTGAGATTTCATTGGGGCAACTTAATTTTTTTGTGTTCAATCCACATAAATTTGTTCAATTAAGTGTTAAGTTAACCTAATCAATTTGCGTTGGGGCAACATAATTGAATTGTGTGGAACCCTGCATTTTTTACAGTGTAAAAACTATAGAATCACCATAGAATCACTATAGAAACTATAGACTCACCATAGAATCTCTATAGAATCATAATATAAACTATAGAATCACCACAGAAATTACAGATCATAGAATCACTATAGAATCACTGTAGAATCACCATAATCACCATAGAATCATTATAAAAACCATAGAATCCCCATAGAATCCCTATAGAATCACCATAGAAACTATATGATCACCATACAATCACTATAGAATCAACATAGAATCACCGTAGAATCACCATAATCACCATAGAATCATTATAAAAACCATAGAATCCCCATAGAATCCCTATAGAATCACCATAGAAACTATATGATCACTATAGAATCACTATAGAATCAACATAGAATCACCGTAGAATCACCATAATCACCATAGAATCATTATAAAAACCATAGAATCCCCATAGAATCCCTATAGAATCACCATAGAAACTATATGATCACCATTCAATCACTATAGAATCAACATAGAATCACTGTAGAATCACCATAATCACCATAGAATCATTATAAAAACCATATAATCCCCATAGAATCCCTATAGAATCACCATAGAAACTATATGATCACCATACAATCACTATAGAATCAACATAGAATCACCGTAGAATCACCATAATCACCATAGAATCATTATAAAAACCATATAATCCCCATAGAATCCCTATAGAATCACCATAGAAACTATATGATCACCATACAATCACTATAGAATCAACATGGAATCACTGTAGAATCACTGTAGAATCACCATAGAAACTATAGGATCACCATACAATCACTATAGAATAAGATTGTAAAAATAAGCTCCATTAATCATCTGCGACACTTCTAGATTGAGCAGCTCTCAGTGAAAAAATTGTTAACTAATGATATCATTTTAAAAAGAGTGTAATTGTAACAATGCAGGCTAGTTGGAAATGTTTTGGAAATACATTGCAATACATTGCCATCAATACAAATGCATTGGATATACATTGCTCCGTGTACATTTCATTGCACGTTTCTGATGTTAAATCCACAAGAGGGCGCTGTCTATTATATAAATCTGAAATACATTACTACTTATTGATAAATAGGATATAGAATCATCCTACACTCAAAAAATATTATTTAAAATGAGCTGAAAGAACACAATTTTTGAGATTTCATTGGGGCAACTTAATTTTTTTGTGTTCAATCCACATAAATTTGTTCAATTAAGTGTTAAGTTAACCTAATCAATTTGCGTTGGGGCAACATAATTGAATTGTGTGGAACCCTGCATTTTTTACAGTGTAAAAACTATAGAATCACCATAGAATCACTATAGAAACTATAGACTCACCATAGAATCTCTATAGAATCATAATATAAACTATAGAATCACCACAGAAATTACAGATCATAGAATCACTATAGAATCACTGTAGAATCACCATAATCACCATAGAATCATTATAAAAACCATAGAATCCCCATAGAATCCCTATAGAATCACCATAGAAACTATATGATCACTATAGAATCACTATAGAATCAACATAGAATCACCGTAGAATCACCATAATCACCATAGAATCATTATAAAAACCATAGAATCCCCATAGAATCCCTATAGAATCACCATAGAAACTATATGATCACTATAGAATCACTATAGAATCAACATAGAATCACCGTAGAATCACCATAATCACCATAGAATCATTATAAAAACCATAGAATCCCCATAGAATCACCATAGAAACTATATGATCACCATTCAATCACTATAGAATCAACATAGAATCACTGTAGAATCACCATAATCACCATAGAATCATTATAAAAACCATATAATCCCCATAGAATCCCTATAGAATCACCATAGAAACTATATGATCACCATACAATCACTATAGAATCAACATAGAATCACCGTAGAATCACCATAATCACCATAGAATCATTATAAAAACCATATAATCCCCATAGAATCCCTATAGAATCACCATAGAAACTATATGATCACCATACAATCACTATAGAATCAACATGGAATCACCGTAGAATCACTGTAGAATCACCATAGAAACTATAGGATCACCATACAATCACTATAGAATAAGATTGTAAAAATAAGCTCCATTAATCATCTGCGACACTTCTAGATTGAGCAGCTCTCAGTGAAAAAATTGTTAACTAATGATATCATTTTAAAAAGAGTGTAATTGTAACAATGCAGGCTAGTTGGAAATGTTTTGGAAATACATTGCAATACATTGCCATCAATACAAATGCATTGGATATACATTGCTCCGTGTACATTTCATTGCACGTTTCTGATGTTAAATCCACAAGAGGGCGCTGTCTATTATATAAATCTGAAATACATTACTACTTATTGATAAATAGGATATAGAATCATCCTACACTCAAAAAATATTATTTAAAATGAGCTGAAAGAACACAATTTTTGAGATTTCATTGGGGCAACTTAATTTTTTTGTGTTCAATCCACATAAATTTGTTCAATTAAGTGTTAAGTTAACCTAATCAATTTGCGTTGGGGCAACATAATTGAATTGTGTGGAACCCTGCATTTTTTACAGTGTAAAAACTATAGAATCACCATAGAATCACTATAGAAACTATAGACTCACCATAGAATCTCTATAGAATCATAATATAAACTATAGAATCACCACAGAAATTACAGATCATAGAATCACTATAGAATCACTGTAGAATCACCATAATCACCATAGAATCATTATAAAAACCATAGAATCCCCATAGAATCCCTATAGAATCACCATAGAAACTATATGATCACCATACAATCACTATAGAATCAACATAGAATCACCGTAGAATCACCATAATCACCATAGAATCATTATAAAAACCATAGAATCCCCATAGAATCCCTATAGAATCACCATAGAAACTATATGATCACTATAGAATCACTATAGAATCAACATAGAATCACCGTAGAATCACCATAATCACCATAGAATCATTATAAAAACCATAGAATCCCCATAGAATCCCTATAGAATCACCATAGAAACTATATGATCACCATTCAATCACTATAGAATCAACATAGAATCACTGTAGAATCACCATAATCACCATAGAATCATTATAAAAACCATATAATCCCCATAGAATCCCTATAGAATCACCATAGAAACTATATGATCACCATACAATCACTATAGAATCAACATAGAATCACCGTAGAATCACCATAATCACCATAGAATCATTATAAAAACCATATAATCCCCATAGAATCCCTATAGAATCACCATAGAAACTATAGGATCACCATACAATCACTATAGAATCAACATAGAATCACGGTAGAATCACTGTAGAATCACCATAGAAACTATAGGATCACCATACAATCACTATATAATACGATTGTAAAAATAAGCTCCATTAATCATCTGCGACACTTCTAGATTGAGCAGCTCTCAGTGAAAAAATTGTTAACTAATGATATCATTTTAAAAAGAGTGTAATTGTAACAATGCAGGCTAGTTGGAAATGTTTTGGAAATACACTGCAATACATTGCCATCAATACAAATGCATTGGAAATACATTGCTCCGTGTACATTTCATTGCACGTTTCTGATGTTAAATCCACAAGAGGGCACTGTCTATTATATAAATCTGAAATACACTACTACTTATTGATAAATAGGATATAGAATCATCCTACACTCAAAAAATATTATTTAAAATGAGCTGAAAGAACACAATTTTTGAGATTTCATTTTGGCAACTTAATTTTTTTGTGTTCAATCCACATAAATTTGTTCAATTAAGTGTTAAGTTAACCTAATCAATTTGCGTTGGGGCAACATAATTGAATTGTGTGGAACCCTGCATTTTTACAGTGTAAAAACTATAGACTCACCATAGAATCACTATAGAAATTATAGACTCACCATAGAATCTCTATAGAATCATAATATAAACTATAGAATCACCACAGAAATTACAGATCATAGAATCACTATAGAATCACTGTAGAATCACCATAATCACCATAGAATCATTATAAAAACCATAGAATCCCCATAGAATCCCTATAGAATCACCATAGAAACTATATGATCACCATACAATCACTATAGAATCAACATAGAATCACCGTAGAATCACCATAATCACCATAGAATCATTATAAAAACCATAGAATCCCTATAGAATCACCATAGAAACTATATGATCACTATAGAATCACTATAGAATCAACATAGAATCACCGTAGAATCACCATAATCACCATAGAATCATTATAAAAACCATAGAATCCCCATAGAATCCCTATAGAATCACCATAGAAACTATATGATCACCATTCAATCACTATAGAATCAACATGGAATCACTGTAGAATCACCATAGAAACTATAGGATCACCATACAATCACTATATAATAAGATTGTAAAAATAAGCTCCATTAATCATCTGCGACACTTCTAGATTGAGCAGCTCTCAGGGAAATAATTGTTAACTAATGATATCATTTTAAAAAGAGTGTAATTGTAACAATGCAGGCTAGTTGGAAATGTTTTGGAAATACAATGCAAACAATACAAATGCATTGGAAATATATTGCTCCGGGTACATTTCGTTGCAAGTTTCTGATGACAAATCCACTAGAGGGCGCTGTCTACATTATAAGAATCTGAAAAACATTACTACTTAGGGATAAATAGGTGACGCAAATGTATTCAGTACAAATCATAGACAGCGTTAAGTTGTGTGGTATTTTTTTGGTGTTGTGCAAAGAACTGGCCAAAAATAATCTTTTGTTTGTCGATAATGTGTACCTGTAAGTATCATTAGTGTGAAAAGCAACAAGAGTAGCTTCTTTACAGTATCAAGCAGAAACACCTGCCTCTGAAACCTCCACATTACGCAAGCGTACAGCAAGCTCCATTAATCAATTATGACACTTTCAGATTGAGCAGCTCCCAGCAAAACTAATATTTAAAAATTGTTTACTAATAATATAATAAAAAAAGAGTGCAATTGTAACAGTGCAGGCTTGTTAAATGTTAAAATACATTACGTTTCATTGCACGTTTCTGATCCACTAGAGGGCGCTGTCTACATTTTATGAATTCAAAATATGTTATCTATAGTACGTTTTGTTTCAGATATTCGTCCTTCTTGTACACGTCCAGGAGAAGGCAGAGCTTCTGCTACTGATTGTTACTTAATATTAATGTGGAGCGGAGATGAGATTAAATCTTTTCCTTCTTCATATTTTATTTTCAGATCATTGTAATATTGCAGGCGACGCAGTGGCGCAGTAGGTAGTGCTGTTGCCTCACAGCAAGAACGTCGCTGGGTCGCAGGTTCGAACCTCGGCTGGGCTGGGTCAGTTGGCGATTCTGTGTGGAGTTTGCATGTTCTCCCTGTGTTCGCGTGGGTTTCCTCCGGGTGCTCCGGTTTCCCCCACAGTCCAAAGACATGCAGTACAGGTGAATTGGGTAAGCTAAATTGTCCGTAGTGTATGAGTGTCAATGAGTGTGTGGATGTTTCCCAGAGATGGGTTGCGGTTGGAAGGGCATCCGCTGCGTAAAATCGTGCTGGATAAGTTTGAGGTTCATTCCGCTGTGGCGACCCCAGATTAATAAAGGGACTAAGCCGACAAGAAAATGAATGAATGAATGAATGTAATATTGCATTGTTTTCGTCATTAGTTTCGTAGTTATTTATATTTTAAATAAATTCTATCCATATCTAAGTTTGTGATGAAGGTTTAATGCTAGGAAAGCAGTATTAATCAAGATAAATACTAAATAAAGAAAATAAAATGTTTCAAATTGCACAGTACAATAGCTATACTTTCTCATGTGAAAATAAAATGAATTAGTCCTGAATTTTGTAGTATTTTAAACAAGTTGTTATATAATATTATTAATATGAGTATTATATTTTTGTTTATTTTTTGCTGAAAAGCCCTTAAATAGTCTATAATACATTTTAAATGAGATTATATACATATTTCCCGCTATTCCAAAACATGTCTTGTCAGATCAACACACTTTCTCATGGAGATATTTTGACATGCTCTGTTATTGGAGCTAACAAAACACCAACATAAGTATTTAATATACAATTATAGACCTATATGTTATGGCTTTTACAGCTCTTGGAAATTTACAAATACAATAACGTTGTAAAATTACTTCAATAACATCTTCATTACATTTGCATGAGGTTTGCATATAACAATTATCAAATATGGTTTATGTCAAAAGCATCTTTTTTCCATACGGACTAAATTTTGTGTAACCTAACAAGCCCTGCTATTGGACCAGGGGTATTATGGGTAAATAAACATACATTTTGCAACTTAGAATAGCTAAAATTTAAGAAGAAGAAAAAATAAACTTTAATAATATGAAGTTAGTATATAATATTTAGGCATATATTATTATTAATATTTATATATATTTCAGCATAATTCCTGTCTCTTAAATTAAAAAAATAACTTAAACATGACATAAATACAATGAAATCACATGAGCTAAAATGAATAAAAGGCTAATAATTACAACAAAACAAAGTAAAACCAAATATAAACCATAAAAATTACAATGGCTGCTCCAAACTAATTCTGTAGCACGGTCAATGGATATTTTTTAAACCTTCAAAATACATTTATTACCGATCATTTAAGTTATACGTCATTACTAGACAATCTACCAGAGCTATACCTTATTCACCAGTAGCTATTTAAAAAGATTTAAATCGGATATTGATACAATGTACAATTTACAAAGTGAAACAACTGTACATTTATTTTGGTACCTACACAAAAATATTTTGGGGTAACTTTTGCAAATTTGTGATTGAGTTTATATATTCCAATTTTTCTTTGTTTTGGGAAAATGTGTTGTTTGGTTTTATTGATACAGACAATAAAACCAGAGATGTATAAAGTACTAGAGACCCAGACTTAAGTAAAAGTACAAGTGCTCTATCAAAAAAGTGACTTGAGTAGAAGTTGAAGAGCTCTTTAAGCACAATACTTAAGTGGAAGTACTAAAGTATTCAACAATTTTTGTACTTAAGTATTGCAAGTAGTTTATTTAAAAATTTACTACTCAAGTACTGAAAGTAAAAGTACAAGTATTGCGTTATGTAGTTATTTTTTAAAAAGCAGTCAAAAGACATATTGTTTTGTTTATTTTAAATATCTTTTTTGGGGCACAGGATTAAGCAGAACAAAAAGAACCATGGTTTGCGATTTACGTATAATATAAATATATATATATATGATGGGTCAAAAACACCATTCAGCGTGACAGCCTTTATGATAGACAGTTTACATTATGTGAACATTGCAGCATGATATGAACCGCGAGTAGCTAACGGTAGTTAACTTATCTAGCTCTTATGGATAGCTCAAACTGCTGTTTTGTGTATTATATTATCTTTAACTTGACATGTTTCTTCAAATCCGATGGTAGAGTATGCACTTCATTCTATATGAACTGTCTTTCACTCCGACAAGTGCAAACATTGGCTTCAAATAGGGTCTCGGGTGGTCTTTTTCCTCATCGCCACGAACAGTTGAAAGTGAAGGAGTTGAAGGTGGAATTTCTGGGTTTTCCATGTCTAAAACAAACTAAAGTGCTCTCAATACAGGCAGGCAGCGCTGTCTTCTTTGATCGTCTGATCAATGAATGATTAATTCGTAACATTTTTATAATTGTAACAAGTAACTATGCAACACATAAAAAATCTACTGGAGTAAAAGTATTAAGTTCATCGAAAATATGTACTGAAGTAAAAGTAGGAGAAAAAAACAATACTCCAGTAGAGTACAGATACAGACTATTAGTACTTAAGTACAGTAGTGAAGTAGTTCTACTTCGTTACTATACATCTCTGAATATTACTGAGAAAGCATTCTACTTCATAAATCTTTTACTTTTACTTGCTAAATATCACATCCATAAATGCAAATTCTCCAATAATAAAACGCTTTTTAAGGTATTGATAGAAGAATTGAAACAATATTTTGAAACACTTTTCGGTTCAGGAAACACTAAATCTTGTCAAGCCCTATTTAAAATTCCCCTGTAACATCAGTACTTCATTTTGAACTACTTACACTCTTAATATTTTATTTTAAGCTTTACTTTATATGTATTTCTTGTTTAATTTATTGTACTTTTTTCTTTCTTTACTGCTTTATCCCCTGGCATCCTCTATGTTCCTTGTATAGTTCACAATGTCTGATTATACTGGAATAATTGCTGACCATTTACTGTTCAATAATATATATATATATATACCTTATTTACCTGAATAAATAGCTGTTGTAGAGCCTTTTTATTCGTGTGTTCACTGTCGTCTTTATGTATTCCCATGAGATAGAGACTCACAGATCACGTCACACGAGGTTTGAATATGAAAGTTCAATATAATAATGTGAGAAAATGATTAAGCTGTAATTATAATCCATTATTAGACAAGCCTGAAAGGTGATAGCGATCAAAATGGCGTTTTTTCCTGTTTTGTTGATGTGCAGTTCCAGTGGTGGTCAGTAGAGGGCAGCGGGATCACACACCGCCATACACAAACAACACACACACACACGCGGGTGGCCATCTCACAGCATCTCTATCGTTTCAGGAGAAATTAACAATCAATTTTTCATTCATGAAAGTCTTATTGTACCTCAGAGGTTCTCCCGCAATAGTAGACACGAGGAAATACACATCGTCGAGTCCGAGTGTCTGACAGTAACAGATGGACTCCAATATTACGCTCAAAAACCGTCCAGTCTTATTGAAAACGGGAAGCTAATCTTATCTGAAAAGTAACACGCTTTGAAGGCGTTATGAAAAGCCGCTTTGTGTGTGCATCGCCGCCGTCGTAAATCTTCAGGTGAAATATAATTGTTTACAGTTGAAATTAATGTAAGCATTCCTCAGCAGCTAATAAATTAGAGACGCTCTCATTAGCATCTGAATTGATTTCCCGCCTAATTCTCATCCAGCACACGACACACATGTGGCGGCTGCTGGGGTCTGCTCAACTTTTCTTCCTTTTTTTCTGGATTCCCAAAGCAGAGAAGGAAGAAGAAGAAGAAGAAGTGCAGGTTTAGAAGAAAAAACAATGACTATAAAGCCGAAGCTTGTCATTGGTATGCAAAAAAGGGTGTCCCTGGCTATTTATTCTGGCTTGCTTTTGTTTAGGCCTTGTTGTGTACATTATAATTTATAGGCTCAGTTATGGGTTTGGGTTTGCAGTATAATATACTCTCTTTCTCTCTCTCTCTGTGTGTGTGTGTGTGTGTGTGTGTTCTTTATGCAGGTACAATTTGTTCATCTAAAAATGGACGTTCAAAATATGACTTGAAATAATTTTGTCCTGCATAAAATGCCTGGTAGCTGTCAGTTGTGCCATTTTGATGTATATAACCATATGCATTCATATAATGATGTTAATAACTATATATAAGTGCAGCACGGTGGCTCAGTGGTTAGCACTGTGGCCTCACAGCAAGAAGGTCGCTGGTTTGAGTCCCAGCTGGGTCAGTTGGAATTTCTGTGTGGAGCTTGCATGTTCTCCCAGTGTTGGTGTGGGATTCCTCTGGGTGCTCCGGTTTCTCCCACAGTCCAAACAAATGCGCTATAGGGGAATTGAATAAGCTAAATTGTTTGTAGTGTATGTGTGTGAATGGGAGTGTATAGGTGTTTCCCAGTGATGGGTTGCAGCTGGAAGGGCATCCGCTGCATAAAAGATATGCTGAAGTAGTTCATTTCGCTGTGGCGATGTCTGATAAATAAAGGGACTAAGCCTAAAAAGAAAATGAATAACTAAATATTGACTGATTGATTCAATGATTGATTGAAAGGTGCAGTAGGTGATCTGCATAAATGCTATCCATTTACATAATATATTTGAAACACAGTCCCTCCCCTGTCATCCAAAGCCACGCCTTCTGAAATCACGAACATTCACATTGAAGATGACAGTATCCAGTACCCCACTGGATCAGGGGTGTCAAACTCCTGCCACAGCCCTGCATAGTTTAGTTCCAACTCTAATTAAACACACCTGATCGTACTAATTAAGTCCTTCGTTAGAACATCTCCTGCTTAAAATGTGTAGATTCAGTGGCAAACACTGTTACCTGAAAACTCCGTCCCACCGGCTTTACGGTGAATGCTTTAGTCATTTTCATTGCACTGGAAGTCTTTTATCCACTCTTGGAAAAGAGTAAATGCTGAATTGACATTCTCCAGATGATCACTGATCGGATCTGCCATTATTTGTAACTTTAGGTGTTTCCAAAACTAAATATGCCAGTGTTGTTTTCATTCTCTCGGATCCACATATTCGCGGCTGTAGCTCCCTGTCATTAGAACTGAGTGATTGACAGCTGATATTAACCAATCCATTCCTGTTCTGCTCTAGCGCAGTGGGCCAATAAGAAGAGCTTGAAGGCGGGGCAGGCATTGCGGGCTTTGTTTACTGCAGCAAGTTGACATGTCAACTGTTTTAAACCATTCCTGAGTGCTGCGTTTGGTGTTTTTAGGTGCAAAGATGCTTAATGCATGAATGCCTCCTAAATCCGCGCATGTGGTGAACATTTTGCTGTGAAAACTGGTCGCACGACATCCATTTTATGCACTCGCACAAATGCTCCCAAATATATATTTGAGGTTGCATAGATAAAATTTCGGGTGCATATGCGACCAAAACGAGCCCTGACATGACACCATAATTAAATAAATGGGGGGTTGCTTGCTGATTCCATAAATCTAATAATTTTTTTTTAAACTATTAGAATTAGCATATTTTATCCACAACCTACTGAAGATAAAAATAGTAATTTAAAGTTAAAGCCTTTTGATATTTTTTTTTTCTATTGTATTGTGACCCTTAGGGTGATAACATTATATTAAAGACACAGCAATATAGCGTCAGATGCAGCAGATTGATTTTATGGCACCAGGTTAAACTTGCTGGCACATCTACAGCACTCACATTAAAAAAATAAATAAACGAAGAATAGACTTAGGCCTATTGGTGTGTGTGCGCCGTTGTGTGCAAGGTTTCTATATTTGTAACCACCTCAAAGGATATTGGGGGTCGCAAGTCACTGGCTGTTATTTTGGGGTCACAGGTTGACAAGTTTGGGAACCCCTGCACTAAAGTATGGTTTGCTAGAATAGGACAATATATGGCCAAGATACAACTATTTAGAAATCTGAAATCTGACGGTTCAAAAAAACAGTAAATACTGAAAATGAAAAATCACCTCAGTGAAAATCTCAATTGTGCAAACTGTTCTTAGCAATGCACATTTCTAATCATAAATGAAGTTGGATATATTTATGGTAAAAAATTTATTAAATGCCATCATAAAACATGAGTTGTGCTATTTGGAGCACGTTTCTTTATTTGCATGTGTTTGATGTGGATGTGTGTTGTGAAACTGATGAAGATGTTTTCTCAGTTTGTAAGTGTTTTTCTATACACCACTTTCCCCAACTCTCTAGGCCACCGTAGTTAAAGTATTTTCCACTTTCTGATGCCACTCATTTGACATTAAACTAATACAAAATTTGCAAAAAATATGCATATCATTCTAAAAAGGTTTTGGCATATATTTTAAGATCATGATCTGGCTTTTCTTAGAACAATTGTTTAAGGTGCAGTATGTGGCAGTAACGCTCCGGTTTTCCCCACAGTCCAAAGACATGTGCTGTAGGTGAATTGAGTAAGCTAAAATGTTCGTAGTGTATATGTGTATGTCCTGGTCCTCCAGATTGGGGGTCAAGCATTGCGCTAACAACTCACTTCATAAAAACTAGATGTTACGAAACACCAAATATCAGCTTCGATATAAATGGCCCTGGGAGTAAGTAAGTATGTGGGAGTAACACCTAGTGGCTGAACTAGGTATTGACATTCAAATTCAAAATATAGGTCTTGTTTTCACCTGGACACGATTACTCCACACACAGGGAGGTTGCCAGATTGCCTGAAGATCAAGCCTTACATTGTAAGCAGCTCAGCTAATGTTTACATTTGTAATATTTGGATTTTTTGATAATTAAAAATCTCCTCATGTGGAACTGTTAATATGTGTCTTGTTTCGGCTGCTTAGAGACACATTTTTGACAGTGTCCACATACATCGAGGCAGCCTTCAGGACTGAAATGAAATACACTGTTTTCCACCAAGGCAATCCCGAGTTGCTAAATATAATGGGTTAAACTGGCAGTGGGCTGGTTCTAGAGGTTAAAACAAAGACAAACATTCTCACATGGACGCACATTTTGGAAGGAGAATAACTGACTTCAGAATTGTTTTTCAGACAAACAAGTATGTTCATTTAGCATTTTTCTTACATATCTGCAATAATATGCTATTTTTTAATCATTTAGAAGAGTCTAAAACCTACCTACAGCACCTTTAACTATTACATTTGGTTCCCCGAATTTTAGCGTACGATTTTGGTCTGTGTGAAACTGATTTCAACCAGATGATCAACCTGTTTGGAGGATTAGAGCAGATCTTGAAGGAGCACAAAGGGTTCAGGCTGTCTGCCGGGCCTCATGTTTCATTGTGTGTGTGTTGGCAGAGCGCTCTTATCTTGTCCCGTGCTCTTATCTGTTCACTGTACAGCAGCAGGTCTGCTCAGAGCCCACGGCCCAAACCTCCAACCATGAACACAAGACATTCACACACGGTCACTTTTGGGTTTTGGCTAAAGAGCACTCGTCTGATGTCTATAAGCTATATAAACCATATGCTAACTCTACTGCTGTTAAACACACACATCAGCCTCAGTTTACCATCAAATTTACAAGTAATTTTACAGTGTAACACACACTTTCATATTACTAATGTGAAAGTATGTTGTTATTTTTGCATTTTAGTGTTTTTTAAAGATTAGAGTGGCTTAAGATTATAATATATTACTTTTTAATACTTTCTTTACTGTTAAAACACACACACACACACATAGCTGTGAACACTTGAAATCCTCTAATACAAAACTAAACACCAGCAAACAGCTCCACATTAACCTCTGATCCTCTATCATTGCACTCTAATGGTGTGTGTGTGTGTGTGTGTGTGTGTTTCCGCGGCCGTGCTGGCGATGACAGATTTAAAGGATGTTGTGGACGGTATTGGTCAGCGGTTCGCTGTATTGAGGATGCATGTGACACATATGAGTCCTGCGGTGTCGCGGAGTGATGACATCCTCTTTTTAATGAGCATTGTTAGCGTAGCATGAGCATAGCCGCGGAGCGCCATAAATCAGCCGCTGAGACCGCAGCTCTCACACAGGAAAGATTCCCCTATGAAAGATCTCTGAGAGCACACACACACACAGAGACAGTCTGGAAAATCACACACGCTTGAATGCAACGCTGAGCACGACTTCTGAAGCGGCTTGTCTTCTGAGATCTGATTTGTTACGTGCTGTGGTTAAAGGTTAACGCCGAGAGCGTGACATGCTTCCTATCAGTTGCGCTTTTTCAAAAGAAAGAACCAAAATAGCTTATCCTACAAACGTATATTGATCAAAATAGCGTTTTTAAAAATGTTTTGTTGATGTGCAGTTCCAGTGGTGGTCAGTAGAGGGCAGCAGAATCACTTAGCGCCACTGGATACACAAACTTAAACAAAATTAAAAGGTCACAAGTGCATTGCACTATATTGTTCGGTCTCATGTAAAAGTACTTGTATAGTCTGCCTTATGTGTATAGTTTAAGTATCTTATAGTATATGTTAGTTATGCATAGGTATTTTAAAATTGCTCTTATGTCCAGTGTTGTGTTTGTACTTATGATTCATTTATGTAGCAGCGTTGTCCTGCAAGATACGACATTTTATTCCTCTGTATATCCACACATAGCGGAATGACAATAAAGCTCGACTTGACTTGATTGTTACATAAGGAATAATTGACAATGGAGTTATGTAAGGGATAAAGTACATCCAGGTGGTTGTTATTGTAGAATAAAGCCCAACTGGTTTATCGGCAGCCTCGTGCAAAGTGGAGCACTGTTGTATAAAACTGAAAGACTTTATTCTCTGAAAACAAACTCCTGGATGTAATGTATTACACAGCTACTTGCCACAAAACATTAAAATTAGACACAAAGCATTGTTCTGAGCCGTGATAGTTAACTAATTCTTCAAATGAAATGAAAATGGCTGAATGGACCATACACTAACCTGTGCATTATTCAGACACAAGATGGCGCCAAACAGTCAAAAACTGCAGTGTGACAGACAAGCATATAAATATAGATGTGAACATATTCACTGTGTTATTTAGTGATTGTTATCTGGGAATAACATATCTTGGAATGTCGTGACTGACCAATCAGAATCGAGTATTCCAGACAGCCGTGTAATAATATAATATAATGCACACAGAGAGGCTGTTACACCTCAGGTGTGCATTATTGTTTTTAAGTAATTCAACAGACTGAAGTTTATTATTCTACTTATACTATGGTTCCAGCAGCTAAAAACACTGTTGAGATGTTAAGATATTTATATTTTTGTGCTCAAACTGGTCCTGTGTGTAGTCCTAGTTTCTTACACATCTCATCCAAAGCCTTCTGTTGTGTTTTGAAATGATTTCTGAGTGTAGTGACACGGAGCTGTAATGTATTCAAAACCTGCCGGAACTACACTGTTAGACATTTCACAGGGTTTTTACAGTAACTTACTGGCAACACTGTTGCCAGTAAGTTACTGTATTTGAGATTTACAGTATACAACCGTGAATCAGTTTACAGCATGTTACCGTAATTATATAATGTCTGAAAACGGTTAATTACTGTAAAAAATAAGTAAACAGTTAGCTACTGTAAACCTTTTCATTTGTCCTAAAGATTATATAATATAATCTTATTAATATTATCTTAAAAAAGACACAATTACAAAATATTAACAAAATAAACACTCTTTATTTAAAACATTGGAGATGCTTAAACCATTTAAGAAAAATGTGTAAAAAAAATTACATTTTAATCATCCAAATTATTATATTTTAAGAAAAAGAACTTTTAAAACAACAAAGCACATGAACATACATGTACAATACATGTGTCTGAACTGCATATTGTTGAGAAAAAAAAAATTGTACATAGTACTACTGATATTAAACCAGACACAATTACAAAATATTCCATTCTTTAAAACATTGACAATGCTTAAAGCACTTAAGGAAAAGGTGTGAAAATTACATTAAGCATTTAAATCAACAGGTTAAAAATAAATAAATTACACAAAGCACAAGAACATACATGTACAATAATAATTGTATTGTCTGAACTGCATATTGTTGAAAAAATACATATTTGTAACTATTAGCCGACTCGGAAAGATCCCAACTTTAAAATATTACTAATTCTGATGTCAAATGTTCAACAATGTCTGAATTCACATGTGCAAATGCAATTCATCTTTATTTCTTTGCACATTTACAATGTAGATCAAAGATATCAAAGCAGCTTAACATAAAAGTTGAAACTGCTTCACTCAGGTTTTCAGAGTTGAAGTTCAGTGTAATGTAAATGTCACTGCTGAAAGTTCAAACACTGAAGAGCAAATCCACCGATCCAACAAACGAAGCCAGTGGCGACAGTAGAGAGGAACAAACTTCACCAATCGACGAAAGTGTAGAAAAAAGCCCTTGAGAAAAACCAGGCCCAATTGGGCATGACCGGTCCTCCTCGGGCCAAACTTCCTGTGCAAAGCCGCAGTCTAGTCAGCGGAGGCTGGAGAAAGCTGGACGTCTGTCATGGAGAATCTGCAACTGCGAGTAGGTCACCAGCAGGTGCTCAGGCTGGCCCACGAGATCAATGCAGAAACTCGTCTGTCACTGGGGTCTTTCAGGAATCAGTCTCATGCTCTCCACTCCTCCATGACCACCACAGCATCTGGTCAGGATTCAGCCCGGTCCAGGATAATGGAGACCTCTGGATATGGAGAAACAGACTATCATAAGCATAGAGCAAGCTTGTTTTAAAAAACTATTTTCAGCTGGTACTGAGCAACTGGCTCCTGCTCATGACCAGCTTACTACCATGTTTAAAAGATGACTAACCAGAATGTCCTGTTCATTTTTTTCCCAACAAAGCTTTACAAAAACATTGTAGCATTTGTGATGGAGTGATTCACTGCAGGACAGATTAAACCATTTGTTTTAGGTATTCCTAATAAACTAAAGCAGACTGAATGCTGATACAGCTACTTAAGAGTGTCTCACCTAATCCAAGTTCTCAGTTAGCTGGTGAAAGAAGGATAACACTCTGTTGTTGATGGCTGTCATTCTTCTCTTCACTACTTTACTTGTCTTCTGCTGGCTCACTCTGGTTGTTGCTGTGCATTTTATTTCATCCTCTAGATTTATTTCTACAAATAAAAATTCAGGCAACATGAAATGAGGAAAAAACACATTTAATACATAGACATGCATATATCCCAATACTAATTATTGTTTTACGAAATGTCTGACCCATGACAGACCTCAATCTGCTCAAAAGTTTATTAAACAAAGATAAAAAAAACTACTACAGTGCTTGATAAAAAGGGAAAAAAATCTTTAATTTAGCTAGCAACTAAACACGTGACACATTTTGTATTTAAAGTACTATTGTCATGATCACCAGCAATCTAATACACCATAGATTGCTGGTAAATACACTCACATTCACATGAACTACAAATCCTGCCTCATATGGACTACAAGACCCAGTCATGCCACACACACACACACACTCACCTGCTCCAAGTCTCCTCTGAGTAGACTTTCACAGCTGAAGCTGCTCTAGTACTGATTACATGGACTATAAAGTCAGCACACTAACACACAGAAGTTGCTGAGTCTTGTCTACTGTTAGTGACACTACAACATGTTTCCTGGTTTGTTTTCCTGTGTTTTGATCCTCGTTTATCTGTGTATTCCTGTCTGCTGCCTGTCGTCTGATCATCTGCCTGTTATCGGAGTACGACTCTGGATTGCCCTTATACATCTGTTTGCTCCTGTGTTGAACATTGCTTGCCTGACCATTCTAATAAACCTGCATTTGGATCCTCACCCCTGTTGTCAGTGTCACACCTCTTGTTACAACTATATAGAGAAACAAATAAATGTACAGAACTTACTGTTGTATGAGTTTCAGTTTGCACAGACAGGCTCCCAATATTTTATATTGAAACCATAGAAAAAGCAAAAAATACAGATAAAAATGCAATGCTACAATCCACAACTTCCACACAACTTTTTTATAATATGTTTACCTTGATTGTTTACTGCTCTTGCTTATTTTTAAGCATTAGTCTGTGCTGATCAAGATGTTCCTCCGAAATGCTGTTTCCTTCTTCAGACAAAACCTGTAAGCGCTGCTGTACTGGCTCATATCTAAACAAAAAAAAAATTCTAATGGTAAAAATTATGTTAAACCAAATGTCAGTTGTGATAAAGAAAATAAAAACGTCTTCATAAAATAAAGACTACAATTGCACCAAGAAGCCTTTACAGTCAATATTAATTTACAAAATAAATTTATTTACAAAATGAATCTGGCTGGCTGGAACCCAACAAACAAAATCCAAGACAATAATTAGCAAAAACGTGGTTATCAAGATATTGTACAGATATACGTTAGTGTGAGTAATGTTATTATACATCATAGATATATGATTATACATCATAAATATCTATGGTTATACATTACGTCGCAATGTTATTTTCTCAAGCTAACGTTAGCTACTCCAAACCAGAGAAAAATGACTTCACAACAGCTAATCTATATAATAAAAAATCAATAGAATGATGATTTTGAGTTCAAGTCGGTGTTAATTTGTCTCAGTTTAGCTAACGTTACCGTTTAAAGATCACTTCAGCCAATGTTGCAGAGCAAACAAATGCTAACCAAGTAATAAAGGTGCTCAAATCAACAGCGCTTTTACCTGAATCATTTGCTGGTCTTTCATTCATATTCTTCTGGGGGAAAACAATCCCCGTCGGACCATTGTTTGTGCTAATGTGTCCTCCGAAACTGTCTGCATCACTCTTGGTTCCCTCCTAAACCAAAACCCGCTGCAACACCGATTCCTATGTAAATAAATAAAAAAGATAAGATGAGAACAATTGCTAATAGTCATAAACAGTCTTATTTAAAGTAATAGCAGTGTTAATGTAATAAACTAAATAAATATACTGTAACAATAAATAGATGTTAAATTTCTCAAATGGGCAATAACTCCAAACCAGAAACAGATCGTTTTCGCCAACTTTATACATTACTTTACTTTACTCGTCCACAAAACATTCTGTAAAATGAAATACTAACTAAGCTTACCATAGTAAAGTTTGTTAAATCCAGCATGTTCGTCAGGCACATTGATAAATTGTCCTCCAGAATTGCTCCAGGGTCCTTAGACAAAATTGGCAAATCCTGTGGTGCAGATAGTCGAATCGCCACAAGGTGAAGTCGAAGCCGTTGTGGAAAATACAGAATAATACACGAATTTTTAAAAATACAGTAAATCGCTGTATATGTTGTTTGATGTCACAAAAATTCCCATAGTGCAACTGTAAATCCAGTTATTTACTGTAAAAAGAGTTTGCAGTATTATACTGGGTGAAATACAGTAAATAACTGTGCAAATTACAGAAATGTCTAACAGTGTACTTTAGCCTTGCGTTTATATGACAATCATGGCACACCTTAGAATGCTCATCAGCCAAGCAGAATCAAGCATCCAACAGCCACATGATATACATTTATAATATCTACAGTCAGGATATCTACAGTCCCCCTTTTCAAAAACAGCCAATAGTGTTTTGTTTACATCTCAGCTTGGTTGAGTTGAAGTGACTCAAGAAAGCTACAGTCTATAATAATGGTAATAGGAATACAGAGTCTGATTCAGCATTCGTATAATTAAAATGGGTCTGATATGTTTGGTGGTCCAAGCCGACTTTTAGCTTAGCTTAAGCGGATTAGACCATTAGTATCTTCCTCAAAAATGTTAAATTAAAAATATTTTGATGATCATCCTATTAAAAGCTTGATTCTTTTGTAGTAACATTGTTATTAATATAATTGCACTGCTGAAGCTATTGTAAGGCAGCAAACTTTCTTGATTGTTACGCCAGAATGAGAGTATAGTTCCTCGCCACATCAGCCTAGAAAATAACTTTTAATTTTCTCTTGATCTTAGTACACGATGTAACTGCAGGAAAGCCAAGCTTTAAATATGACTTTGATAATTTTTGAGCGAGATGCTAATGGTCTAATCTGATTTAATGATTTACAGTTGAAACCAGAAGTTTGCATACACTCTAAAAAAAGAAACATAACCATTTTTTTTTAAATGTCTGATGGTAAATCATACTATTTTAGGTCTGTTAGGATTACCTAAATCATTTACATTTGCTAAATGCCAGAATAATGAGAGAATTTTTTTTGAGAATTTTTTTATTAATTTCTAGAGAGTCAAAAGTTTACACACATTTCCTTGGTATTTATTTAGCTTTGCTTTTAAACTGTATAACTTTGGTCAAATGTTTTGGGTCTCCTTCCACAAGCTTCTCACAATAGTTTGCAGGAATTTTGGCCCATTCCTCCTGACAGAATTGGTGTAACTGAGTCAGATTTGTAGTCTGTCTTGCTCGCACAAGCTTTTTCAACTCTGCACACAAATTTTCTATAGGATTGAGCTCAGGGCTTTGTGATGGCCACTCCAAAACATTCACTCTGTTGTCCTTAAAGCACATTTGAACTCATTTGGCAGTATGCTTAGGGTCATGGTCTGTTTGGAAGACCCATTTGTGGCCAAGTTTTAATTTCCTGGCTGATGTCTTGAGATGTTGCTTCAGTATTTCTACATAATGTTCTTTCTTCATGATGCCATCTATGCTGTGAAGTGGACCAGTCCCTCCTGCAGCAAAACAGCCCCACAACATGATGCTGCTGCCCCCATACTTCACAGTTCGGATGGTGTTCCTAGGCTTGTAAGCTTTCCCCTTTGTCCTCCAAATGTAACACTGGTCATGATGGCCAAACAGTTCAATCTTAGCTCCATCAGACCACAGGACATGTCTCCAAACATTAGTCTTTTTCCCAGTGTAATTTAGCTAATTGTAATCTGGCTTTTGTGTTGATTCTGGCTCGTTGATTTTTCCATGTTGTCACACAAGGAAGCAGTGTGTTTGAGGTTTTCCTTCAATACTATTCTACAGTTGTGCCTCCAATGAACTCAAATGTTGTCAATTAGCCAATCAGAAACTTCCAAAACCTTGACACCATCATCTGAGCTTTCTCAGAGGCAGAATAATCTTATTGTATGTAAACTTGACTTTCAAGAAAAGTTATAACAATTTCTCAAACAATATTTCTCTCATTATTCTGCTATTAAGCAGAACAGAAACACATTTGATCATCCTAACTTACCTAAAAGAGAACAAGTTTAGTCACATTAACATCTGACTTTATTTTAAATGGTTATGTGCCTTTATACAGTGTATGGAAACTTCTGGCTTCAACTGTATACTAAGCTAAAGTGTTACCGCTAGACTTGCAGATTGGCCAAATGGAATCATAAATGGAAAAACTCAACAGTTTACTCTAGGACAGCTGTAAAATGAGTATATTTGCAGAAGAGTGGAGTGTTCCTTTAAGATGTATTGTGAATACAGGCCTAGATTTACAGAGTCGTTTCTATAACGAAATTTAACCAATCCCATTATTGGAGTGGATACACTCTCTGTGGCTGAATGACGCACACTTACATTTTATATGCAAGCACAAAAGATCATTGTGGTGCAGAGACACTGTAGATGGTCTGTACTCTCTCTCTCTCTCTCTCTCTCTCTCTCTCTCTCTCTCTCTCTCTCTCTCTCTCTGTCTTCTGAATGGAGTGCCTGGCATTTGTCCTCAGCTGTAATGTAATTGTGTTTTACTGCACAGTGCAGTGTAATTGCTGACTAGTCTGTTAACCTTTTAAAATCAGCACACAGCTGTGCTGCTGGAGAGGAGACTGATAACACTGGAGAAAGAAAGAGAGAGAGAGAAAGAGAAAGAGAGAGATTTTGATTTTTAAAACACTTTATTAGGAGCTTACAAAAACTCCACTTAAAAAATCAATAAAAAAATCATTTAAAGCTACAGTACATCTACAGCAGACTCCAGCCCACAACTGACGTTTAAAATATAACGAGATTCGGCACCCCAAAACATATAACACATATTTTTGAATCACTATCATTGTTGTGCAGTCGAATATAGCCACTTGTGGTTTTGACTCGCCACCTACTGGACATTTAAAGTACTGCCCTATATATTCGGGTTACTTTCGGTTTCTCTCAGCGTGTGGTCAAGAGTAACGCACATGCAGACTATTTCTGGGGCTGATTTAAACGTTGAAATATATGTCCGTAAGGGCTCTATTTTATACCAAAGCTCATTTTTTGTAAATAGGGGAGAGCGGGGCACAAAGTAACACTTTTTGGTTTTGGTCAAATAATGAACAAAGTAATAGGGTTAGACAAACCATATCTTTTTTACCAACAACACACAAGCCTCTCCTACAAATGAGCACTGGAATTATGATCGCAGGACCTGTGGTTTCTGTGCAGTATTGCCAAAAGTGCCAGGAGTATAAATGTTACTATTTACCCTATTTAGGGTTAGTTGTAACACATGCTTATAAAGGCAGATTTCACACCATTAATTTAAATTCAATTTACTTTAAATAGTAGCTATATTTCCTCAGTAATTGGCTCATTTCTTTTTTATTCTACATATTCAATTCATTTCAATTCATCTTTATTTGTATAGCGCTTATACAATGTAGATTGTGTCAAAGCAGCTTCACATGGAAGATTATAGTAAATTGAAACAGTGTCAGTTCAGTTTAGCTCAGTTCAGTGTGGTTTAATATTCACTACTGAGAGTCCAAACACTGAAGAGCAAATCCATCGATGCGCAGCTCTACAGATCCCGAACCATGCAAGCCAGTGGTGACAGCGGCGAGGAAAAAACTTCACCAATTGACGAAAGTGAAGAATTTAAAAAACCTCGAGAGAAACCAGGCTCAGTTGGACACGACCATTTCTCCTATGGCCAAACGTCTTGTGCAGAGCTGCAGTCTAGGCGCCGGAAGCTGGAGAAAGCTGGACCTCAGCGAAGACTCATCTGTCCTTAGCACAGTATGTTTGTTTATTTTTTTGTTTATTGGATAAACACATTTGAATCTATTTGCATTATTATCCATTATTATTCAATGCATTTATTTGCATTATTAGCAATAAATAACATTTCTATATAAAAAAAAAATCCATTAAAAAACATTTTTATTTAAAAAGTTCTCAAAATTACTCAAAATTCAGAACAATATTTTGTTAGTTTAATTTGTGTCCAACAGTGTCTGGCTTAATTATAACACCCTGTTACAACTAACCCCGCTGTGTCATGTTTTCCTCAAAGCTGGCCAGCAGTCACTGTGTGTTTTATACATCTTTTAAAATGATTTCATCTTTTAGCCTAGAAGACGGCGATCACAACAATATAAGATTTTACGCTCATACTTTCACCGATTTTTTCAAAATAAAAAAATATCGACTATAATAAAAAATAGTTTTGTGCCACAAAAATGGTTTCTCCTGTGTTTCTCTTTTTCAATAATTGGCAGGAAGACGTCTGCCGACACTGTGGTGAAAACCTCGGAAGCATGCCATGGTTAACCCTGAGCAAATACCTTAAAACTCTGTTACATTTAACCCCGCGTTACTTTGTGCCCCGCGCTCCCCTATTCAAGGGTCATTTGATAATAATTAGTTTTATTATTATTTTATTAAAAAATCGTTTTTTTTTTTTTTATGGAGGTTACGTCTTTTTGGAGTTAACAAGAAGCTCATGATGTTGTTTTATAAAGCAGTTCTTGAAAGCATTGTTAGATATGGTATCACGGTGTGGTTTGGCAACCTATCTGTTCAGTGTAAATCCAAGTTGATGCATCTCTTAAAGACAGGATGGAAAATAGTTGGGCACGATGAACATTTTAATCCTCAATTTTTATATGAGAATTGTGTCCTCAACCAGGTGGAAAGGATTGTGAACGATCCAACTCATTTTTTGTTTCCACATTATGAACTGCTTCCCTCTGGTAGAAGATATAGAGTCCCAAAGTGTAGGTTGAACCGTTATAAGAAATCCTTTGTACCTGTTTCAGTGGGTTTATTTAACAAGAGTCTATCGTAATTAGCATTATAAATTATGTAACTGCTGTATTTTTGTATTGTTTTTATTACCTGTTTTATGAAATGTCTACAGCAATATGGTGATGCCCAGAACAAATTTCCTGTCAAGGACAATAAAGTTACTACTACTACTACTACTACTACTATTATATTTCTTATTGCTGCTGTTCTCTCTGAGCTGCCAAGTTCATTTCATTGTATCACTGCAATGACAGTTACTTTAGTCTTTACAGCCGTAGACTGGTGTGTTTTTAATTGGCCAGGACTAAGCCGAAGGAAAACGAATGAATGAATGAAAATGTATTATAATTACTGTCTATCTAATTACACCCAACACTGATCTGAGGTCTTGTTTTTCTACATTTGAAGACCTGCCAAACACTGGGTCATTTTTTTTCTGTCCTGATATGGAAAAACTGGAATTTCATAGGGGGTCAAAAGTTTTTCACATGACTAAATAATTTGTGTATAATAAAAACAAAGTGTACATCTACTGTTAAAGCTTCATCAAGTCGATTATATAATATTATATGATATTAACTCATTCATTTTTCTTTGGATTAGTCACTTTAATAATCAGGAGTCGCCACGGCGGAATGAACCACCAGCTATTCCAGCATATGTTTTACACAATGCATGCCCTTTCAGCTGCAACACACTACAGGGAAACACCCATACAAACTCATTCACACCCACTCACACTACGGCCAAACCGGAGCACCCGGAGGAAACCAACACCAACACGGGGAGAACATGCAAACTCCACACAGAAACGCCAACTGATTCAGCCGGGGCTCGAACCAGTGACCTTCTTGCTAATTACTGAGCCACCGTGCCACCCCACATTATATTATATTTGTATTATTTTGGCCTTGCTCCTCATGCGGTGTATCTCCGGCACCGCTTTACCCCTCAGTGTGTGTATTATTATGTAGTGTTATCATGCGTGTGCGTGATGCACTTTATAAAGTGCTGTGCTGACACTAATCAGGCGTGTGTGTTTTATTGTACTTCTCTCTCAATACACCGGCGATGCGCTCAGCAGCCCGTCACGTCCTAAACAACTAAATCACATTCATTTTAATGATAACAGCCACCGGTGGAGATTAGGCTCCTGTGGATTGTGTGTGTGAGAAACGAAAGAGAGAGGTTGGCAGTGTGTGTCTCTCTGTGTGTGTGTGTGTGTGTGTGTGTGTGTGTGTGTGTAATTCAGTAATCAGAGCCTGCTGCTGTGTCTCTCTGCTTAACCTTGACAAGTCAGTGTGATCCAGCTGCAATTTGCTTATCTTTACTCTACACCGGCTCCACAGGGGCCCAGGGGCCGTGCCATTAACATCACTTACAAATACATCACACACACATACTTGTACAATCTTTATGGGGACTTCCAATAGACCTAGGCTGCGTCCGAAACCGCCTACAACTCAGTAGACACTGCATTTGAATTTAAACGTACTACTCGGCCGTTAGAAAAGTACCTTCTATACAGCATGAATGTGAGCAGTATGAATGGAATTCGGATGTACTACATCCGCCATTTTGTCATGGTCACGTGACCTACCTGCGTCAGTTGCGTTGCTTCACTTCCATTTATGAATTCTCTTGCGCGGCATCATGGGATAGCGCAGCGTGCATGGGATGCGCACTTCAGAATCTCGCCAGAAGTAGTAAGTCATCCGGGTACTTCTCGCATACTGATTTTCGAATTCTATGAATTCGGACATACTACTCAGCTTGCATACTGATTTTAGCGTACTGTATAGTATGGAAGTATGCGGTTTCGGACGCAGCCCTAATGATTTTTTTACTGTACAGACTGTATAGCCTACTCTATCCCCAAAACTTAAATCCAACCCTCACAGCCAGGGCCAGATTAAGGACACATTGGGCCCTGGGGCTATAGCAAAACCAAGGGCCCCCTTTTATTTTTTTTATCTCACAATTTTTTATATATATATATATATATATATGTTGCTGTTATTATGATTATTAGTATTATTTTTAATTTACAAAAAATATTATTATGTAATTTTGCACTTTTTGATTTATATTTGATTATTATATATATATATTTTTATTTTATTATAATAGGCCTGCAAGTAGGCTATACAAAATTAAGTAATTACTAGGCCCACACAGAATCTGCACGCGCAGAATTCTGCAGATTTTTAGCCCATCATTAATTCTGTTTATTTACTTGAGTAAATGTGTGTAAATCTAAATTTATTCAGTTTTTAAATTAATTACAGTAATATTATTGACTAATATGAAAATGTTCATCTGACTTATGTACAATGCAGTAGAGATATTATATGAGAGACTTGCTTTGTTTACCAAATAAAGTGAATCTAATTGGATTTGCATTTTAAACATTAAATAAAAGTTAAAAAGGTATTATTTTTTATTTCACATTTTAAGGTTTTAGTTATGAGATTCCCAAATAATTCCGCAGAAATCCGCAGATTTTTATCAAAATTCTCTGCAGAAATGGCAAAAAACGTCCGCAGATTCTGTCTGTCCCTAGTAATTACATAATATGAACTTTAAAGTTCAAAGAATCTGCAAAAATCAGCAAAAAACAAACAAACATTTGCAATACTTCCTAAATAAGTGCTTTAAAATAAATACTTTAAATAGGGTTTTACCTTTAAAAGGTTTCTTTAGAACTTTAGCTGACCATGAATCCCTAATGATAGGATATCTTTAAAATGCATGCTTCTGATATCCAAAATACTGTGGTCTTCGGAGTTACAGAAGGCTAGCATCCTTATTTTATTTTTAGATATATTGCCTGATGAAAGCCAGCACCCCTATTTCATTGCTCCATAATATTTCTGTCGTTTTCATAAAAGGGGCAAAGTAAACATTCATTTAAAAAAGTTTGCTTTCTAACTAGTTCAGTTAGACACTGTAAAGCATAACTGAGTGTATTTACTTGAAATACATACTCTGCAACAATGGACATTTTAATAACTGCTTGTGTAGGCTATTTGATTTGTTTGCACACTGTCTCTATATTGTGTGATGTAAGGATTGTGCAGGCGCGCTCCGTTTTTTTGTGTCCAGCTGTAACCTGGACTCAGTTCTAGAGCCTACAGCTAATCAATCTGTCAGATTCTGAAGTGCATTACAGGTCTAAAGATAAATTATCTTAAATAAAATAAATACATTTATAGAGATGGTATATAAGTATATAGTTTCTCTCACCTGGGAAATGGAGGCAACTTGAACGGTTTGTAAGCACAATTAAGTGCACACAGCATCCTATAGTACCTGATAATTGTAGGAAATAATTCCAAAAGGCAAATGAGTGTGTAAAGAAACATAAAACAAACAAAAAAATATGATGTATATGACGAGTTCAGCGGCTAATCAGCCGGAATCAGCTGAGGTGACGAGCCATCGAGCATCGAGAATTAGCTGTCACTCAAGTGGCCACGCCCTTAATAATGCAGACTTAATTAAACTTAATAAAAATGAAACGGATGAGTTATAAAAAATCCACCCCCCTCACAGTTGTCATGAAGGGTAATATTATACCCTTATATTATAATATTATATATTATACCTGTTATACCAGACACTGTAAAAAGGTCATTCCCAGCCTTTAGACTTTTCTGACAGGGTATTGGAGTGTCATCGAGTGTTAGAATGTTGTGGGACTACTATACAGGAGTTATTATTAGGGATTATAGATCGCAAAATTTAGCGGTTTTTATTTTAGCATGTTTTTTTTTAAAGCATGAGGGTAAAACACGAATGCCGTTATGAATGTATTAAAACATGTGCTTGTTTGTCGTGAAAATTCATAATAATGTCAAACAAAATACTATACTGCCGTTGTGGCTGGTGTATTCTGGGGAAATTTCTTACCCCTTGGTTATGAGTGTGTCCTCAAGGCTATCTAGCGCTTCCGCTTAGCCCCACACCTTCAAGCTAAAGAGATTTAGGCCCCGTTTACACTAATACGTTTTAGTTTTAAAATGCATAAGTTTTGCTACGGTTACGCCATCCGTCCACACTACGCCGGAGTTTTCGAGCCCCGAAAACGGAGCGTTTTGAAAACGCTGGAGAGGCCGTTTTCATTCTAATACGCTGCTGCTCCGTCTCAGTGTGGATGAGGGAAAACGGAGACATCTGAAAACAGAGGCGGGGCTGCAGACATTCACCTATCTGATTGGGGCTTTTTCCTCAATATTAAGTAGCCTACACACAGTTCAGTCTTACATCCTCTCCGTGTAAGTTCAGACTTCGCAAGTTTGATATGGAAAACAAACTCCCGAGTGTGTACTTTATAAAGTTATTCACATCACCCTGGCTATGCTGTTTCACTATCTTGACAATAAAATGAAAACATGATGTGAGGAACTGTATATTTTCACTTTGATATTAGCAACAACAGGCATCAAAAATGTTGAGGCGTCGTGTAGCTGCATGATATGAGCGTCATCTTCAAGCATATAACAAAACGGAGCCTATAACATTAGGCTACTGCCTTCTTTCATTTTCATTGAAAATACGAAACATACTCTCTCTTTCACTGAATATCCGTTTTAATGATCAATAATGGCCATTATAAAAGTATAACACACAATAAGTTTATACAATAGAGAAAATAAAGGCAAACAATCAGTCAGATGTGCAGAATCGTTGTCCACGGTTATATTAATTAATATTTAACCTAACTTATCCTTGCGCTCAACCAAAGCACGTTACCTGAGAACAAGTAATAGATTCAAAAGACCAAAGTCGGGGAATATGTCGTCAGATATAGAAAACAAGATGAATTAAATATCACGTTTAACAAATATAGTAAGATTAGATCCAGCGGTAGATCCGTGATATACAGTCCAACTTGAGCAGCTCTCATGTGGGTGTGTGTGCGCTCAAAGGACGCTGCAGCGCATCCCAGAGAGTGTGTGTGTGGTCACGTGATGTGCGTTTTCACCGTTTTAGTGTAGACGGAGAGCTGTTCAGAAACGCTGGGTGAAACGCTAGTGTGGACGCGGATCGTTTTAATTCTAAAACGCCGTTTTAAAACTAAAACGTACTAGTGTAAACGGGGCCTTAGGACACCCCTACCCCTTCACATGAACGCGCAAACGAGGGGTAAGAGGAAGGGCTAAGGGGTAGAATCGGGATTGAGCCTTTGTGCCTTCATTTCAGAGCGTGCATTCTGCAAAGGTCACGACACATGATTTCACTGATTTCCACATGGAACTGAGCTCCACAGGAATGAATGCAGACTGCTTGGAAAAGGGGGCAGGACATGACGCAATACTCATTTAATCTAGATTGATGTTTATTCAGAGTCATTTGAGGCCAAAATTGAAATCAAAATAGAATTTCGATTAATTGCACAGGCCTAGCGACACCGTGGCTCAGTGGTTAGCACTGTCACCTCACAGCAAGAAGGTCACTAATTCGAGACCGGGCTGGGCCAGTAGGCATTTCTATGTGGAGTTTGCATGTTCTCCTCGTGTTGGCGTGGGTTTCCTCCAGGTGCTCCGGTTTCCCCCACAGTCCAAACACATGCGGTACAGGGAAATTGAATAAATAAACCGGCCATAGTGTATGTGTAACCAAGGATAGACGCTGAAAACAGGATGCGGATCCAAATGCAGGTATTTATTAAAGGGATGGTCAGGCAAGCAAAGATCAATACAGGAGCAAACAGTCGTATGAGGGAAATCCAGAATCGTAGTCAATATAGCAGGCTAATGGTCACAAGGCTGGCGGCAGGCAGGGATAAACAGGATAACAAGGCGAGGGTAAACACACGGTAAAACTAGACCAAGGGTACGCTTAGAAATGTTACAGGCTGTAAACAAGACTCTGCAACTGGAGTGAGTGTGTGTGCTGTTTATATACTGTGTGTAATCAGTCTTTGACAAGGCTCCGGTGGTGTGTGTGCAATCAGTCAGGATGAGGAACATGTGTGTGTGATTGGAGTGCATGTATGGAGTTGTAGTTCATTTGATGGTGGATTTGTAGTCCATAAGTGAATGTGCATGTAAACCAGCGATCTAAGGGGAGAAGATCGCTGGTGATCGTGACAGTATGAGTGTGTCTAAGTGTGTATGGGTGTTTTCCAGTGCTGGGTTGCAGCTGGAAGGGCATTCGCTGTGTAAAACATATGCTGGATAAGTTGGCGGTTCATTCTGTTGTGGCAACCCCTGATGAATAAAGGGACTAAGCTGAAGGAAAATGAATGAATGAATGCACAGGCCTAGTGGCAATGCATTTTCTTAGGGTGGCAATTGGCTGGAAGATTTACCATTGGGTGTTTTTATGTCTAACTCATCAATACCACCACCATCATCATCGTCATCGTCTCTCATTACAACAGGGCCCTTCTCCCAAAGTGTAGGTAGCTCAAACTCGAACCCGTAAACACCAGCACTCCTCTAATGAGCTCTGGGCGCTGACGCGCTAGCCCCGGACGCGCCAAGTGTGCGGTCCTGTGTGTGTGTTTGTGTGTGTTTGCTGTTGTGTTTAGGAGGTGAGAGCGGGGCGTGCCTCTGTCAACGGGGCCAAAGGTGAGATGATTTAGAGGCTTGGGAGGAAGTTAATTTCTCTTGATCACCGGGTGCAACCTGCAGCCTTAATGGCGGCTGTAATTAATTCTGCTGATGCTAATCACCAGGGCCGGTCCTCACAATTATCAGCCCGCCACAGATGGGGCGCGGCGCAGACATGAAAAATTAGGAAAATGAATCTGTAATGGGGTGGCAGATCTAATCTACATCAGAAAAAACAAAGTTAGGAAGAGCGAGGAGCCGCCGGAGAGCGAGGAGCCGCCGGAGATCAGGCGCCAAAACCCACCGCACAAGACAAGCCCCTGACAGAGCTGAAAAATGCGAGTGTGTCCAAGGTGTTTGGTAATTGCTGGGCCATTGGATTCCTCCATTCTTTAATTTATCACAGCGAGACGGGAATAGGGGGGTGTTTGTGTCCACCGTTGTGCGCTAGAAGGTTAATCAGGTCCTGGTGCTGAGCTGTGTGGCCTTCATAATCAACCAGAGATCGGCGATAAAGCCAAAAAAGATCCGCACTTACAGTTGAAGTCACAATTATTAGCCCTCCTAATATATTTGCCAAACGATGATTAACAGATTCAGGAATTTTTCACAGTATTTCCTATAATATTTTTTCTTCTGGAGAAAGTCTTATTTGTTTTATTTCGGCTAGAATAAATGCAGTTTTTAAAACCATTTTAAGCTCAATATTATTAGCCCTCTTAAGCAATACTTGCTTTAGACTGTCTACAGCAGTGGTTCCCAACTCGTTTTCCTTGAGACCCCCTTTTCCCGCCAGAAAATAAATATTGTAAGGTCCCCCTCCACATTTAATGATATTATCACTCATATAAGTTTGCAGTAAGGATGACAGAAAATGTTTATTACTATATCTAGATATGTTTATGCACAAATAATAGCCTAATGTAAAATATAAAATCTAATCAGTAGGCCGTTTGTAACTAAAACCGTAAGCCTTTGGCCTTTAAATTGGCCCTATTTGAAATTCCATAACATTAATATTAGTATTCACACTGGTGTATAAGGAAAAAAAATAATAATATAGGCTATTACAATGTTATACTTGCATGTTATTTGCTATGTTTTATCAATCAGTGTGAGGATTGCTGCTGGCAGTGAGTAATAATTTGGTCAATACACGGAGAGATGTTTGACAGGGCAAGACGCGTATCATCCTCAAGACGCACACAAAGCTGATCCCTCACGTCTTCTGACATTGTTGCGATGCAGTGTTAGACCATATTATTTGATATTGGTATCTTGGCCAGTTGTTTTGATTTTTGTTTTGATTTATCCTCTTTTCTGACAATCTCTGTTGCACACGTCAAAGTTTCTGCAATTGTATGCCCTTTCTTTGCTTAGTCGATTTTTTTCAGCAACTGTGTCTGATATTTTTAAAGGCTTCTTGTCAGTAGCTGTGACGTTCATCATCTTATTTTGTGTTTGTCAATTCTTTTGCCTTGCACTCAAAAAATGCTCTGGGCTTGTCGCGGTATTGGGGATTGAGTCTTCTGCAAATGTCTTATTAATTTGGACAGCCTCATGCATTTGTTAGGAAGAACTTTGCCGCAGATAATGCACTGTGGCTGGGTCAGGAACTCTTTGCTTTGAGAAAATTGAATAAAATCATTGTTTAGGTAACTATCTTGGTATTAGCGCTGAGACCCGAAATGTTTGGAGCTTTCTCACCTGGGTCCAGTATGCTTGGGTCATTACTATTAGCTGCTGAAGGTGAATCAGCGAGTCTTTTAAGTGGAGGACGAATTACAAATTTGTCCATTTTTTGGTCAACCAGAGGATAAAATGAACTAAGGTAACATGATCGTTCTCCTAATTGTCCACAGCTAAAACATTTTTTTAATATGACAACCCCCCACAGCGCTCGCTGAGGCCCCCATGTGGGCCGCGACCCCCCCTGTTAGGAACCACTGGTTTACAGAACAAACCACTGTTATACAATGACTTGCCTAATTACCCTAACTTTAACCTACACTCTCAGTAATAAAGGTACGCAAGCTGAATGTATGTATATATATATATTCATTCATTTTCTTTTCGGCTTAGTCCCTTTAATAATCTGGTGTCGCCACAGCCGAATGTACTTCACGAGGAATCCTGCTTCAGAAATAACTCCTCTCCCTCAGTCATCTTTCCATCAAGCAAATTTCTCACGTTACCTGTACATATGCCTAATATGAGACTCACGCATCGTCATTGGATGCTCCTATGTGCATACATGAGTGTGTGTGTGATCCAATGGGAAAATAAAGAGCACGTTCGGCCCTAGGACAGACCCTCCCGGAGGACGTTTCTCCTGCCAACGTCAAACAGCATTACGCCAAATACAACTGATTAATTGAAATAGTAGAGGGGCAATTTTTCATGCCGTGGCCCTCGGCTGAACGGTTGGGGCTCATCCTCGCTGCTGTTTGCGAGGCTTTAATTACTCGTCTTCTTCTTTCAATAAGAGCGAAGAAATTCAGCGGGTTAAAACACACAATCACTCATCATCACCGCTCAGAGATCCAGGAAAGCTCGGCGATAGACTCAGCTCTGCGATTCAAGCTTTAAGTGTGTTATGGATGAGGTTTGTAATTACTCGTGCTATATTTTCAACTTCCAATAACCACACGCAATCAAGTAAAGGCGAAGAGGTTATTTCATCATCAAATAAGGCAAGCAGCCAGATTGATTTCGTGCATGGACGCAGACAGCTGTGCTGTGGAGTAATCATCATGTATATATATATATATATATACAGTCTTGCAAACAACTTGTTTGATTCTACACAACTTGTTGTTTTTAGGCCAGGCTAAAATGATTTAGGCCCAATCCCAATTTCACTTCTTAGCCCTTCCCCTTACCCCTACCCCTTGTTTTGCATGTTCAGGTTAAGGGGTCGGGGTGTCCCAATTCTCTTTATCTTGAAGCCGTAGGGCCTCAAAAGTAACTCAGAAGTAAAGTAACACATTCATTTCCATAAAAAGTACCGCAAAGTAATGCAACTAGCTACTTTTTTGCAGAGTAACTCTATATTGTAATGCATTACTTTCAAAAGTAACTTTCCCTAACTCTGGTCTTCAGTCTGTTTCACATCAGAATTGGTGAATTTGGTCTCCATTTTTTTGTCTGAAATTTTCACAATTTAAAATAAATAAATGATTTCATTCATTCATTCATTCTCCTTAAGCTTAGTCCCTTTATTTATCAGGGGTCGCCACAGCGGAATGAACCGCTAACTCATCCAGCATATGATTTACACAGCGGACACCCTTCCAGCTGAAACCCAGTACTGAGAAACGTTAATACACACTCAGTCACACACACTCATACACTACGGTCAATTTAGTTAATTCCATTCCCCTATAGCGCATGTGTTTGGACTGTGGGGGAAACCGGAGCACCCGGAGGAAACCCACACCAACAAGGGGAGAACATGCAAACACCACAAAGAAATGCCAACTGACCCAGCCAGGACTCGAACCAGCGACCTTCTTGCTGTGAGGCGACAGTGCTAACCACTAAGCCACCCTGTATACTTTTTCCCCAACAGAAAGATTTTTACCAACACATTTATCAACATAATAGTTTTAATAGCTTAATGATTTTGCCCATCATAAAAAAAGGACTGCTAGGATTGGTGCTAGAGAGAGATGTCAATTAACATGTCAGAATGTCACTTTGCTGTTATTTCAGAGTAAATAAGTCTTACGTGTTTGGCTATAGAATGTTTGAGAAACATGAAAATTAGCTACATGAAAATTAGTTTCGACTTTCCGCCCAACTTAACAAGGAGGCGGAGCCAAGAGCTCCCCACTTTGTGTATGGCAACAGACAGGCAGACAGAGAGAAGCATCATGAGTGAGAGGACCAGCATTCAGCTGTACATGTACGACTCGGACACAGACCAAGCAGAGAATACAAAATCATTTGTGTCTTTGTGTAGTTTTACAGCCAACTGTGTGCTAGTTTAAAGCTCAGAGCTTGTAGCCTACACCGAGGCTAATAACCAAGCACACTGAATCAACTTTGACTGAAGGGCATCACACACCGGATGCACCGCGACGCGGCGCGCACATGACAGTTGAAAGTATTGCACACTTGCGACGCCGGTGTGTGTCACCTGATAGAAACTTATGTTTAGATTTCAGAAATGCATGCCGCTGTGTGGCGTGACGCTGCTTGCCGCCGAGCGGCGCTTCTGGTTTACGACCTGCTTGAGGCTATAACTAAAGGGCGTCATACACCGGATGCACCGCTCAGAGCCACGACACGGCACACAAGACGCGCACATTCACATGTTATTTAAAATGAAACTATTCAGATAACGCTCTGTGGCGCGGCAGAAATAAGAACAGTGTCCTGAGCAGGGCCAGCGCGTTCATAGAGGCGACCTAGGCGGCAGAATAGTGAGCGAACCCCCCGGTCCTAACTTTCATCCACGACACCGTCCCAGTCCTCACTTTCATCCGCGTCAATACGAAATGCATGGCGCTGCGCGCCGTTAGTTCGTTATTTCCAATGGAGGGACGCGCACGTGAGGCGCACTTTCCAGCTGCACCTAGTTAAGATGACAGGGAGCATCTGTGACCACGGGAAATGCAAACCGCTGAAGTTTAAGGAAGACGCAATGAAAAGTACACATGTATGCAAACCCACCAAAACTCACAAACACTGGCGGCGAGGAGAGCGAAAACGTGGTGAATGTTGAGCCCAATGAGCCTTACATCTAAAAATAGAGCAAGGGTGTTTCTTTGGTGACGTCGCTTTGACTCACACGCTGAAAATGGCGGACGTGAAACAACATACTGAGGATATGGTAATGCGCACCTGTCAATCAATATTGGTCTATGACGCTCTATACACTATACCTACACATGTCTGTCCAAACAGCTTGAAAAGTAGATTTTTCACCATAGGTGCCCTTTAAGCAATATAGAAATCCTGGCACCTAAAAAATGTGCACATATGGGGTCAACCTCAATTCGCAACACAGGCTCATTGTGAATATGTACCCCTCGTATACATTTCTGAAGAGCGCGAACTATGTAGCCAGAGCTACTTATGCCTGCATTTCGTCTTTAAAACAATGACGCTACCCATGGTTTCTGTTTCTTTTCGAGGTTACCAGCTGACCACTTACCTCCATGTGGACGTCTTTTCTGCTGTTACCAGTTTGCCCAGTAACTCGCCATGTACGCCAGCGGACTTGAGACGCAGCGAGGAGTTGATCGCGATGACGAGGTTTGAGTCCGGCGAAGAACGGTTCAAAAAAGCAGGTAAAACAAAAACAGAAGACAAAAAATAAATAAATAAACAAGTGAATAACAGGGTGAGAATGTGGTAAGATCTGAAAACGTGGTAAAAATCAGGTGAGGGCTTTTCTGGATTGTTTTTGAAAACACTATAGGTTGGGTTTAGGGAAGGGTGTGGGTGGAGGGATCGGTCGATTGATTAGTCAGTCAGTCAGTTGACAGTGGCCTCTGGTGGATTTACGTGAGAACAGCAGGCGCGAATGGCACTCGCAAAAGAAATTTGAGATCTTAAAAAACATACACAGCGGCCTCTGGTGGATTCGTGAAAACAAAAACTGCAAAAAAACGTAGCTCCTGGAACATATTTGGCGCTCCTCAGATATGTATATAGGGGTACGTATTAATAATAAATCTGGGTTGCCAATTCGGCACCATCAGAGCGTGAAGACAAGAAACTCTCACTAAAAGGCAAGCTGCACTATTTCCAGGATACTTCACACCACATGGAGATATTAGCAAAAGCGAATTAGCAGTCTGTGCTGAATAATTAAAGATCGGCGATGTGACTGTGCTTTGTGCACTAATACAGCTTTGATGAGTTGAATAATCAGCGGCTGTTTGGCCTGATGCCCGCTTGGGAAATTGAGTCAATCAATGGCTGTAGCTTGATTACTGTGCGTTACACTGCGAGTGTCCAGTGGTCATCAGAGGTCAATGGCTCACCGGCATATAACGACACTCTGGGGACTCCCGGACGCAGTATTGCTGGGGATCAACGCATTATAACAAATGGGCTTGGGGTGAACTCTCATTGTTCTCCATGCCCTGACCACACCGTCACATGACCTCAGCCCAGGTGTTCCTACATTACAGTGAAGAGATCCACCACATGCTGAGATAACAACACATCTACAATTGCGCTACACGCATATCAATATCATGCTAAATGCCAAAATCATTCTAATAGGCTGATTTAAAGATATTATTATTATAATAGTTAATATGAATCACACATAAACACACACACACAGATATGTTTTGGTGGTTTATAAGGACTCTCTATAGGCCTAATATTTTACACATCTCTGATGGTGCTAATGGCATGTAAAGAGCAGAAGATCATGTCTGGTCTTTGCTGAGTTTGTCTCACTGATTGTGAAGGGCTTTGTTGTTGTCATCGCAGGTCATTCATCTGTTCTGGGTACAAATATGTTAACCTCAGAATAAGGGCAGACAGACAGAGCAGAGATGTTCCTAGAAAGGATACAGCTGTGGCCGGAAGTTAACTAGAATTATTTATATTAATTATTAAATTATGCATTAATTGTATGTAACAAATAACGTCTACCCCCACATATGAAGAGCAGAAGATCATCTTATGCTAAATATGCTAGCAGAATATCATGTTAAATGACTAAATCATTCTAATAGGCTGATATGATGCTATTATTATTAATATTATCGTGGTTTTTCGGATGAGACGTTAAACCGAGGTCCTGGCACTTCCCATAAAGAGAAGGGGTGTAACTCCAGTGTCCTGGCCAAATTCCCTTCATCAGCCCTTACTCATCATGGCCTCCCAATCATCCCCATACACCGAATTGGCTCTATCACTGTCTCTCCACTCCCCTATAGCTGGTGTGTGGTGAGCGCACTGGCACCGTTGTCCTGTGGCTGCCATCGCATCATTCAACTGGATCCTGCACACTGGTGGGGGTGTGAAGAGACCCCCCTCATGATTGTGAAGCACTTTGGGTGCATGGCCATACATTATAAATGCGGTATATAAATACACATTACATTAAATTACATTACATAGTTATTAAAGGGTCACGAAACACCAAAACACATTTTTTGAGCTGTTGACAGTCATATCTGTGTCCCACGCTGCTATAAACTACGTCACGGCCATGAGATACTTAGGTGTAAATCCAGCCTGGAGAGTGGCTGTCTGTCTTTTCGAGAACATTGTGACGTATCTGAGTGTGCGGCATTAATTCATGACAAAGACGTGCTTCAAACCAATCAGCGCGCTCTATTGTGTATGACGTGAAACTTGATTAATATGCATAATAGCTCCAGAGACTGTTTACCTGTTTACAGTGTTCAGACGGCAGAGAGACGCCACGTTGTGTTGCCAAAACAAGTGAAAGAACAAGAATTTGGAGACAAGAGTCGTCGGTGTTGCGTTTATTAGTGTGTTGCAACGAAGGTTTTGTTTTCATTTTCCCTCTATGAGAGAGCTGCTGGACTCACGTGTGGATTACAGTCCACGCGACACGCGACAGAAATTCGTTTGTAAGGAACATTTTTTACCCGAGAGCTTTTCGCATCTGGAAATGATGAAATCCGGATTTGCCGCTCGTCTCCTTTTAATAAAAAGACACAGCTCCAGTGTGATTGTCTGTCTACAGATTTGGTAAGTGTCTTTGCAGTGCAGTGCCCTTTGTTTAACCCAGATTGCAAAGTTAGTTCGTATGGTCAGCAGTGCTCTTTCAGTTTTTAAAGGCATATCATAGTCAAAATGATTTAGTTACTAAGTTTACAGTATGTTAATATCACTGCAATATTATAGTATTATAGACTGAAAGATCCGCTGTAAATGCTGCTCTCCGAGTGTAAACATGTTAACACAAACTATTCCCGTCGTGCAGGATTTTTGCCGCATTTTGTGACAGGATAGTCTATACACACACGGCTTTCTGACGCTACCTACCGAGTGCATAAGTTACAGAGAAATGCGGAGGGTTTTTTTCTCTCATTCGCCGTGCGGTATCAAATCAGCGTCTGTGTGTTTGTTTTGTCTGTGAAACTCAGCGCGTGCCCAAATGGAAACTCCCTTCTTAGCAAGTCCTACCCTCTTTCCCTCCCCCGACACTCCCACACTCCCAGAGCTGGACACGCCCAACTTTCCTGACTTTTTTTAAACTAGAGGTGTGAAAACACCCTGCTGAGACAGGGGGTTTCGTGGCCCTTTAAGAATCACCAGAGGTGGGTAGTAACGAATTTCACGTACTTCATTACATTGACTTTGAGTACTTTTTTTACTTTACATTGAGTAAAATTGTTGGCTAATAGGCGGATTTGTTTGCTATCATTATTATCATTGTCATACCTGCAAACACTTAATTTTTTCCCGGGAGTCTCTGGTATTTCAGACCCGTTTTGTTCATTCTCCTGGAAAGTTCCTGTAATTTTATGGCAATTTTCAGTTTGCGGCCCCTAACCGGCACCCCCCCCCCCCCAACACACACACATACTCTTCGTAATGGTACTGGTGCAGGTACAGGCACCTACACATCCCCACCACTACGCCCCCCAGCCCCTCCCCGCCGCTCCTGGATTTTCAGAGACAAATGTTGGCAGGTATGATCATTGTTATTAAGAATCACACACAGAGATATGTGTTGGTGGTCTATGAGGACTCTCCATAGGCGGAATATATTTTATACTATAACTATTGTTTTATTTTATTTGAAATGTTTTGCCTTACCCTAACAGGAAACCTGTGGCAAGTTTTCAATGTGAAAAGACCTCATTAAGTACAGCTTGAGTTTTAACAGTTTTGAACCTCGCAAACAGTTTTGGGATTCGTTAGTCCTGGTTTCTGGAAGTGTCCTTCACCAGACTCAAACCCTGGTCCACCCTACTCCCAAGTGTAGTGCCATTCGTAAGTAAGTAAGAAATGTGCATTTATATGGCCATACATTCAAAGCTCTTCACAATCATTACAGGGGGGCATTAGGACTCACAATTTTACTGGGGTATTAGGACTCACACAGACCACAGGTTGAGTGCCCCCTGCTGGCCTCAATAACACCATGTGTAGCTTTTCCACGTGGTCATCCATCCAGGTTGTGTGTAGGCTCAGCCCTGCTTAACTTCAGTGAGTAAACAGTCTTAGGCTGCAGGGTGATATGAGTAACCAGTTAGTTATATGGCCAACTATTAGTGGTGAGCTAACCAGTCACACCAGAAAAGCCATCCATACTGAGGTAAGCAGTCAGCGGGATCGTCCCGTAGCATTTGTTTTACACATAAAAATGCAGCCATATGTCCCCACGAGCACATTTTTCTTGGTCCTCAACAATGTACACCAGGGCACATTTTCCCAATGACCCTGTGCTGATATTATTATAGCTCATAACTTCAACTCATAACTTTAAATACAGTCTGAATTATTAGGCTTCCTGTTTATATTTTCTAATCATAATAGTTTTAATAACTCATTTCTAATCACTGATTTCTTTTCTCTTTGTCATGATGACAGCACATAATATTAGACTAGATATTCTTCAAGACACTAGTATTCAGCTTAAAGTGACATTTAAAGGCTTAACTAGGGTAATTAGGGTAAAGTTAGGGTAATTAGGCAAGTCATTGTATAGCAGTGGTTTGTTTTGGAGACAATCCAAAACTAATATTGCTTAAGGGGGCTAATAATATTGACCTTAACATGGCTTTAAAACAATTAAAAACTGCTTTTATTCTAGCCGAAATAAAACAAATAAGACTTTTTTCCAGAAGAAAAAATATTATAGGAAATACTGTGAAAAATTCCTGAATCTGTTCAACATCATTTGGGAAATATATTTAAAGAAATTATTAATTCAAAGGAGGGCAAATAATGTTGACTTCAACTGTACATGATTGAGCCAAAAGTCTCATTTACGGTAAATTCCACCTCACGGATGTCTTCAGATTTACACATTCATAATCTCAGGAGATTCTAAGCTAATGTCTTTGTCTGTTTTCTGAAGAAGATTGCCCTGCGGTCATTAGTCTGACGGTGCGGCCATAAAATGTTTCTTGGCCATTGAGCGTTTCTCCTTTTCTCCCGACTGTCCCGTATTTGCATTTTTATTGGAGTACGAGAGCGGTGGAGCGAAAGACGATGAAGACCTGAGCGAAGAGGAGAATGTACGTTCGGTGGGAGTTAATCGAATGTATTCAAATGTGATGGATAGAAGAGCTCAGACACCTCTGAATGCGTCTCTCTCTGCGTCCTCCCTCTCGTTTTCATTTAATCCAGCCTTTAGGAGGAGGAATCAGCGAGCACATTTATTACTCGCCATCATTAGCCCGTTCAAACCCTGTGGATTCATCCACAGTCACTCACATACAGCTGAAGTCAGAATTAATAGCCCCACATGTGTATTTTTTTCCCTCAATTTTTGTTTAACGGAGAGAAGATTCCTCTCAACACATTTCTAAATATAAGAGTTTTAATGACTCATTTCTAATCACTGATTTCTTTTCTCTTTGCCATGATGACAGCACATACTATTTGACTAGACATTTTTTTAGGATACTCGTATTCAAAAGTGACATTTAAAGGCTTAACAACACATGCAGCAAAATTTCTCTGGCCCAGATCTGGCCCACGCAATCAGCTTTTGCTTGGCCCACATGCCGCAGTGAATTACGGTACATGATTGTAGTTCTCTAACCCTTCCAAACAATGGCCAAACATGGACCATATCTGGGCCAAAGTTAATAACCCATACCTGGGCCTTAACTGGGTCAGATATGTTGGTGTGTCATGACTGCAATGAATTTGATAAACCCATGAAGCATTTCACCTTATGGCCATGCTTTTGCTCGAAGTGACCTGATTGGTAGAATTTTTTATTTACTCAAAAATTATTTAAATGTATTTTAAAAGTGGGTCAGAACCGCCAACTATTCCAGCATACGTTTTACACAGCGAATGCCTTTCCAGTCGCAACCCAGTACTGGGAAACACCCATACACCCTCACATTCACACACACACACTACAGACAATTTAGTTTATTCAGTTCACCTGTAGAGCATGTGTTTGGACTGTGGGGGAAACCGGAGCACCCGGAGGAAACCCATGCCAACACAGGGAGAACATGCAAACTCCACATAGAAATGCCAACTGGCCCAGCCGAGACTTGAACCAGTGAACCAGTGCTGTGAGGCGACAGTGCTAACCACTGAGCCACCACAATCAATCAAATTTATTTAATTACTTTCCCTTCAACTGTAAAGCGTATGAAAACACACACACACACACACACACACACACGCACGCACGCACGTACGCAAGCACGCAAGCACGCAAGCACGCACGCACGCACACAGTTAAATCTCTGTAAACTGGGCAGTTTGTTATAGCACACTACCGAGTGCCCTCAGTAGTAGCATAGGTATCGCTCTGGCAGTGTAGTGAGAAGTGCCTCTGAGAGTCCTGTAAGAATAATTGGATTTGTTACTTCATTACTGTAATAAATGAGTGTAACTGAGTCTCCTTCCTTTATTGATAACCTGATCTCCACAAAGAGACTCGGAGAAACCTCCTGAGAAACAAACTGCACTTCTCAGGTATCGCAGTGTTTCAGAGAGAATGACTCCAGATATGAACACTGCTGCCTTTACTGCTCCCCTAAACACAGCTGCAGAGATCTATAAAAAAACTACCATTGTTTAAAATGAGTACTTATTAGGAAAACAATATACTTAAAATAGGGCGGCATGGTGGCACAGTGGTTAACACTGTCGCCTCAGAGCAAGAAGGTCACTGGTTCGAGCCTTGGCTGGCTCAGTTGGCATTTCTGTATAGAGTCTGCATGTTCTCCCCGTGTTGGCATGGGTTTCCTCCGGGTGCTCCGGTTTCCCCCACAGTCCAAACACATGCGCTATAGGGGAATTGAATAGACTAAATTGTTTGTAGTGTATGAGTGTGTGTGTGTGAATGTGAGGGTGTATGGGTGTTTCCCAGTACTGGGTTGCAGCTGGAAGGGCATCCGGTACGTAAAGCATATGCCGGAATAGTTGGCGGTTCATTCCTTTCTGGCGACCCCTGATAAATAAGAGACTAAGCCGAAAGAAAATGAATGAATGAATATACTTAATATAATACTGTGCTTGTAAATAATATGTGAATGTAGTGAAAATAATATGGAATGTTTTAAAACACTTAATTGGATGTTATTTGCAGTTAAATTAAACATTTAAAATCATTTATTTTTATTAAAACAATATATTTTTCGTATTTGAAATAATCGGCTATATTTTGAGTGCTTTTTGGTATACTCAAAACCATAAAAAACCATACCACCTTTTTAAAAATCGTAACATTTTTACTTTAAGATTTCCTTGTTACGCTCTGGTTTCCCCCACAGTCCAAAGACATGCGGTACAGGTGAATTGGGTAGGCTAAATTGTCCGTAGTGTATGAGTGTGAATGAGTGTGTATGGGTGTTTCCCAGTGATGGGTTGCAGCTGGAAGGGCATCCGTTACGTAAAACATGTGCTGGATAAGTTGGCAGTTCATTCCGCTGTGGCGACCCCGAATTAATAAAGGGACTAAGCCGAAAAGAAAATGAATGAATGAATGTCCTTATAACAGTGTAGAGGGCGGCACGGTGGCTCAGTGGTTAGCACTGAGCAAGAAGATCGCTGCTTCGAGCCCCGGCTGGATCAGTTGGTGTTTCTGTGTGGAGTTTGCATGTTCTCCCCGTGTTTGCGTGGGTTTCCTCCGGGTGCTTCTATTCAGTCCAAACACATGCGCTATAGGTGACTTGAAGAAACTAAATTGGCTGTAGTGTGTGAATGTGTGTATGAATGAGTGTGTGTGGGTGTTTCCCAGTGCTGGGTTGCAGCTGGAAGGGCATAAAAACATATGCTGGAATAGTTGGCGATTCATTCCGTTGTGGCGACCCCTGATTAATAAAGGGACTAAGCTGAAAAGAAAATGAATGAATGAATTATATGTAGTTTTATGGTAACCTTTGTTTTGTTGATTTTCATATTTATTAAAACCTGTATGTATTTATGCTATTAATTGTAGGTTGCAATTTAGTACATTTAATGTATATTTAATATCACACATAACAGAAACACAGCAGTTAAATTTTAATCAATTAACCAAGTGGTTGATTAAAAAAATGTACGTGAATATCTGATATTGCAAAGTGCACTTTTGAAGATGTGAATTTACAATAAGTAGGTAAAGAAATGTGAAGGTAAATTGAATCAATCTTCATTTAAATGGCCTTTTGTTTCATTAAAATTATGTGGAAATGCTTGAATTATGCATGCATCTTTTTACTTCAAGGGGAGCTATTATGCAAAAATCACTTTTATACATACCTGTCAACCCTCCCGTTTTTCCCGGGATTCTCCCGTATTTTACAGTTCTATCCCGATATCATCCCGTAAAGGTATTTTCCCGTATTTCTCCCGTATTTTCAGTCTTTCTCTGAAGGGTGGCATATAAACATTAAAGAGCTGAGCCTCCCTATACGCAACCCATACCGCCAAACCACCAGGGGCCGCCGTTTGGACTTAAATGTGAGCCTGTTCTGTGCTTTCGCTTTGTTTAGGCATGAAAACACTTTGAAGTAAATACAAAAACGGCGGGATTTCCTTGCCTTTTCATTACAGATGTCGTCCCCCCTTCATATGCAATCTTCAAAACAGTCATATAGCGGTGCATGACTATCAGCTGACGCGCTCCATAGTGATAAATAGAGGCTGTTTCCCAGCGTAGGCTGGGTTTTGGGTGCGTGTTTGAACAGACATATACACATAATTAATAATAATAATATCTAAAGATGTCGATCTTGGTGGGGTTTTTTTCAAACACAACTAATTTCGTCCTAAATGAGCATAAAAAGGCAATCGAATGCTTTTATTATAACGTTAGATGGTTGCATTTTTAAAGTGACACCTGTTATTTAATAAATAAGAGATTCATATGTTGCTTTTTAATTAGAAGGTGTCAGTTATACAGTGAAGAAACGGCTAATGAGATTTGATAGGTTGGTTTTTTTTTTCATTATAATAGCTAGTAATTTTAATAAGCTAAAAGTTGCTGCTAATGTATACTATATATTTTTTCTTTTGTAAATAATAATAAAACATATTACTGCCCATTTAACTGTTTATTTATAACGAAACAGCTCCAAATCAAAATATTTAGTAATTTGGGGATTTTTTTTAGGGGGGGGGGGGGGGGGGGGTGGGGGGGGGGGGGGGGGGGGGGGGGGGGGGGGGGGGGGGGAGGGGGGCATATCCCTTATTTTCACATCCCAATGTTGACAGGTATGATTTTATAAGGTGTTTAAATCAACACAGGCTCAATCTGAAAACGTAGCCCTATATACATTTCTGGAGATCGTGAATTATGTAGCCAGAAGTACGTATGGCTTTAAAACAAATGCTGTGGGGTGGTATGACATTGTTCCCGTTTTGCGCTTACCAGCTGACCGCTTACCTCCATATGGACGGCTTTCCCGCTGTTACCAGTTTGTCCAGTGGCTCATAGCGTATGTCGGCGGACTTGAGATGCAGTAGGAGTTGACCACGACGACAGGATTTGACAAAGAACGTTTGCAGAAAGTGGGTAAGACAAAAACAGAAGCCAAAAAATAAAATAAACAAGTAAATAACAGGGTGAGAATGTAAGATCTGAAAACGTGGTAAAAATCAAGTGAGGGCTTTTCTTTTTCTGGATTGCTTTTCATAACCCTGTTTAGGGAAGTGGGTCAATCAGTGCTTTTGAAAACACTATCGGTTGGGTTTAGGGAACGAGGAGGGTGGGTCAGTCGATCGTTCACTCATTCAGTCAGTCGACAGCAGCCTCTGGTGGATTTATGTGAGAACCGGTGCGAATGGCACTCACGAGAGAAATTTGAGATCTGAAAAAGTGTCAGTGGCGTCTGGTGGATTCGCAAAAACAAAAACTGCAAAAAAACGTATTCCCTGGGATGTATTGGCGCTCTCTAGAAATGTATATAGGGGTACATATTCAGAATGAGCCTGGGTTGGTTTAAACACAGTTGTGTGGCAGCAGTGTGTGAATATAGCCAGCCTCCAATGGCACAAATTATTTAATCATATTATTTTATATGTCTGCAGAAACACTTTGATTGACATTCTCCTTTTGTACATGTCATCAGAGGGGGAAAGCCCCACCCACTAGTGACCATCTCACCCTCATTTGCATAAACAGCCCTCAGTGAGAAGCAGCTGTCCGCCTTTAACGTTTTCAATCTGCAACTATGTTGACACACAGGCGTCTGTAGCTCCGCCCTCTTCTGAAATGAGCACAATCTCATTTGAATTTAAAGTGACAGTCACCAAAACGACGCAATTAGGATCAAAGCCTAAAAGGGTCAGTTTCAGAGAGTTATTAGATATTATTTGTGTGATATTTTGAGCTGAAACTTCACACACACACTCTAGGAGGTATCAGAGACTTATTTTCCATCTTGTAAAAAGCAGCATAATGGGTCCCCTTTAAATCTCTTCAATCTGCTATTTCTATTATATGTTAATATATAAACAAACATGTCTCATCTTCATTTTGTCTCGTCACTGCATCAAAATCCAGGTTTGTTTTGAAGGTGAAATGATATTATCTCCCCAAATCTAAAACTTTCATCCCTCCTCCACTTATAAGCGTGCAGATTAGTTATGCAAGAACAGACCAACCCTATTGGCCCCCCGATTTAAAAGTGTTGCTAATTAAAAAATCAATCTGAGGGCCATTAGCACGCAAAAGCCAAGTCTTTCCAAGCTGTAATGAATTCAGAGTGACGTCAGGAATGAAATGCATCGCAGATAATCACTCAAGCTCAGAATAGTTTGTGTGTAAACCTGCTGAATTTGTAGTCCGCCGCAATTGATCTACTTAGAGCCGTGAAATGAATGTGACTTTTCATTGGGTGCGAGGGGGTCCATAGATAACTATTAGAGGCATATTTGGGGCTCCATAGATAACTATTAGAGGCCTATTTGTTGGCCTGGATGAGCGGCGACTGCGGGGCCACAGGAGCAGGAAGGCATTAGTCTGCTTTAAGCTGAGTGTTGCCGGATAGCGAGGTGATAAATGTTGGCGAACTCTCAGTCGCGCCGGGGGAATAGCCGGTGTACAGACACACACACTCTGGAACTTATTAAAGTCACATAGGCATATTTCACACCGGATCCAGAAAAATCAGCCCAATTACTGAGGTGTTACCGGAGCCGAAATCCAGCCTGCACTGTAGGGGAGCGTGCAGCACTGCTGGCCTTTAACACAGGCCATCTGAGTCTGTATCAAGGCCAAAAACTGTGTCTTAAACACTGAGAACCAATCTATTTAATACACTATAATAAAAAAATAAAGTGATTAATTGACTTTGACAGCATTTTTAAAAGCGATTAGTTGACTTTACTTTAGAAAGTGAGTAAACCTGTTGCTTTAAAAGAGATTAGTTGACTTGAAAAAAAAGTAAAATCATTGTTTTTAAAGCAGTTAGTTGATATTTCTTTAAAAAAATTTGGTCAACTTGTTGCTTTTAAAGCGATTAGTTGACTTTACTTTATAAAAGTGAGTAAACCTGTTTCTTTTAAAGCGATTAGTTGACTTTACTTTAATAAAGTGAGTAAACCTGTTGCTTTTAAAGCGATTAGTTGACTTTAATAAAGTGAATAAACCTGTTGCTTTTAAAGCGATTAGTTGACTTTAATAAAGTGAATAAACCTGTTGCTTTTAAAGCGATTAGTTGACTTTAATAAAGTGAATAAACCTGTTGCTTTTAAAGCGATTAGTTGACTTGATTAAAGTGAGTAAACCTGTTGCTTTTAAAGCGATTAGTTGACTTGATTAAAGTGAGTAAACCTGTTGCTTTTAAAGCGATTAGTTGACTTTACTTTAATATAGTGAGTAAACCTGTTGCTTTTAAAGCGATTAGTTGACTTTAATAAAGTGAGTAAACCTGTTGCTTTTAAAGCGATTAGTTGACTTTACTTTAATATAGTGAGTAAACCTGTTGCTTTTAAAGCGATTAGTTGACTTTAATAAAGTGAGTAAACCTGTTGCTTTTAAAGCGATTAGTTGACTTTACTTTAATAAAGTGAGTAAACCTGTTGCTTTTAAAGCGATTAGTTGACTTTACTTTAATATAGTGAGTTAACCTGTTGCTTTTAAAGCGATTAGTTGACTTTACTTTAATATAGTGAGTAAACCTGTTGCTTTTAAAGCGATTAGTTGACTTTACTTAATAAAGTGAGTAAATCTGTTGCTTTTAAAGCGATTAGTTGACTTTACTTTAATATAGTGAGTAAACCTGTTGCTTTTAAAGCGATTAGTTGACTTTACTTTAATATAGTGAGTAAACCTGTTGCTTTTAAAGCGATTAGTTGACTTTACTTTATTAAAGTGAGTAAACCTGTTGCTTTTAAAGCGATTAGTTGACTTTACTTTAATATAGTGAGTAAACCTGTTGCTTTTAAAGCGATTAGTTGACTTGACTTTAATAAAGTGAGTAAACCTGTTGCTTTTAAAGCGATTAGTTGACTTTATTAAAGTGAGTAAACCTGTTGCTTTTAAAGCGATTAGTTGACTTGATTAAAGTGAGTAAACCTGTTGCTTTTAAAGCGATTAGTTGACTTTACTTTAATATAGTGAGTAAACCTGTTGCTTTTAAAGCGATTAGTTGACTTTACTTTAATATAGTGAGTAAACCTGTTGCTTTTAAAGCGATTAGTTGACTTTACTTTAATATAGTGAGTAAACCTGTTGCTTTTAAAGCGATTAGTTGACTTTACTTTAATAAAGTGAGTAAACCTGCTGCTTTTAAAGCGATTAGTTGACTTTACTTTAATATAGTGAGTAAACCTGTTGCTTTTAAAGCGATTAGTTGACTTTAATAAAGTGAGTAAACCTGTTTCTTTTAAAGCGATTAGTTGACTTTAATAAAGTGAGTAAACCTGTTGCTTTTAAAGCGATTAGTTGACTTGATTAAAGTGAGTAAACCTGTTGCTTTTAAAGCGATTAGTTGACTTTACTTTAATATAGTGAGTAAACCTGTTGCTTTTAAAGCGATTAGTTGACTTTACTTAATAAAGTGAGTAAACCTGTTGCTTTTAAAGCGATTAGTTGACTTTACTTAATAAAGTGAGTAAACCTGTTGCTTTTAAAGCGATTAGTTGACTTTACTTTAATAAAGTTAGTAAACCTGTTGTTTTTAAAGCGATTAGTTGACTTTACTTTAATAAAGTGAGTAAACCTGTTGCTTTTAAAGCGATTAGTTGACTTTATTAAAGTGAGTAAACCTGTTGCTTTTAAAGTGATTAGTTGACTTTACCTTAAATATTGTGTAAACCCATTGGTTTTAAAGAGATTTGTTGACTTTATTTTAAAAAGTTTGTAAGCCTGTTGTTTTGAAAAGCAATTAGTTGACTTAAAAATTGACTAAACTTGTTGCTTTTAAAGCGATTAGTTGACTTTACTTTAAAATATTTTGTGAACTTGGCAGCACCACTGACCTTTAACACAGGTCACCTGAGTCTGTATCAAGGCAAAAACTGAGAGTCAAACTGTTTAGTACAGTATAATAAATAATAAAGTGATTAGTTGAATTAAAAAAAATAAGAACACACCATTTTTTAAAGTGATTGGTTGACTTTAAAAAAGTGAGTAAACTCTTTGTTTTAAGTCGATTAGTTGACTTTACTTCAAAAATTTGGTCAACTTGTTGCTTTTAAAGCGATTAGTTGACCACCCTAGTTAGTGAGTAAACCAGTTCACTCGATTAATTTACTTTTTGTTGACTTTGTTAAAAATGCAAGTAAACTGATCAGTTTTTGTATTAAGACTTGCCTTAATATAATGTAAATGATTCCCTTTTTGTGAAATATGTACAAATATGTATCTGTTTTTCTTCTGTATCTCTGCATCTGTTTCTGTTGTGAATGCAGCACACCTGGGCATACAAAATATTGTTGACTTTTTTTATCCATAAGTCATTATAGATTATACTTATTATTATTATTATAGATAGAAAGTCTTATGGTAACTGTTAGTTGAGTTGTGTGACTGTGTGAATATACAGCGAAAGACAAATTTATTAGCCCTCCTGTGAATTTTTTCCCCAAATATTTCCCAAAGTTGACACTTTTATTTAACATAAGTTTTAATAACTCATTTCTAATTAAAGCCTTAATTAGGGTAATTTGGTTAAATACTGTAGGTAATTAAGCAAGTCATTGGACAACAGTGGTTTGTTTTGTAGCCAATCAAAAGAATAAGAATTTCTTAAGGGGGGTATTAATATTGAGCAGCTTTTATAATTTAAATAATAATATTTTTTACCTATTGAATTTTCAACATCAAAAGTCGACAGAGCAGAGCTCAACATCCCATAATGCAATTCACAACCATAAATAAACAGAAAACATCATGTGAACCACAAAATATCATTCATTCATTCATTTTCCTTCAGCTTAGTCTCTATTTCAGAGGTCGCCACAGTAGAATAAACCGCAAACTACTCCAGCATATGTTTTATGCAACGGATGCCCTTCCAGCCGCAACCTAGTACTGGGAAACACCCATACACACTCATTCACACACACACTTATACACTACGGCCAATTTAGTTTACTTGATTCACCTATAGCGCATGTGTTTGAACTGTGGGGGAAACCGAAGCACCCACGCCAACATGGGGAGAACATGCAAACTCCACACAGAAATGCCAACTGACCCTGCCGAGGCTCGAACCAGCGACCTTCTTGCTGCGAGGGGACCGTGCCGCCACAATAAAATATTTCAGATTTTTTTTTACAGTGCAAGTGTCCTTTAAAATTTGCACATCCAGTGTTTGGAATGGAGCCACTGTGTGTCAGTGTGTGTGTGTGCTTGTGCACCCTATGCATTCATGTGTGTTTCTGACAGAGCGACTGCTGGGAGTAAAAGAGAAAGATCAGTCGGGCTGGATCAGGTGTGATGCTGTATCTCAAGGAGAGCTCAATGACAGGCCTGTCGATGTATTCCCCATCTGAGAGTATTTTTAGAGCTGCCATCATGGCCCCTCATGCATATTTCAATAGATCCCTTTTGTATATTAGGAGCGAGCGCGCACAGACGAGACTGAGCGCGGGCACAACATGACTGCAAGAAATATGGGCTTGATTCTGCTATCTGACAGAGCCCTCAGCCGCTCGGCAGATACGTCCACTTTGACTTTCAATAGATAGTGGAAGAACTCCATTGATTGCATTAGAAGACAAAAACAAAAGGGATGACATTGACCCCCGGCAGCACAGGGGCCGGTGTCTCCATCACGCTCCAATTTGCACAGACTGGTCTCGACCTGAATTAATTAATGCACGCGCACACACACACACACACACACACACACACACACACACACACACACACACACACACACACACACACACACACACACACACACACACACACACACACTTGTAAAGGTATCTTTATGAGGACATCCCATTGACATAATGATTTTTATATTGTATAAATTGAATATTCTTCCCCTATCCCCAACCAGTACCCCTAAACCCAACCCTCACACAAAACAATCTGCATTCTACATTTCCAAAATGCTTCATTCTGTGTGATTTATGCGCCATTTTCATCATAGGGACCAAAACAATGTCCCTACAAAGTCAAAAAGTACTGTTTTTGCTATACTTGTGGGGACATTTGATATTTTGGACATAGATTTAGTCCCCACAATTTAGGAATACAAGGCACATACATACACTTGCACAGCTATCTTTATGAGGACGTCCCGTGGACATAATGACTTTTCTACTGTAGAGACTGTGTATTATGTCCCCCTAAACTCAAAGCTCACATTGAACAATCTGCATTTTCAAAATGCTTCATTCTGTGTGATTTATGAGCCGTTTTCATTATGGGGACAAAAACAATGTCCCCACAAAGTCAAAACTTACTGTTTTTGCTATACTTATGGGGACATTTGGTATTTTTGGACATTCATTTGGTCCCCACACGCATACACACCATAGATATGCTGATTTTTCAACTCTACAGACTGTATATTATGTCCCCCTAAACTGAACCCTCGGTAAACAATCTGCATTTTTACATTTCCAAAATGCTTCATTCTGTATGATTTATGAGCCGTTTTCATTATGGGGACCAAAACAATGTCCCGCAAAGTCAAAAAGTATTGTTTTTGCTATACTTGTGGGGACATTTGATATTTTGGACATACATTCAGTCCCCACAATGCAGGAATACAAGGCACACACACATACACTTGCACAGCTATCTTTATGAGGACGTCCCGTGGACATAATGACTTTTCTACTGTACAGACTGTGTATTATGTCCCCTAAACTCAAAGCTCACATTAAACAATCTGCATTTTTACATTTTCAAAATGCTTCATTCTGTGTGACTTATGAGCCGTTTTCATTATGGGGACCGAAAATTGTCCCCACAAGGTCAAAATCGGTAAAAATTGGTATTGCTATTCTTGTGGGGACATTTGGTTTTTTGGACATACAATTGGTGCCCACAATGTAGGAATACAAAGTATACACACACACACACACACTTGTACAGTTATTTTTATGAGGACATCCTATAGACATGATGATTTTTCAACTGTACAGACTGTATATTATATCCCCTAAACTCAACGCTCACAGGAAACAATCTGCATTTTTACATGTTCAAACTGCTTAATTTTGTGTGCTTTATGAGATGTTTTCCTCGTGGGGACCAAAATACTGTCCCCACAAGGTCAAAATTGACTAGTATTGCTATACTTGTGGGGACATTTGGTATTTTTCGACATTTATTTGGTCCCCACAACATAGGAATACAAGATACACAGACACACATACACTTGCACAGCTATCTTTATGAGGACGTCCTATAGACATGATTTTTCTACTGTACAAACTGTATTTTCTCATCCCCTACCCCTAAACTCAACCCTCTGGAAACAATCTGCATTTTTACATTTTCAATATCCTTCATTCTGTAGGATTTATGAGCCATTTTCATTATGGGGACCAAAACAATGTCCCCCCCAAAGTCAAAACTTACTGTTTTTGCTATACTTATGGGGACATTTGGTATTTTTGGACATTCATTTGGTCCCCACAACAAAGGATGACAAGGTAAACATACACACACACTTGTACAGCTATCTTTATGAGGACGTCCCATAGACATGATGATTTTTCTACTGTACAGACCGTATATTCTTTTCCCCTACCCCTAAACTCAACCCTCTAGAAACAATCTGCATTTTGACATTTTTTAAATGCTTTATTCTGTGTGATTTATGAGCTGTTTTCATTATGGGACCAAAACTATGTCCCCTAAAAGTCAAAACTTACTGTTTTTGCTATACTTGTGGGGACATTTGGTATTTTGGACATACATTTGCACAGCTATCTTTATGAGGACGTCTTATAAACATGATGGTTTTTCTACTGTACAGACTGTATATTATATCCCCCTAAACCCAACCCTCACAGGAAACATTCTGCATTTTTACATGTTCAAACTGCTTAATTTTGTGTGATTTATGAGCCGTTTTCATCATGGGGACCAAATAAATGTCCTCACAAGGTCAAAATTGACTGGTATTGCTATACTTATGGGGATTTGGCATTTTGGACATTCATTTGGCCCCACAATGTTTAAAAATTTTCTTCCTCAAAAAAATTGGAAGTTCTGTCTTACAAATGTGAAAAATCCTAATTGCGATTAAATTTTGGATGGAATAGATGTAAGCAGGTATCATTTTTCTTATGAACTTCCTACAGACATTAGGCATTGTTTTAGCACTAATGTAATACAATTAAAAGCAAATTGTGTGCATTATGTGTATAATCAATGTATTATTGGTCAGAATCAGAATTAATTTTGTCCTCTCGCTTGGACCTTCATCCAAGAAACACTGAAAGAAGACAAAGAGAACAATCAACACACAAAAAGAAAGGCAAAGTGTGTGTATAACTTAAGTTTTGGTCACCAAATGACCCACAAGTATAGCAATACCAGTAAATTTTGACCTTTCGATTACATTTTTTTTTGGTCCCCATAAATAAAATGGTTCATAAATCACACAGGATGGAGTATTTTCTTCTGCTGCCACAGAGAATGGGTGAAAGTGCAGTTTGATAGTGGTTACTTCATAAACCTGTTATGCGAGTTGCAGTTTTTGACAAGCTGTTATACAATTATACGCACATATTGGTTTTGGTGGTTTACGAGGACTCTCCATAGGCATAATTTATTTTACATAGTAAAAACCACTTATCATATGACCTTAATCACCCTACCCCTAAACTCAACCAATTCTAATTTTGAATGTCAAAAGACCCTATTCACTATGATTTTTTTAACATTTGAATAACAAGGACACAAGGCATGTCCTCATAGACCACCTTAATAGAGTACAACTGTGTCACGCTCATGGCATTATAAACCATGTCCTTGTAAACCACTAAAACCTGTACACAAAACACACCTATACAGCTGTCTTTATGGGGACTTTCCATATACCTAATGATTTTTATACTGAATAAATGGTATAACTTAGTAGTGTGTGTAACTAAGTAACAGACTTATAGGGTGTTCCGATAGACATAGGGTGCTTTCACACCTGCCTTATTTAGTTCAGTTGAATTGCACTAGAGTTCGTTTTCCCTCTTGGTGCGGTTTGTTTGGGCAGGTGAGAACGTAGCAATCGCACTCGGTTGCGCACCAAAAGCGCACCAAAAAAGTGTACCGAGACCTGCTTGAAGAGGTAGTCTCGGTACGCTTTCAAACGAACCCTGGAGTGGTTCGTTTGTGGTGAGAACGTGATCCGAACTAAAACAGACCCAACCGCAAAAAAGTACTGCGCCTTTTTGGACTAATCCAGTTGCCGTAGTGCAATGCGCTGTCTATCTTATGGGGTTTGGTGGAAAAATATTTGTTGACAGCGCTTTACCAACAGTTTTAAACAGAGAGAGAGAGAGAGAGAGAGAGAGAGAGAGAGAGAGAGAGAGAGAGAGAGAGAGAGAGAGAGAGGGAGGGAGAAACATTACCTGATGGATCATTGGTGATATTTCCGAAAGATGACCATGTCGCAGTTTAGCTAAATTATTTCACGCCTTCTCCTAATGGTTCGCCGATTGCAATGCATTAAAACATTGTTTTCCAGCCCCGGCCGCCCTTCATTCTCGAAATGTATAGTGTGTCTAAAGTGATGCATACAAACTACATAGTATACTATGACCAGGGATACTGCGTCAGCCAGCGCAGCGACATTGTGTGTCTGCCGGTTTGTTTATTCCATGTGAATTCTGACCAATTGAAAAGCAGTTTAGGAAATGCGTTCAATAACATCTGGCCAGTGAGTGATGTAGATTTTGTCACATGACTGCATTTTGGTTCGTTTCAGCTGGTTCGGACCAAAGCAATCAGTGTGGTGTGAAAAGGACCCAAAACGGCAGAAAAATGCTACAATGTATCATTTGTTGCCTTTGGTCTGGACCAAATGAACCGAACCACATATGTGAAAGCACCCTTAATGATGTTTCTACAATACAAACTGTATATATTAGCCCTCTACCACAACCCTACTTTTAAACCCAACCCTTACAGGAAACTTCTGGCAAATTTTGAATGTCGAAAGTGCCCGTTATGTATGATTTGTAAGTATTTTGAATTGCGAGGACACAAGGGAGGTCCTTGCAAACCACTGTAATATAGTAAACACTAAAACCAGCACACACACTTGTACAGCTGTAGGGTGTTCCCAAAGACATAATGATGTTTCTACTGTGCAAACTGAATATTTTAGCCCTCTACCACAACCCTACCCCTAAACCCAACCCTCACAGTGTGACTAATTTTGAATGGCAAAAGACCCCTTTAAATAAGATTTTAAGCATTTTGAATAACGAGGACACAAGACATGTCCTCATAGACCACCTTAATAGAGTACAACTAGGTCACACTCATGTCAATAGAAACCATGTCCTTGTAAACCATTAAAACCTGTACACAAAACACACACCTCTACAGCTATTTTTATGGGGACTTCCCATACACATAATGATTTTTATACTGTATAAATTGTATAACTGAGTAGTGTGTGTAACTTAGTAACACAGCATGTTCCTATAGAGCAGTGGTGTAGTCCTTGCTATACGCACGTATACTCAGTATGCTTACTTTTTTCCATGAGCTGTTTGGGTATTACCACTTCTGAGGATCAATAGTTGCGTATACCCTCGGTATACTCACTTGTTTTTCTGATTAAACTTCCCTAATTTATGTGTATTCATGTCCCCTTTAACTGTATACCAAAGGTTTTTTTTTAACTTGCATCTTAATTTGTTGCATTTTTATTTAACTTGCGCTATTTCCCGCCCCTGATGACCGCAGCAGCTGGGAGAAAATTTTGTGAGAGTTTTTCGAAGCCCACGACACGTCAAGTGAATGATGTCTCGCTGAAACGTTCAGGTAAATTTATGAAACAGCATGGGTGTCGCTTTAGCCCTCCTATATTTCTATTCAGCCCCCTTAAAGGTTTTGCGATTAGCTCATGAACTGTACACTACTAAATGATCTCCTCAGTCCCCTTTAATTTGGATATGAAAACAGTGGCAGACTTCCGCCGCTTTGTTTTCAGCTCATTTTTCATTTAATCAGCAAACCACATCTGTTCAGGGCGAGAGAAATACTAAAAATCGCCCCTGTAAAACAATATTTCACATGTCTACACTTCACAGGGAACGACACTATATATAACAGTAAAAACCATGAGGCAAAGACTACTCATAAACCGCGTAACAATATGCGATTTAAAAGGGTAACTACTAGTAGATAAAAGCGACAACAGAAGACAGACGCCTAATAGTTTGGTTTAAAACAAGCATGCACGAATGTGACAATCATTAAATAGGATTAGACTATTAGCATCTCTCTTTAAAACGAACAAATTTGTTTGATTTTTTTTTTTATGGATAGTTTATGCAAAAAATGAAAATTATCATCATTTACTCAACCTTTACTTGTTCCAAACCGATTTGTCTTTTTTTTTTCTGTTGAACACAAAAGAAGATATTTTGAAGAAAGCTGGAAACCTGTAACCATTGACTTACATTGACATAGTATTTGTTTTTCCTTTTGTGGAAATTAATGGTTACAGGTAACTGATGTATATATATATATATATATATATATATATATATATATATATATATATATATATATATATATATATATATATATATATATATATATATATATATATATATATATATATATATATATATATTTAGCTATTGAATCAAAGAAGCACTGACTTTCGTCGTTTCTTTGCCTACTTTCATTTAAAATTTGGGTCAGGTGTAATAGTACACCACCTTTTTTTTTTTAGGACTACACCACTGCTATAGACATGATGTTTTTACAATACAAACTGTATATTTATCTATCTACCCCAACCCTACCCCTAAACCCAGCCCTGAGAGGAAACAACCTGCATTTTACATGTTCAAAATACTTCATTCTATGTGATTTGTGAGCTCTTTTCCTTAAGGAGACCAAAAAACCGTCCTCATAAGGTCAAAATGAACTGATATTGCTATACTTGTGGGGGCATTTGGAAATATAAGTTACACTTTGCCTTTCTTTGTGTGTGTTGATTGTTCTCTTTGTCTTCTTTTAGTGTTTCTTGGATGAAGGTGTGAAACGCTGGTGTGGCGTCCGGCGAGAGGACATAATGAATTCTGATAGGAGTCGTGGGTGGCCAGTCCTGCAGATATATCACCACTCAGCCGTACATTATCTCATATAATGCTTCAATTTCCCCCATCTGATTAAATCAAAGTTTATGAAGCTGTCACCGCGCCGCTGATGATGGAGCCGTAATTTAGCAGTAATGCTTGTATTTGATGGCATCAGTGCTCACAGTTCCTGTCGTGGATGATTTGGGCTCGATATCTGACTGTGCCAGTACTGTATCCTGTATCAGTGGGTTTGTTTATTGTTTTCTTGAAGGTGTAGTGTGTTTCTGTGTCCAATGGAATAGAGCAAAAGTCTGACCACCCTCTTTTCCTTTAGTAAATTGGCTCCCCCTTCAATTTCTCCATAATCTGCAATAAAGATTATTAGCCTTGAAGCAATGCCAATGTTTTTGGTTTTGGTGGAATGCATCTGATGCTAGTGAGGGACTTAAAGGCGCAGTATGTCATTTTCTCCACTAGAGGTTGTATATTCCCAACAAACAAAGGCATATTTTGATGACTGAGTGTAAAATCGTGGAAGTTGTCTTTTTCATCATCCTACAGGACTCCTGCAGAAATCATGTTCAACACTAATTATCATGGTAGTAAGAAGGAGAGGAAGGCTTGTTCCATAAACTCCAGACACCAACTTATCCAATTCAAAATCCTACATAGACTGCACTACTCAAAAACAAAGCTTTCTAAAATATTTCAAAGCGTCTCTCCAAAATGTGATAAATGTAAAATATTTGATGCATCACTGCTTCATAGTTATGCCTTATGTTCTAGTTTACAGGACTTTTGGTGCAAAATATTTAATGTCTTTTCTGAAATCACAGAGCAAACTATCGACCCAGATGAATTTTTAATTGTGTTTGGGGTTTCAAAGCATGAGCTTGGATTATCCAAGTCTCAGCAACAAATCATTTCCTATGGCCTTTTAACAGCCAAAAAACTTATTCTGACATTCTGGAAAAATAAATCTCCTCCCTCTTTCAAGTTATGGCTCAGTGAACTCACAAATACACTCCATTTAGAAAGAATACGGTACCATCTACAGAATAAGAACCTTAAATTTTTTAAAATATGGGAACCGTTCATAAGGTACTTGGAAGGGAGAGATGGATCAGTTGTTTGATGGTGATATTGCTAGATCCTAGGACAGATCCCATTTTCAGTAACCTGCCTTACTGGTGTGCACCACAGACGGAACAGACGGGGGGAGGGGTATGTTGGTATGGGGTGTTATTTTTGTTTATATACTGTGATTTATTTTTTGAGTTTATGTATATATTTTGTTGTCTTTTCCTTCTGTACCTTTAATCTAAGGATTGTTCTGTCAACTCAAATAATGGTTTACATATTTATACGTATAAACGGTGTATTGTGTAAGTTGACCAAGGAAAAATATTTTTACATGTAAGTGTAATATAATTGATTGTACTTGATAATTATAGAAGGAAATATTTTGTTTTAATTTATTTGCATAAGTAAAATGTGGAGGATCTTTATATATTTGCAAATATTCTGTAATTGTACATATTCTCCCAATAAAAAAAAAAAAAAAAAAAAAAAAAAAAAAAGGAGAGGAAGGCTGAAAACTGTGACACGAAATGAGAGAAATGCTGAACGCAACGCTGACATGCTGCGTTAAAAACTGGTCAAACTCCATTAAAACAACTCTCCTATCAGTCCTTCACATTCGCATGATCCCATCCAGTAGCTCAGAGTGAGTCACGGGGCCTGAATGAAATCTTGCTAAATGAAAGTGAAACTCATTTATTAAAATAAAAATGAAATACAAAAAATTACATATATTTGTTTCAGTGTGTGGAAATAAGTTTGAATATATCATGTAGGGGTGGGCGATATGGCCTAAAATCCATATTGCGATATACATTGCAGCCTCTTGCGATAACGATATATATTGCGATATATAAATTATAATAGAACCATTTCAGAACAGGTTACAGAGACCCTTAGGAAAGCCAAACTGCTATTTTTTTTAAGAAATAAAGAAACGTTGCATGTCATTTTGAGAACATTTATTGTGCAAAAGCAAAACTGTAATTAAACAACACAATGTTGCAGATAAATAAACTAAATGTAGTGCCTTTCAGAAAGAAAAACTTTTCTTTTAAGTCCTTGGTTCCTAAATGCCAAGTTGCAATGAACAAATAAACTGGTGTCTTTTTAGTTAAGGAACTTACACTGTACTGAAATTACTTCTAGTATTAAATTAGTCAAATAAAATTGTGTATTGCAGATACTTTAGATTAAAAACATATTTCTAACCTGCAGCCTAAGGTAACACATTTGATTTTAAACACTTTGTTCTCCTAATGAAATTAGAGCTGGTGTCTTGATCTGCTCTTTCTCTCTCTCTCTCTCTCTCTCTCTCTCTCTCTCTCTCTCTCTCTCTCTCTCTCCCTCTCTCTCTCTCTGTCTGCTGTGGTGTTGGTGCTGCTGAGAGATTGAGACGCACCAGACAAAGTTTGCTTATAAAGTAATGCAAAAATGAATACAATTAATATCGAAAGCGAAAGCAGATTCTTGGACATGTCCGGGGAAAATGTATTGTCACCCCAAATAATGAGCTGGATCAGTCTATTCAGTCTTCGCGCTCTTCTGTATCCAGCGCGTCTCTGTGGGTCTGCATGCAGAGCATGTGAGTCTGTGGCAGAGTGTTCTCAGTTTCTCGCGAACACAGAACCGGGCCGCCCCAATAATATATCGGCCGCCCAGGTAAAATCTGTGTGGGAAGCGCTGTGTGGGAATCTGTGTGACAAGCCTCGATATGCCATGCATGAGTCTCGCAAGTTGTGCGACACGTCGCCATTCGGTGCCATGCGTTGCTTAGTGCTGTTGTTGAGAGCTCAGCATGTGCTACAGTCACAATAGATTTTCAACGTAATACACCATAAGTTAGTGTGAAGAGCATGTTGTTTTACCGTGACCTAGTGAATTAAGTTATCAATCGAGTTTATTATTTTTTTGTCGCAAATGCGAGCGAAATGGTCGCACTGTTTATTCAAGATGATGCGTTGCAGCCGGCTGCAGCTCGTTGCTCTTAATTTCGCGGGTAGATTGCGTCATCAAACATGCATTATCGCGATAGTGCAATAGAATTAGAATCTCTTTCGTAGGCCAATTTTGTATCGTTTATATCGCCCATTACTAATATCATGTGAAATTGTACAGGGGAGAAGCCAGTCAGTAGAGTTTATAGCTAAATATTTAGCAGTGTTTGCATGTCCTTTATGACATACAATTCATTTAAATAGAAATAAAATACCATTCATTACAATGTTTTTAAAAAGCACCTAAACTGTTTTGTATTTTGTGATTTTTTTTTTCTAGTTGAATAAAAATGTATTTTCCATTCATATATTAGCAAATATTTAGCTAATATTTAAAATTATATATAAAAAGATTATTTTCCATTCACATAGGCTATTAGCAAAATACAGTATTTAGCAATGTTTGCATGTCCATAACTGCGTATAATTCATTAAAATAGAAGTAAAATAACATTCATTACAAGTTGATTTAAAGAAATGAATTTTCCATTCATATATTTCATCATTGAGGATTTCTTAAAAATAGTGCAAAAATCTCGTCTTGTCTCATTCTCGTGAGCCTAATCTCGTATCTCGTCTTGTCTCGTGGTGTAGGCATCTCGTCACACCCCTAAAAAATACATATAAATACATTTAGATCATTTACTTTAATCATTACTATTGGACTGTGAAGAGACTTTCAACCAGCACAACTAAACATGTTTCTGAAGATGATCACCTACTGCAGCTTACCTGTATGAGGTGCATATGATATTCTCACCCCTAACCTTATCTATGATCAAACCTCACTAAAACCATTTCTGTCTTTAAAAATAAAGTGCACTGAAAAATTGTACAATAAAACTTGGTGCATCCATTAAACATTGATTTGTTGTCTGTAAAAGCGTCCTGAAAGAGTGTGAGCTTGTGTCTTTGGGACAGCGATGCCTCATGGGAACAGAGGTCCTTCTCACTGCAGACATTGAGAGAAACAATAAGACGTGTGCTTTAAATCTGCTTGAAGTTGTTTTTAAAGTAGTTTTTTTTTAATTGACATTGTTTAATTTCATGTGGATTTGATGTGGATTCATGTCAATTGATTGAGCCAGACGTACCTCTGGGTACATATTTCACCGTCTCCAGAAATGTAGACAGGGATACATATACACAATGAGCCTGCGTTAAATATATTTGATCGTATATTTACATATTTTCAAGTCTAAAGGTTGAACAACCATTTAAACAACCATTCTTGCAGTTTAAATATATATATATATATATATATATATATATATTGCATATGTAACATATTTATGACATAACACACTTGATTGATTGAATTCTTAGCCATTTTTCTGACAATACATAAAATAGTTACGTTTCCTCGTAAGATCAGGCTGCTAATTCCCTTATATTGCCATATGTCAGATTTCAATAGGGATTTGCATAATGTAATCTCTAGGTACCGTGTATATCAGGGGTGCTCAACCCTGTTTCTGGCGATCGACCTTCCTGCAGTTTTCAGTTGCAGCCCTTATCAAACACACCTGTCTGTAATTATCAAGTGCTCCTCACGTTCTAAATAATTGGTTCAGGTGTGTTTGATCAGGGTTGGAGCTGAAATCAGCTGGAAGGTCGATCGCCAGGAACAGGGTTGAGCACCCCTGGTGTATATTGTAAATGCATCAGGTCAGACCCACAAGCGTCTTTGGGCCTTTTGAATCTTTGATGATTTCTGAGTGCAGTAATTGGTCTTCTAAGAGTGTGTTTAATTCTGTTGTGACATTAATTCTGAAACACAGGTAAGCTGTCTGAGATTGGGCCTCGGCTGCGGGAGGATCTCGACTCCATTGGAAATCTATCAGGATCATGGATTGGCCTAAAACTTTCAAGGTGCTTTAATGAGGAGGTGGGGGGTGTCGCCATGGCGATGGAGAGGGCCATCCAATTTCCATTATTGACTCTGTGTGTGTGTGAGTGTGTGTGCGTGTGTGTGTGTGTGTAAATTGGCTCCAGTGGGGATTGTAGGCTGTTCAGATCTCCAGCAGTAAATCGCAGCGCTGGAACATTTCCTCCTCTTTGGCGCCAGCCTTTTTCTCTCTCTCTCTCTCCTTTCTCCCTCACTTTGTTGTCCTAATCAATAGCTAATTCTGTCTGGAGTCTTTGTGGCAATGCTACGATGAGCTTTCAGGACTTTCTTTCCAACATAATGCAACATTTAACCAATGTAAAACACATATTACACAAGTATCTGCATATAGTGGGAATTTCTTTGAAAATCATTTGGCTTTATATTGTTATACTGCTCTCTCTCTCTCTCTCTCCCTCTCTCTCTCTGGAAAGACAGACAATGCTTTCTGACCTCACTTAATTGGATAGATGTTACCATGGCAACCCTGCGGCTGGCTCTGGGAGGGAGTTTTAATGATGGGAGCTGGGATGGCTTTCGGATTGCGGCTCAAAAAATAAACAAATCACGTGTCCTTAAGGTTTTTTTGTTTTCATGTGTGACACTTTATTTTTTGACTTTTTGTTAGTCCATATACATTATTTCTATTTGTCACTGATTATTCGCAAACACCTCCTTAGCACCATGCTAATCTGCGCTGATTGGACCGACGACAGTCTGTTGCGATTGGTCGACTGCGTTCAGCGCGAGATAGAGAGAAATGCCCACCACGGCTTATCAACAACATTGAAGTAGTCAGAGTGCAGATTGCATGTGTGAGCATACCAACACTTCCGTTTTTCCTGGGAGACTCCGATAATTTCAACCATCACCCCACCTCCCGGTCGTAAGCTTTTTGGTATGGTCTGTGAAACCCCCGGTTTGCCAACATTGGTATAGTATCCGATCGTAGCGGCGGCCCAAAACACACTTTATAGTAGTTAACAGTACCCGGTTCTCAACAGTGTTATTCAGACACCTCACCCCCAAACCTAACCCCCCCGGTCTCCCGGATTTTCAGGTATGTGTATGAGCCCAATGTTAAAGCAGTGCAGTTTAACACCAGCATATTGCTCTATTCTTAACCGTTAGTAAAAACAGTGACACACAATCAGTATTAATCCACATAGCGGCAAAAGCTGAACTATTTTGAAACTTGACCCCCGCATGTGTGTAGGAAAAGCTGATGGTGGCCATAGCAAGGACAAACGGCAGAGGATCGCGAGCTCACAAACGCATTTAAATCCATAAACAAAGCGGCACGAGTCGCGTTTTCAACATGGTTTTAAATGCGATATGAAAATATTATGGGCCCTATCATACACCCGGCGCAAGGTGCGACGCAATTGTTGTTTGCTAGTTTCAGCTCGACGCAAGAGTCATTTTGACGTTTTGCACCACCCTGTTTAAATAGCATATGCATTTGTGCTCATATGTGCGCCCACAGGCGTTCTGGTCTACAAAAGGAGGTGTGTTGAAGCGCGTTGGCTATTTTGAGGAACTAGAATAGACTGTTTAATAGACCAGCTAAGAGGAGGTCTAAAGTCCAGCGCAGAGCACGTTAGTTTTGCGCCTCACTTAAACATTGCTTAATACACACAAGATGTACAGCAATACGCAAATATCTTTACAAATAAAAAATAATTAAAGGATTAAAATATTACAAAAGCTATTATTTTCTAGCCTACATAAATATAAAAAACACTGCCTTCATGCCTTCTTCATCTCAGGGGGCTTTTTTAGTTTATTCATGACAAATTGCTTTTTTATAATGTTATTATTATTAGCAGTATTATTTATTATATGCAGATTTATATCCGTTTTATTTAAAACAAGCTTAGATTTGCCCACCTGTCAGGTTTTAAACCATATGGGGCATAGCATGTGTGTTCGGATATAACTCAGTTTTTTGACCACACTTCATTATTATTGTTCATTTATTCGCTTGCTGGAAATTAGAACTGAATTTAGAAATAGTTTTGAAACAAATCTTTGCGCTTAACAAACGCAATTAATTATGTATAGGCTAATGGATATCTGTAAAGAAAAGTAAAGAATGAGGAAGCTCATTCTCGCGCTGCAGATGCTCTGTTTAACTGTTTTCTCGCTAGTGAAGCGTTCAGTCTTTCCACTTACAAAGTCCGCCATGTAAATAGCAAATGCACCATGGAGCAACGCAACTGACTCTTAAAGGGAATGGGAGATGAGACTCTAATTGGTTTATTCTCAAAACACACCTATAACTCATTAAAAGAATAAGCTCAACCCTGTTAGACCATGCGCCGTGGCGCAAAGCGGAAATTCCGTCCTTAAAATAGCAAAAGTGGATTCAGACACGCCCTTAATGCTTTTGCACTTTGCCTAGATCCTTAAAATAGGGCCCAAAGAGTTAACCAGATACACTTCAAGCAATTACAAGTAACAAAACACAATTAAATACATAACTTGGAAGCTGGAGAAAACAAGAAGGCAACCATTTTAAACGCACACGCTTACACTCGTGAAATGGAGGAAGAAACTGATCCATGAACTGTGTACTGCAAAGTTCCTGTCAAGCTCTGACAAAGTCCCATACGTCAATAGTCTTTTCTGATCCTTCCTTTAACAAACGGCCGACGAATCCCCTGTTGTATGCGTGTAGATTGCTGAAGCACTCATCAGAAAAATGGCAGGAACACAGCACAAGTCTGGGGCGATAATGCTGAGGTATTTTTTGTAAAAATAAACCTCAACCACTGACTCTTCTCACAGCCTCATCTTTGGGTAGGGAAAATAACTCTTATTTCCCCTCACATTTACAATAATATCCAGCTGAGCACAGTGTCTTCGCGACATGATTCATCCAGCTACAGTTTTGCTGTTCTTCTTTTTCTTGCTGCTGTGCTTGTGGGTGGGGCTTAAGTTCCGTATCCACGTCACGCCGGCACGGCGACTCGTTATCAAGATGATTCAGTTGAAGCACTATGAGTCGACTCTTTTATAGATGAATCAATAGTTTTAAACACTTTCAGATTTAAGCATTGACTGGATATTTCACTTCACTTATGCTGTGTTCACACCAGACGCGGAACGGCTAAATCGCGCTATTCACACGTAAATAGACGCGTGAACATTTGAGTTTACTCGCTTCTTCGCGCGTCAGACTCCGCTTCATTCGCGCGTCAAATTCACTTCAGAACAGACGCGGATTCACTTCATGGGCCGGGCTTCTGTCTGCCCGGTGACTGTAGCTTCGTTACTAAATGGCTAACATGGATTTTATTGATAAAATAACTGTGTTTATGTGCTTTATGAAGGCTGAAAAACAGCGTCGATACATTTGGAGCAGTGTCTGAGTCCACTCGATACTTTCTGAGGTGCACCCAGCGCTGTGAGCTTATAAACTCCTCCAGAAACTTAACCTGGATGACGGAGGCTTTCAGCGGTACTTCTGACTGAGCCAAGCCCAGTTTGATGAACTGTTGTCGGTGTCGGCTGGAGGATTTCCCCCGGGACACCAACAACAGGTGCTACGTCACAATCATGCCCCCAAAAGAGCAAGCTCCTAATTGGCTAACGCGGCACGAATGACTGCAGAAGTTAAGATTTTTGAATTTGAGCGATTCGAGCGTTAAGCGTGTCAAACGCGCAAAACGGTCAATTCGCGCCCCGCGCCATTCGCACATATCGCGCCATCCGCACCATTTGCACAATTCACGTCATTCGCGCCGCGCCATTCGCGCAATTCGCACCGCAGGATGCCTATTCGCGCGTTTGCATTGACTTAACATGTAAATCAATCGCGCTTGATGCTTCTTCCGCGTCTGGTGTGAACGCAGCTTTAGAGCTGTGTTACACACTACATGGAAGGACATTTTCAAAAACCCATAATAGGGGCTCTTTAAGTGCACTCCATCATCCATTGCAAAGTTCCCTCACCGAAAAAAAAAAAATCAGCTTTACTGAGGTCTATTAATGTGTGTGATCTTCTGCTGATGCCAGCTCTGGTACTACAGTACAGCACAGTACTAATTTCTGTCCTCTTGTGGTCTGTTGTTCTCTCCTGAATGATCGCTAAACCCACACCAGGATACATAACATCCTAGATTGGACAAGAATCTCTCTAAATCAATATTCTTTATTGTTGCAGTTACTGCCATGGTGACAGCAGCTTAATTTAAGGCATTAGCATATTAAGAGGTGTTTGAAATGAATAATTACTCTCCAAGATATATGCGGCCAGGTTCTAATGTCCAATTACAGAATAAAATAAAAACACAGAACTTGCAATTAGTTTAATTGGATTGCGGCGTTACTGAGGCCTAAAACAAAGAGAGCAACAGTGTGATTTATGGTGTCGCGGTTAAATTACTTCACTTATAAAGATGTCATGTTCGGCGCCTGAGGCCTGGGAAATCGCTCGGATCATATTTCATTACACATTCAGGTGGTTTCATCTTAAATATACAGTTCTCAAACATGCTGGCACAGTGCATTCTGGGATTGCCTTGTTAAAAAAAAAAGTATAAAAGTACTAAAGTGTGAACTTAATCGCATGATATGCCATTTTTATGATTCCGTAAGATCTTTAAAGTCCACATAAAATCAAAACTGATCATATTATTTTGTTAGCTGACCTTGCCAGCTTTGTGGTGAACAATTTATCTGTGCATATCATTAATAAAAAAAAGGTTTGTCCTTGTAATCTGAAATTAAAATCCGAAATTGCACTTCCTGTTTTGTTTCAGTTAAATTAGTCAGTCTGAGGTATTGGGCGGGGCTAACATACTTAACCACACCCCTCCAGCTTTCTGGAGCTGGTCCACCTCTGAAAGGATCTAGTGGACTCAGACATAATGCCGAACAAATCTACGCTGTTTTTCAGCCTTCCTAAAGCACATAAACACAGCTACTCTCTAAATAAAATCCATGTTAGCCGTTTAGCAACGAAATTAGGGTCACTGGGCAGACAGAAGCCCTACCCATGATGCGAATCCCTGTCTATTGTGAAGCGAATTTGATGCACGAATGAAGAGAGTACACAAACTTGATGGACGAATGTGCACTGTAAACTTTTAAGTAAACATTTAACTTAAAATTTGGCTTAATTGAACCTCTTTAAATCATCATATATGTCAGCCATAATCATTAATAAATAAATTTAAATTCTGGTTGATTCTGGTGTACGTTCACTGTTATGAAGGTTTCTATACAAAATTATAAATCAGACCGCTGGACAGAAGAACTGATTTCATCTCTTTTCTATAGCCTAAGCAGCCAAGATTTCTTGAATGCCAACTTTTCCAATGGTTGCTTTTCATAAAGGTTGTCCACAAAGCATCTGACAAGGCAAAATAGTAGATCACTAGGGTTTGGAGCAGGTGATTGTCTTAACATTAGGCAAGACCAGACAACAACAGAACCAATATTTGGCAAGAAGAGCCTCCAGTTTACCCTGGTAATGTGATTCAAATGTGTTTTCCTGGTGTTTAGTTGAACAAGGTAGGTCAGGCTCATGAATGTTCTCATATTCAGACACGCACGCAAGACCAATCACAGGAGGAATTAGTTTGTCCTTGAGTGCGCTAGACAAACAATATGCACAACAAAATTCAATCCTATGAAAAAGTAATTTGAAGTGACCTCAGAAACATGTCATTGTAATGGATTGTTGTATGCTGATTGGCTCTAGATATCGTCACATAAACGACAAATGGAAACGTGAAGATGCAAATCATTTCCATTCATTGGTATGCATTGTATTCAAGTGATCTGGGAATAAAATAGCATTCATCTGGTAATGCTATTGTACAGTTGTGTGTGTGTGTGTGAATCTAAACATGACTGCCTTAGGCTTCATTAAGGTCGAGATATTTTACTTGTTTTTCCATCTACTGATGCTATTATGGGAAAGAATTATAACTTTCATCATTGAGAACAACAAACTCAATTTCCTAACTTGACTTTTAAAGGCTTTGATCATGTACTGAGTCTAATGCCTCAATGTCTCAGATTCATCACACAATTTGGAAATGCATGGTTATGAAGGGAAGATCAATTTAATAAACTAAAATTACATTGGTTTCGCTCCTAACATCTTCTTACAAAGTCTTTTGTCCAACAAAGTCTTCTTACAAAGTACAAAAAAGCACAGACAATATATAATATTTTTTATCAGATACCTTTATGTACTTCTCCTTTGTTAGGAAGAACAGTGGAGCGATAGATAGATAGATAGATAGATAGATAGATAGATAGATAGACAGACAGACAGACAGACAGACAGACAGACAGACAGACAGACAGATGGCTGGATAAACCGATGAATGAATCAATCAATGGATTGGAATGGATTGATAAACAGATGGATGAATGGATGGATGGACAGACAAATTAATGGTTGGATCAATAAATAGATGTATTATAGATAAATTAATAGATAAAGAGATGGGCAAATTGATAAGTGGATGGAACAATGGCTTGATAGAGAAAATATGTATGGACAGATGGATAGATACAGTTGGATGAATTAATGAATTGATAAACAGATGGAGGAATTGACAATTAGATGGATAAACAGATATATGTAAAGACAGATTGATGGATAAACAGATAGATGAATGAATCAATTGATTGATAAACAAATGAATGAATGAATGAATGAATCAATGGGTGGATAAAAAGATGGATGAATTGATCAGTGGATGGATAAACAGATGGATTAATGAATCTATGAATGGATAAAGAGATGAATGAATGAATCTATGGGTGGGTAAACAGATGGATGAATTGATCAATGGATGGATAAACAGATGGATTAATGAATCTATGAATGGATAAAGAGATGAATGAATGAATCTATGGGTGGGTAAACAGATGGATGAATTGATCAATGGATGGATAAACAGATGGATGAATGAATCAATGGATGGATAAAGAGATGAATGAATGAATGAATGAATGGATAAAGAGATGAATGAATGAATCTATGGGTGGATAAACAGATGGATGAATTGATCAACGGATGGATAAACAGATGGATGAATGAATCAATAGATGGATAAAGAGATGAATGAATGAATGAATGGATAAAGAGATGAATGAATGAATCTATGGATGGATAAACAGATGGATGAATTGATCAATGGATTGATAAACAGATGGATGAATGTATCAATAGATGGATAAAGAGATGAATGAATGAATGGATAAAGAGATGAATGAATGAATCTATGGATGGATAAACAGATGGATGAATTGATCAATGGATGGATAAACAGATGGATGAATGAATCAATGGATGGATAAAGAGATGAATGAATGAATCAATGAATGGATAAAGAGATGAATGAATGAATCTATGGGTGGATAAACAGATGGATGAATTGATCAACGGATGGATAAACAGATGGATGAATGAATCAATAGATGGATAAAGAGATGAATGAATGAATGGATAAAGAGATGAATGAATGAATCTATGGATGGATAAACAGATGGATGAATTGATCAATGGATTGATAAACAGATGGATGAATGTATCAATAGATGGATAAAGAGATGAATGAATGAATGGATAAAGAGATGAATGAATGAATCTATAGATGGATAAACAGATGGATGAATTGATCAATGGATGGATAAACAGATGGATGAATGAATCAATGGATGGATAAAGAGATGAATGAATGAATCAATGAATGGATAAAGAGATGAATGAATGAATCTATGGGTGGATAAACAGATGGATGAATTGATCAATGGATGGATAAACAGATGGATGAATGAATCAATAGATGGATAAAGAGATGAATCAATGAATGGATAAAGAGATGAATGAATGAATCTATGGGTGGATAAACAGATGGATGAATTGATCAATGGATGGATAAACAGATGGATGAATGAATCAATGGATGGATAAAGAGATGAATGAATGAATCAATGAATGGATAAAGAGATGAATGAATGAATCTATGGGTGGATAAACAGATGGATGAATTGATCAATGGATGGATAAACAGATGGATGAATGAATCAATAGATGGATAAAGAGATGAATCAATGAATGGATAAAGAGATGAATGAATGAATCTATGGGTGGATAAACAGATGGATGAATTGATCAATGGATGGATAAACAGATGGATGAATTGATCAATGGATGGATAAAGAGATGAATGAGTAAATCAACTGATGGATGAACTGATGGATGAATGAATCAACGTATGGATAAACAGATGGACGGAAGAAAGGATAAACTAAGTGATGGATGATCTATCTATCTATCTATCTATCTATCTATCTATCTATCTATCTATCTATCTATCTATCTATCTATCTATCTATCTATCTATCTATCTATCTATCTATCTATCTATCTATCTATCTATCTATCTATCATACACACATACATTTACTATTTCAGCAACAGTGTTCACCCTCGTGTGTGTGTGTGTGTGTGTGTGTGTGCATGTATGTATGTATGTGTGTGTGTGTGTGTGTGTGTGTGTGTGTGTGTGTGTGTGTGTAGGGTTGTGTCGGCTGTCTGGCACTGATGTATGGCTGTGTGTGTGTCTCGTCAGAGTAGGATCAGGTTATGTCAGAGTTGCTGCGGTGCGTTTACTCTCTGAGATGCTGGTCGCCCCTTGCATTTACTCCTGCTGTCAATCAGCCGTTATCTGAGCCTGCATCCGTTCCCAATGGAGGACGGTCAACCGCTCTGATTGTGTTAGCAAAGACAAACTCAGCTTCCCTGCACCACTTCTGCTGGATACAGCGGCCATAAACTGGGTTAGGTTAGAAACACACACGCACACACACACACACCATCATACTTTATAAGTGCTATTAAACAGTTAATATCTTAACAATAGACAGGTAATAAGCCAGTAATAAATGGTATGAATTGTTTCTTAAAATAAAGTGTTACCAGTTCTTTAGGTTTGTCATTGTCTTTGGTACTTTTGTCAGTTAAATGCAAGTTAACGAGAATTAACAGATCAGATTCTAGATTTCATTGCATTTTATAAAACATCACAACAGTTTTCGGGTATTGGGGTTGCAGTATCTTATGTATAATGTTTGTTGATTTGTATTATCTGTATTATTTATAACCCTTTTGAGAAATGAAGACATCTGCAATGTCCGCATAATTCATCACCTTCTCATAATACCTGTATCATACCCATGTTATTACACACATTTGTATCATGAAATGTCACAAACACGCACACAGATACGTTTGTTTTTTTGTTTTTGTGAATTGTTGAGACCTTAAATAGGTTTTCATTGTTTTTATAATGTACAAACTTTATTGTTTATTGCCATACCCCTACTCCTAGCTCTGACAGGTGTCCCATCGGACGTAAAGCGCAGGGAGTGAAACAAATTTGAAGATCCAAATGCAGTCTTACGGGTTTACTGATCTCAAAATAAAACAAAACACAGACAGGGAGAACACTCAGACATCCTGGAAGTAATGTAAATGACCAACAATATATATATATATATATATATATATATATATATATATATATATATATATAGTGCAAACAATTAGATTAAACAATATAATGAAGAGGTGGAGACAATAACTTGGATAACAAGAGACAACTCAAATGACCGGGCGTGACAAATGAAAACATAGAACTGAACAAAACACCAACAAAACAGGGGCCGTTACAACAGGAATCTGTGTGACATTTTACTTACAGGTATATTGACTGGTCTGACTGCAGTCCTGACCTGTTTCCAATAGAGAATATGTGGTTAACTTTGAAGCGCAAAATGCGACAAAAAAGACTCCGTACTGTTGCCCAACTTAAGACTTGTTTGCAGGTCGGCAGACTTGAGATGCAGAGAGGAGCTGTTCACGATGACGGGGTTCGAGTCTGGCAAAGAAAGGTTCCATAAAGCAGGTAAAACAAAAGCCAAAAAAAAGTAAATAACAGGGTGAGAATGTGGTAAAATCTGAAAATCAGGCGAGGGCTTTTCTTTTTCTGGATTGCTTTTTAAAACTGTCGGTTGGGTTTAGAGAAGGAGGAGGGTGTGTCAGTCAATTAGTCGATCAGTTGATCAGTCAGTCAGTTGACAGCGGCCTCTGGTGGATTTATGTGAGAACAGCAAATGCGAATGGCACTCGCGAGAGAAATTTGAGATCTTAAAAAGCATACACAGCGACCTCTGGTGGATTTGTGAACAAAAACTGCAAAAAACTTACCTCCTGGGACATAAGTGGTGCTCTCCAAAAATGTACAGAGGTACGTTTTCAGAATAAGCCTGGGTTGATCATACCATGCCATTATACACATTTGTATCCTTATACTGTATATCACAAAGACAAAGACACACACGCACACGCACACGCACACACACACACACACACACACACACACACACACACACACACACCATAAAAAGCACCAGAAACAAAGAAGAGGAAGGGACCAATAATCAACCTCAAGAACATCACATGTTTTCCACAACAGGAAATGTGATAACTGAAGCTCAACTCAAAGTACATTTGAGTTACCAAAGCAAATATATAAAGATGCATGACAAAAAACAAAAATAACCTTAAGTTTTGGATAAAAACATAAATGTAACTGTTACATAACAATACTGGCAACAGAGATGATGGACCACGTGCAGTTTCAAGAGTTCCCACTTAGATATGCTTAGCGTTTATGGCAGGTTTTGCATGCTGTCCCGGGAGAGAACCCTGAGCTCAGAGATACTTGAGCCCAAGGCTCCCGCCCAGTCAATAAGCATATCAGGGGATCCGAGATCAGGTAGGTTTCGAGAGCTCCCCCTTAGAAAAGGGAAGAAAAGGAGGAGATGGGGTGGAAGGGGGGATTCTTCTAAAACGAAGATAGAGCAGTAGGGAGAAAACAATCCATTTATAGCACGCTTGGATCACTCTGATTGGACTATTACTGATTACAGATGAGCAGCCAGTCGTCGTTTATGAAACTTCACTTATTGAAGAGATTAGTCAGGCAAGCAACGATCAAAACAGGGGCAAACAGGAGTATACAGGAAATCCAAGAGCATAGTCAAGAGCAGGCAAATGATCAGGGCAGGCAGCCAAAAGTTTGAGTAAATAGGGGTAAAGTGGTGGAAGTAGCGGCCAGTGAAGAACACAAATTAACTAACAACAACAGAGAAGAAGCGCGGTAAAAAGAGTAGCGAGAAGAACTGCGGAAAATAATGAAAAACAAATCAAAGACCCACCTCCTAGTTTCCACTCTAAAGTCTGAAAGGAAAGGCACTGAATAAAAACTATGCAATCTGCAAGAACTGCTTTGCAAAGATAAAATATAACAGCAACACTAAAAATCTGCAAATTGCACCTCGTTCGCAATCACGGTGAACTACTCTCAGGTGATAATGAGGGCAAACCAAGTCAGCTGACAATCACTACTGCGTTCAAAGCAAAGCTCCCCTTTGGCTCGCCGAGAATCTTTTCTACCATTGGTGATATTATCTCAGCTCAGAGGTGTGCTCTTACATCTGAGCATGCTGATCAGTTAGTGTTCCTCAAGAAGAATATGCCTTGATGTGTCCACTGTCCAGGTTTACATAAAGCACTTTATAGTAAATTACTACTGACGTTTCAGTATCATGGTTTACACATGTTAATTAGTGTTCATGTTGTTTTTTAATGTTCATGCACTTTTATCTGTCTAGCTGTTCAGTATTTACATTTAGGACCAGCAGGCAGCGAGTTATTATGCAAATGCACATTTCTTTGCACTATGTTGGAAATGATGGCATTAATAAATGCACAAGATTTCCTTATTATGGGTATTTTTCCTTTTCAGTCACATAAATCGTGATATATCGTTGATGAAATTTCTTCCAATATCGAATCGTGATATTATCATTATCGTGGGCCACATATTGCATGGCTTGAATCGTGAGTTACCTGTATCGTCTCACCCCTAGTATATACGTACCCCTATATACATTTCTGGAGAGTGCCAAATAAGTCCCAGGAGCTACATTTTTTGCCGTTTTTATTTTCGCGAATCCACCAGAGGCCGCTGTGTACGCTTTTTCAGATCTCAAATTTCTCTTGCGAGTGCCATTCGCGCCTGCTGTTCTCGCGTTAATCCACCAGAGGTCGCTGTCAACTGACTGACTGACTGACCCACCCTCCTCCTTTTCTAAACCCAACCGACAGTGCCCGACAATCCCTCGCCTGAGGTTTTACCACATTCTCACCCTGTTATTTACTAGTTTACCTGCTTTCTGGAACCGTTCTTTACCGGACTTGAACCACATCATCGTGGTCAACTCCTCTCTGCATCTCAAGTCCGCCGACATACATGGTGAGCCACTGGGCAAACTAGTAACAGAAGGAAAGCCGTCCACATGGAGGTAAGCGGTCAGCTGGTAGAGGGAAAAGGAACGGTGTCATACCGCCCCGTAGCATTCGTTTTAAAGACGACATGCAGCCATATGTACCTCTGGCTACGTAATTTGCGATCTCCAGAAATGTATAAAGGGCTACGTTTTCAGAATGAGCCCATGTTCCAAGTTTGCCTATGCCAACAAACAGTACTGCCAGGATGGGTTTATAAAGCCTCAGTAGAGTGCTTATGCCACATTTGTTGATCTCTTCCACTCTGCAGCTAGTTTTGTGTTTTGCTAGTTTCTGATACCCTCATACCAAAGTGTAACTTCAAAATTTAAATAAATAGTACCAGTAACATGCCAAGCTGATGTCTATTTGAAGAAAATAGAGATTCTAAGCTTTCCAATGGTACCATATGTGGGGGCGTCGGCCCACCCCAGACCTTCACAGATTTAAAGGAAAACATTGGTGACGTCACTTCATTTGCATTAACGTCTGTAAAGCAAAGTTTCTGCTGACAAATAAATGATGACTTCCTCTGTATTCTCAAGACTAACACTGACAATGCAATTTTTCTCCTGTTCTCGTATCAGAGAGAGACTGGAGCCTCAACGGGACCCTGGTTGTCTCAGCTGTGTGCGTGTGTGTGTGTGTGTTGTGCCACTGCAGCAGGAAGCCAGGCTGCTCTAGAAGCCTGCATTGTCATGTGACACGTTCCCATTGAAGCGGTGCTGTGTTGTGAGGCCTGTTATTTTTACCCAGCGTGCACCTGGATGAGCCCCAGACCTGGACACCCCTCAGGTGTTTCTCCAAAAGCTGTCATCTTCATTCCCTGGCTGGCTTTCCCCCGACGCTCAATGGCAGCAGCTGCAGACGCCTTTAATTGGAGAGTTTGGGGGAGTTCGGAGAGTCTGATGGCTGTGTATTATCTCCCTTTCTTCTACTATCGGCCCCTAAAAAATCATTTGTAAACTCCCGGGTGTAATTACTGAGAGCCATGATTAATTGTCCCATAAAATTAGCCTCGGTCTCGCTTTCATTTTTACTGCGTGGAATATTAATTAATGTTAACTCTCTCTCTCTTTCTCTCTTTCTTCTCCCTCCTCTCGTACCCCTACTCTCTTTTCTTAAGCACATCTTTTGAATATTCAACGTCGGAGTGAAAAATAGCCAGGGGCTAAAGCAGTGCATTAGCGTGTCAGTGCTCTCAAATCACGAAAAATACAGATCTGGAATTAAAAGATGAGCTCTGGGTCATAAATAACCTCTCGGAGGTCAGCGGACAAAAAAAAAAAAGTAAGCAGCTACTTATGTAAATATCATCTCCTCTGGAAGCCGAGAGACGTCTGGAAATATGCTAAAGAGCAAGAGAGACGGCTTCTGTTGACACGTCCAACGCACATCTTGCTTGAATGCACCTGTTTATTTAACCCGTCTGATAAACGGCAAGTTGAATGAATCTCATAAAACCGTACTCTGCATAGTGTCGAAGCGTAATGTGCACGTCGCAATGTCACCTTGAATGAAGCGCCTTCCCCAAGGGAATATATTTGTGTAATAATATGGTAATTCACACTTAGCCTTGAATCTGATTAATACTGTAATCTTACTGTAAGATTCATCGTGTGAAACTCACTGCAGTCAATATGGAGTTATTTTAATGGTAATGGCAATTAACTAAAATAAGCAAAAACAGTGCTACACTGTGAGATGGTAGTGTAAAAATCAACACAGGCTCATTCTGAAAACGTAGCTCTATATACATTTCTGGAGATGGTGAAGTATGTAGCCAGAGGCTGCATTTCGTCTTTAAAATGAACGCTACGGGGCGGTATGACACAGTTCTTTGTCGTGCTTACCAACTGACCGCTTACCTCCGTATGGACGGTTTTCCTGCTGTTACCAGTTAGTCCAGAGGCTCGGCTGAGATGCAGAGAGGAGTTGATCATGACGACTGGGTTCAAGTTTGGCGAAGAACGGTTTCAGAAAGCAGCTAAGACAGAAGCCATAAAATAAAATAAACAAGCACCCAGAATGTGGTAAAATCTGAAAACGTGGTAAAAATCAGTCGAGGGCTTTTCTTTTTCTGGATTACTTTTTAAAACTGTCAATTTGGTTTAGGGAAGTGGGTGGGCGTTGGTCAATCTGTGTTTTCAAAAACACTATTGGTTGGGTTGAGCGAAGTGGGTGGGTGGGTCAATCTGTGTTTTTGAAAACACTGTCGGTTCCGTTGAGGGAAGAGGGTGGGTGGGTCAATCGGTGCTTTTGAAACACAATCGGTTGGGTTTAGGGAAGGCGGTGGGTGGGTCAATCGAGGCTTTTGAAAACACTGTGGGTTGGATTAAGGGAAGTGGGTGGGCGGGTCAATCTGTGTTTTTGAAAACACTGTCGGTTGGATTTAGGGAAGGGGGTGGGTGGGTCAATCGGTGCTTTTAAATACACTATTGGTTGGGTTTAGGGAAGTGGGTGGGCGGGGTCAATCTGTGTTTTCAAAAACACTATTGGTTGGGTTGAGCGAAGTGGGTGGGCGGGTCAATCTGTGTTTTTGAAAACACTGTCGGTTGGGTTTAGGGAAGGGGGTGGGTCAATCGGTGCTTTTAAATACACTATTGGTTGGGTTTAGGGAAGTGGGTGGGCGGGGTCAATCTGTGTTTTCAAAAACACTATTGGTTGGGTTTAGGGAAGAGGGTGGGCTGGGTTAATCTGTGTTTTCAAAAACACTATTGGTTGTGTTGAGCGAAGTGGGTGGGCGGGGTCAATCTGTGTTTTCAAAAACACTATTGGTTGGGTTGAGCGAAGTGGGTGGGCGGGTCAATCTGTGTTTTTGAAAACACTGTCGGTTGCGCTTAGGGAAGAGGGTGGGTGGGTCAATCGGTGCTTTTGAAACACAATCGGTTGGGTTTAGGGAAGGCGGTGGGTGGGTCAATTGGGGCTTTTGAAAACACTGTCGGTTGGGTTTAGGGAAGTGGGTGGGCGGGTCAATCTGTGTTTTTTAAAACACTGTCGGTTGGGTTTAGGGAAGGGGGTGGGTGGGTCAATCGGTGCTTTTGAAACACAATCGGTTGGGTTTAGGGAAGTGGGTGGGCGGGTCAATCTGTGTTTTTTAAAACACTGTCGGTTGCGTTTAGGGAAGTGGGTGGGTGGGTCAATCGGTGCTTTTAAATACACTATCGGTTGGGTTTAGGGAAGTGGGTGGGTGGGTCAATCGGTGCTTTTAAATACACTATTGGTTGGGTTTAGGGAAGTGGGTGGGCGGGGTCAATCTGTGTTTTCAAAAACACTATTGGTTGGGTTAAGCGAAGTGGGTGGGCGGGTCAATCTGTGTTTTTGAAAACACTGTCGGTTGCGTTTAGGGAAGAGGGTGGGTGGGTCAATCTGTGTTTTTGAAAAACACTATTGGATGGGTTTATAGAAGGGGGTGGGCGGGACAGTCGGTGGTTTTGAAAACACTATCGATTGGGTTTATGGAAGTGGGTGGGCAGGTCAATTGTTGCTTTTGAAAACACTGTCGGTTGGGTTTAGGGCATACCTGCCAAATCTCCCGTTTTTCCCGGGAGTCTACTGTATTTCCTACCCATCTCCCACCACCCTCCAGTTTTGTTATTTCTCCTGGAAAATTCCCGTAATTTCACCCCCATTTTCCCTCCCCCGGTCCTCAGCTTTTTGGTTCTGTCTGAAACACCCCCGGATTGCAGACTTTGGTATAGTATCCGATCGAGTAAACCCAGAGCACAGCACAGTTACTTACCTGATTCTCAGCTGTGTTATTCAGACACCTCACCCCCGACACCAAGCCAGCCCCTGCCCCGTGCTTTTGAAAGCCCTATTAGTTGCATTTGGGGCAGGAGGAGGGTGGGTCAGTCGATTGGTCAGTCAGTCAATAGCGACCTCTGGTGGATTTACGTGAGAACAGCAGGCGTGAATGGCACTCACGAAAGAAATTTGAGATCTGAAAAAGCGTACACAGCAGCCTCTGGTGGATTCGCGAAAACAAAAACTGCATAAAAATATAGCTATTAGGATGTATTGGGCACTCTCCAAAAAATGTAAAGGGGTACATTTTAAGAATGAGCCTGGGTTGGTAAAAATAGTTCCCCAGCGGGAGTCGAATTCCAATGCTGTGAGTCATTTGACATATTGGAGGATATTGTCAGATAGTCAATGATTCTGAAGTATGAGAAAATGGGCCAATGAATGCTTATGAATTATAATTGATAGATAATTGATCTTTCAATTAGGATAGAGTAGCCCCTGAGCATTCAATGTGGGATAGAAAAGTCTGCCAAACTCAAAAAACATTTTTTGCTGCTTGTTCAAACTACTTATTTATAATGAGCTGAATCAACCCAATTCCTGAGGATTTTTTGTGATAACTGTGTTATGTTCAATCAACTTAAATATGTAAAAACAATTAACTTATTTACTTATTTGTGTTGGGACAACATGAAGGAATTGTAAGTAACTCTAAACTTTCTTGTAGAGACTCAGATGGTGCTCGAGATGAACATATGAAAACACTTTTAATATTCAGTTTGTGGGAAGACCAACCCTGTCAACCTTCCCGTTTTCCCAGTATTCTCCTGTATTTTACAAATTTTATCCCGCTATAATCCCGTAAAGGTATTTTCCCATATTTCTTCAGTATTTGTAATCTTTCTATGAAGAGTGGCAATAAACATCAAAGAGCCGATCCTCCCTATATACAGCCCATACCGCCGAACCACCAGGGGACGCCCCTTGCTCTTAAATGTGAATCTGTTCTGTGCTTTTGCTTTATTTAGACATGAAAACACTTAAATATAAAAATGGCGGGATTCCCCTTCTTTCCATTACAGGCATCGTTGCTTCTTTTATGCAATCCTCAAATCATATAGCTGTGCGCGACTGTCAGACGCGCTTCATAGTGATAAATAGATGCTGTTTCCCACACGGATTATGTACATGCAACTTGAAGCGAAGCACTGGGTTTTGGCTGCATGTTTGAACAGGTATGCACAATAATAATAATAATAATATCTAAACATTGGCGGTTCAATGCGCTGTGGATTAAAAAAGGGACTACGCTAAACATGAATAAATGAATGAATGCATATCTAAACATGTCGATCATGGTGGGTTTTCTTTTAAACACAACAAATTTTGTCCTAAATGAGCATAAAAATTAGGAAAGCAATCGAATGCTTTCATTATAGATCTGTGCATTTTTAAAGTGACAGCTCTGTTATTGAACGTACTGTAATCAAACGAAAAATCGAAATGAGAGTTTCATTCGCTGCTCTTTAATCAGAATGTTTAAGTTCTACAGTTTAGAAAACGTTGGCGGCGCTGTCGTCTCACAGCAAGAAGGTCACTGGTTTAAGCCTCGGCTTGGCAGTTTGCATGCTCATCCCCATTTGGATGATAGGCTTGCTTTTTACCACCTGAGAAGAAGAATCAGGCGTTTGGCCAATAATGAGGAAGGCTATCAGTTTTGACTATAACCATTTAGTTTGGCTCTCTTACACTATCGGACCAGCAATGGCATTCTGCAGCATCACTGTGATCTTCGCCTCGGTCATCTTCACCTTTATTGATTGCCCTCAAGGCTTCATCTAGGAGCCCAATCAAGGGTTCGCCCTGGCTTCACCATGATATTGACCTCATCTGGCTCCTCCCGTTACTTGTCCTTTACCCGCTCCATATCTTCCATGTCCTCCTTCAAAAACCACTCCTCCCTTCATTCCTCCAGCATTGTAGTATCAATTACAGTGCAAGGACGTGTCTTGTGGGAGGGTCAGTTCAGTTCATAGGTCAGCTCTTGTTAATGTTTGCTTTTATGTGGTTAGTTTTTTTTCTCCTGCGTCGATTCACCTTGTTGATTTAACAGTCTGTCATTGCACGTTCTGTGTAATATGGGTCAAGAATCTATGTTATAGCAATGTAACAAATCATTTCCTGCTCACTGTGTAATAGGTGTAAAAAGCGATCATTTAATTGTAAGAAATTGTAGGTGACACGGTGGCTCAGTGGTTAGCACTGTCACCTCACAGCAAGAAGGTTGCTGGTTCAAGTCTCGGCTGGGCCAGTTGGCATTTCTGTGTGGAGTTTGCATGTTCTCCTCGTGTTGGCGTGGGTTTCCTCCGGGTGTTCCCCCACAGTCCAAACACATGCGCTATAGGGGAATTGAATGAACTAAATTGGCTGTAGTGTATGAGTGTGTGTGTGTGAATGTGAGAGTGTATGGGTGTTTCCCAGTACTGGGTTGCAGCTGGAAAGGCATCTGCTGTGTAAAACATATGCTGAAATAGTTGGCGGTTCATTCTGCTGTGGCCACCCCTGATGAATAAAGGGATTAAGCCAAAAGAAAATGAATGAATGATTGAATGAATGTAATTACTACAATAAAATTTACAGTACTGTGACATTATTCTGCAAATACAATAACATTTTACAGTAACATGATCATTAAGTTTTACTCTGTCAGTTTGGTGAATAACACCATATTCAGTCTATAAGGCTTCCTGTGCATATGTGCATTGAACAGTTATATATGTTCTTCCAACAAATCCCCACTGAATGCAGGAAAGAAAGAACAACTTTTATTAGCCAATAGCCTCAAATTTATGTACTGCAAATGGCACGTTTGGGGCCCAAGAGAGTAAAGTCTCCTTTATGCAAGAATGGTAGCATTCCAGAAGCCTCTAGAGAAGCACTCAGCTATGTAAGTGTGTGTGTGTGTGTGTGTGTGTGTGTGTACGTCATTTTTTGGTGGGAACAGATACAGTTGAAGTCAGAATTATTAGCCCCCCTCTATATTTTTCCCCCAATTTCTATTTAACTGAATGAAGATTTTTCTCAGCACATTTCTAATCATAATAGTTTTAATAACTCATCTCTAATAACTGATTTCTTTTCTCTTTGTCATGATGACAGCACATAATATTTAACTAGATATTCTTCAAGATACTAGTATTCAGCTTAAAGTGACACTTAAAGGCTTAACTAATTAGGGTGTAAAGTTAGGGTAATTAGGCAAGTCATTGTGTAATGATGGTTTGTTTTGTAGACTATCCTAAACAAATACTGCTTAAGGGAGCTAATATTGACCTTAAAACAATTAAAAACTGCTTTTATTCTAGCCGAAATAAAACAAATAAGACTTTCTCCAGAAGAAAAAATATTATAGGAAATACTGTGAAAAATTCCTGAATCTGTTATTTGGAAAATATATTAAAAATAAATTTTAAAAATAAAAATAAATCAAAGGAGGGCAAATCATTACTACTGTAGTTTGTGCAATGCATAAATGCCCTGACAAAAATGTTTAACACTGTGAACCTAAAAAGAAGCACATAAACATGGATATCGAGGATGTCAGGGTCACTTCCTGTTTGTGTAGCTTCTTTCCACAGGGCTGTTTGGCAGCTCTCCACAACGGAAGTGCATTTGGGATCGAAACCCCACCTTGAGCTCCAACATTTAATGGCCAGAGATCCCAGATAATATTGATCCTTTTTGTGGAGGAAACCTTTAAACGAATGACCCAATAATTGTAAACCCAATGCAATTAATTTGATCACCATCAAGGTAGCCCAGAGCACCTGCCAATATAAAAATATAGCAAGTACCAGTCGCCACAGTCTTGATTATATATATATGTATGCAGTGCTCAGCATAATTGAGTACAGCCCATTTTGAAAATGAATATTTTTATAAATTTCTCAGTGAATATAGGGAATGTATTTAGGTGAATTTAAACAAACCAGATTTATTAAACAGACCTATTTAGAATTTGAAAGATAAAACATTTAAATTCAGGCAAAATATTGCAAAAAAAATTACAACCTACAAAATTTCAACAAATATTTATATATTTTTGCTTCTCTTGATTTTTCCTCTTTGTTAAATTTGTGTTTAATATTTTTCTATAACATATAAATTTGGGTGTGCTAGTTTTTGGACTGTATCGTAAGTTATTTTGTTAGATTAGCTCCAGATTTGGCTTCAGTACTGACTAATCTAATGTATATGGACACATATAATATTGTATTGCTTCCTATTAAAAATATGAATTTAAAAGAGAGATTTGTGAGGGCTGTACTCATATATGCTGAGCACTGTATATTGCATTGCACATGTACATGGACTTAATTCGAAGTTGGACTTCTGTAATTAATGTTTTACCTTCATAAACACTATTTTAATTTGCACAGCTCTGGTTCAAATACCAGTGACATGCAAAGAGGACATAAAATGAGAAATAGAAAGAAACATACTTTTATCTGTTTCCTTACAAAGAAAAGGGATGTTTTTTAACACTACCTGACAAAATCTTGTCGTCGATCCCAGTTGTAAGAGCAGCAAATAATAAATAAGAATTTCATACAGTACTTCAGCCTCTACATCAAAGTTCCTGAAAGCAAAGAAGGTCAAGGTGCTCCAGGATTGGCCAGCCCAGTCACCAGACATGAACATTAATGAGCATATCTGGGGTAAGATGAAGGACGAAGCATTGAAGATGAATCCAAAGAATCTTGATAAAGACTTTTGTCTAAGCAAAGTCAAACCTTACTGTCCTAATTAAATAATTAAAGACCAAGGCATGATCATATTTTATTTTGGTAAAATAATCTAAAGGCTTTTGCTAGAATGCAACTTGCTGAGCTGACTCAATTTAAGTTGAGTCAACATGTTTACTCACTTTTTAAAGTAAAGTCAACTAATCCTGTAAAAAAATCCTGTTGTTGCTTTAAAGCGTATAGTTCACTTTACTTTATAAAGTGGGTAAATCTGTTGCTTTTAAAGTCAACTAATCGCTTTAAAAGCAACAGGTTTACTCACTTTATAAAGTAAAGTCAACTAATCGCTTTAAAAGCAGCAGGTTACTCACTTTATTAAAGTAAAGTCAACTAATCGCTTTAAAAGCAACAGGTTTACTCACTTTATTAAGTAAAGTCAACTAATCGCTTTAAAAGCAACAGGTTTACTCACTTTATTAAGTAAAGTCAACTAATCGCTTTAAAAGCAACACGTTTACTCACTTTATTAAAGTAAAGTCAACTAATTGCTTTAAAAACAACAGGTTTACTCACTTTATAAAGTAAAGTCAACTAATTGCTTTAAAAGCAACAGGTTTACTCACTTTATTTAAGTAAAGTCAACTAATCGCTTTAAAAGCAACAGGTTTACTCACTTTATTAAGTAAAGTCAACTAATCGCTTTAAAATCAACAGGTTTACTCACTTTATTAAGTAAAGTCAACTAATCGCTTTAAAAGCAACAGGTTTACTCACTTTATTTAAGTAAAGTCAACTAATCGCTTTAAAAGCAACAGGTTTACTCACTTTATTAAGTAAAGTCAACTAATCGCTTTAAAATCAACAGGTTTACTCACTTTATTAAGTAAAGTCAACTAATCGCTTTAAAAGCAACAGGTTTACTCATTTTAATAAAGTAAAGTCAACTAATCGCTTTAAAAGCAACAGGTTTACTCACTTTATTAAAGTAAAGTCAACTAATCGCTTTAAAAGCAACAGATTTACTCACTTTATAAAGTAAAGTCAACTAATCACTTTAAAAGCAACAGGTTTACTCACTTTATTTAAGTAAAGTCAACTAATCGCTTTAAAAGCAACAGGTTTACTCACTTTATTAAAGTAAAGTCAACTAATCGCTTTAAAAGCAACAGGTTTACTCACTTTATTAAGTAAAGTCAACTAATCGCTTTAAAAGCAACAGGTATACTCACTTTATTAAAGTAAAGTCAACTAATCGCTTTAAAAGCAACAGGTTTACTCACTTTATTAAAGTAAAGTCAACTAATCGCTTTAAAAGCAACAGGTTTACTCACTTTATTAAGTAAAGTTAACTAATCACTTTAAAAGCAACAGGTTTACTCACTTTATTAAAGTAAAGTCAACTAATCGCTTTAAAAGCAACAGGTTTACTCACTTTATTAAGTAAAGTCAACTAATCGCTTTAAAAGCAACAGGTTTACTCACTTTATTAAAGTAAAGTCAACTAATCGCTTTAAAAGCAACAGGTTTACTCACTTTATTAAGTAAAGTTAACTAATCACTTTAAAAGCAACAGGTTTACTCACTTTATTAAAGTAAAGTCAACTAATCGCTTTAAAAACAGCAGGTTTACTCACTTTATTAAAGTAAAGTCAACTAATCGCTTTAAAAGCAACAGGTTTACTCACTTTATTAAAGTCAACTAATCGCTTTAAAAGCAACAGATTTACTCACTTTATTAAAGTAAAGTCAACTAATCGCTTTAAAAGCAACAGGTTTACTCACTTTATTTAAGTAAAGTCAACTAATCGCTTTAAAAGCAACAGGTTTACTCACTTTATTAAGTAAAGTCAACTAATCGCTTTAAAAGCAACAGGTTTACTCACTTTATTAAGTAAAGTCAACTAATCGCTTTAAAAGCAACAGGTTTACTCACTTTATTTAAGTAAAGTCAACTAATCGCTTTAAAAGCAACAGGTTTACTCACTTTATTAAGTAAAGTCAACTAATCGCTTTAAAAGCAACAGGTTTACTCACTTTATTAAGTAAAGTCAACTAATCGCTTTAAAAGCAACAGGTTTACTCACTTTATTAAGTAAAGTCAACTAATCGCTTTAAAAGCAACAGGTTTACTCACTTTATTAAAGTAAAGTCAACTAATCGCTTTAAAAGCAACAGGTTTACTCACTTTATTAAAGTAAAGTCAACTAATCGCTTTAAAAGCAACAGGTTTACTCACTTTATCAAAGTAAAGTCAACTAATCGCTTTAAAAGCAACAGGTTTACTCACTTTATTAAGTAAAGTCAACTAATCGCTTTAAAAGCAACAGGTTTACTCACTTTATTAAGTAAAGTCAACTAATCGCTTTAAAAGCAACAGGTTTACTCACTTTATTAAAGTAAAGTCAACTAATCGCTTTAAAAGCAACAGGTTTACTCACTTTATTAAAGTAAAGTCAACTAATCGCTTTAAAAGCAACAGGTTTACTCACTTTATTAAAGTCAACTAATCGCTTTAAAAGCAACAGGTTTACTCACTTTATTAAAGTAAAGTCAACTAATCGCTTTAAAAGCAACAGGTTTACTCACTTTATTAAGTAAAGTCAACTAATCGCTTTAAAATCAACAGGTTTACTCACTTTATTAAAGTAAAGTCAACTAATCGCTTTAAAAGCAACAGGTTTACTCACTTTATTAAGTAAAGTCAACTAATCGCTTTAAAATCAACAGGTTTACTCACTTTATTAAAGTAAAGTCAACTAATCGCTTTAAAAGCAACAGGTTTACTCACTTTATTAAAGTAAAGTCAACTAATCGCTTTAAAAGCAACAGGTTTACTCACTTTATTAAGTAAAGTCAACTAATCGCTTTAAAATCAACAGGTTTACTCACTTTATTAAAGTAAAGTCAACTAATCGCTTTAAAAGCAACAGGTTTACTCACTTTATTAAGTAAAGTCAACTAATCGCTTTAAAAGCAACAGGTTTACTCACTTTATTAAAGTAAAGTCAACTAATCGCTTTAAAAGCAACAGGTTAACTCACTTTATTAAAGTAAAGTCAACTAATCGCTTTAAAAGCAACAGGTTTACTCACTTTATTAAGTAAAGTCAACTAATCGCTTTAAAAGCAACAGGTTTACTCACTTTATTAAAGTCAACTAATCGCTTTAAAAGCAACAGGTTTACTCACTTTATTAAAGTCAACTAATCGCTTTAAAAGCAACAGGTTTACTCACTTTATTAAAGTAAAGTCAACTAATCGCTTTAAAAGCAACAGGTTTACTCACTTTATTAAAGTAAAGTCAACTAATCGCTTTAAAAGCAACAGGTTTACTCACTTTATTAAAGTAAAGTCAACTAATCGCTTTAAAAGCAACAGGTTTACTCACTTTATTAAAGTAAAGTCAACTAATCGCTTTAAAAGCAACAGGTTTACTCACTTTATTAAGTAAAGTCAACTAATCGCTTTAAAAGCAACAGGTTTACTCACTTTATTAAAGTCAACTAATCGCTTTAAAAGCAACAGGTTTACTCACTTTATTAAAGTAAAGTCAACTAATCGCTTTAAAAGCAACAGGTTTACTCACTTTATTAAAGTAAAGTCAACTAATCGCTTTAAAAGCAACAGGTTTACTCACTTTATTAAGTAAAGTCAACTAATCGCTTTAAAAGCAACAGGTTTACTCACTTTATAAAGTAAAGTCAACTAATCGCTTTAAAAGCAACAGGTTTACTCACTTTATTAAGTAAAGTCAACTAATCGCTTTAAAAGCAACAGGTTTACTCACTTTATTAAAGTCAACTAATCGCTTTAAAAGCAACAGGTTTACTCACTTTATTAAAGTAAAGTCAACTAATCGCTTTAAAATCAACAGGTTTACTCACTTTATTAAAGTAAAGTCAACTAATCGCTTTAAAAGCAACAGGTTTACTCACTTTATTAAAGTAAAGTCAACTAATCGCTTTAAAAGCAACAGGTTTACTCACTTTATTAAGTAAAGTCAACTAATCGCTTTAAAAGCAACAGGTTTACTCACTTTATTAAAGTCAACTAATCGCTTTAAAAACAACAGGTTTACTCACTTTATTAAGTAAAGTCAACTAATCGCTTTAAAATCAACAGGTTTACTCACTTTATAAAGTAAAGTCAACTAATCGCTTTAAAAGCAACAGGTTTACTCACTTTATAAAGTAAAGTCAACTAATCGCTTTAAAAGCAACAGGTTTACTCACTTTATAAAGTAAAGTCAACTAATCGCTTTAAAAGCAACAGGTTTACTCACTTTATTAAAGTAAAGTCAACTAATCGCTTTAAAAGCAACAGGTTTACTCACTTTATTAAGTAAAGTCAACTAATCGCTTTAAAAGCAACAGGTTTACTCACTTTATAAAGTAAAGTCAACTAATCGCTTTAAAAGCAACAGGTTTACTCACTTTATAAAGTAAAGTCAACTAATCGCTTTAAAAGCAACAGGTTTACTCACTTTATTAAAGTAAAGTCAACTAATCGCTTTAAAAGCAACAGGTTTACTCACTTTATCAAGTAAAGTCAACTAATCGCTTTAAAAGCAACAGGTTTACTCACTTTTTTTAAGTAAAGTCAACTAATCGCTTTTTACAGTGTAAATTAAGAAATAAATAATGCAAATATTGTATGTAACACTTTCTATTCTTTCTGCTTAAAGTCCTATCATGGGTAATCATGCACGTATTGTACTGTAAAATATACTGTTTAATTTAAGAGGCTTAATTTAAAGTTGCATACGTGAGTTCCAGCGCAGTTTTAGACAACAAGGCACTTGAGTAAGGTCTGGAAGACATGGGGAAGATTCATGTGTGTGTCTGCAGATTGCAACAGCTGTGTTTTTGGGGTCAGTCAGGTAATGATGCTAAAACTTTAGAAACTCATCACACAGGTGCACCTGTAATGTACTCCACAGCCCAGAGCTGTCGGAGACATGAGCTATGAGCAGTAAATATACAGTACAGTAATATACCGGCTCTGTCTCAAACGTCCATCTTCAGCCAGCACCCCAATTCTTTATTATTCAATATTATTTTAGCATCAGATTCAGCGCAGGACATTCATAATCATCACAGTTTGACCCATCAGTTTATTACGCAATCCATAGTAACAGTTTCATACTGACATAAATCTTCCCGGTAATTTTTTTAATGCAGTGGTTTTAGGTTTATTTTGCATCTCTTTTCTCGGACTAATAACAATTACATCCAAAATACTCATTTAGGAATTTATTTTGCATTTTAATTTTACATAAAATTAATAAATAAACTTGAACTACACTGTAAAAATATATATTTTTTCCTGCCTAGAATTAAATCAACTTTCTAAACTGACTAATAAATATTAAGTCAAGCATTTACCTGAAACCTGATTAAATGATTAAAATAAAGTAACAAATAATTTGTTGTCATGACTTTTGTCATATTTCTACAGTTTTTTTTTTTTACAGTTTTTATATGCAAATATTTTTTTACAAATTGTTTTTTCTCAGAAATCAATAGCATGATTTATATACAGCAAACTTTACAGTCTATTTTGTATCTGTAATCTAAATACAAATGCCAAATATTACACATCTTTTATCTTCATTCAGGTACAAAACTGAGATTTTTTATATTAACTTTAAAAGGGTTTTCAGTCATTTTCTTTTCGGCTTAGTCCCTTTATTCATCAGGGGTCGCCACAGTGGAATGAACCACCAACTTATCCAGCATATGTTTTACACAGCGGATGCCCTTCCAGCTGCAACCCAGTACTAGAAACACCCATACACACACACACACACACACACACACACACACACACACACACACACACACACACACACACACACACACACACACACACACACACACACACACTACGGCCCATTTAGTTCATCCATTCCCTATTGTGCATGTGTTTGGACTGTGGGGAAAACTGGAGAAAACCCACGCCAACACGGGGAGAACATGCAAACTCCACACAGAAATGCCAACTGACCCAGCTGGGACTCGAACCAGCGACCTTCTTGCTGTGAGGCCACAGTGCTAACCACTGAGCCACCGTGTTGCCTGCCTGACATTATATATATTTATATATACAGTTGAAGTCAGAATTCCTAGCCCCCCTGAATTATTAGCCCCCCTGAATTATTTTTTGCCTCAATTTCTGTTTTCTGAAAACAAAATATCTGGACTATTTTTAAAAAAATTGTACTGGAAACAAAACAAAAAAACTCTAAATAAGAAAAGCATTTACAGTTTAAGTCAGAATTATTCACCCCCCTCTATATGATTCTCCCAATTTCTAACTAGGCAGGATAGGGTAATTAGGCAAATTATTGTATAACTATAATTATTGTATAATGTTTTTTTTCTGTAGACAATCCAAAACAAATATTGCTGAAGAGGGCTAATGATATTGACCTTAAAATGGTTTTAAACAATAAAAAAATGCTTTTATTCTAGCCGAAATAAAACAAATAAGACTTTCTCCAGAAGAAAAAATATTATAGGAAATACTGTGAAAAATTCCCTTGCTGATTTGGAAAATATTTGGAAAAAATTCCCAAGAGGGCGAATAATTCTGACATCAACTGTATATGTTTGTGGCATCTTTTGGATTTCCTTTCTAATTCCCTGTATTAATGTGGCCTAATAACACAACGCAAACACAATAAACTCTGATCAACGGCAGCGAGCGCAGACACATGAGGACTGTGTCACCAAAGGGAAGTCAGCGATTTATCTCTGTAATGCCTCTCGGCGGGGAGTGGATGACTGAAGATTACCAGGCACAGAGGACACAATCGCACTTACTTACAACAACACATTCTTTACTTTTAACAATTTAGAGCAATAATGCTATTACAGCATGTCTCTCAGCCTTACGGGGGAATTTCATTTAGTCTAATGAGATGGATGATCTGCTGCAGAGACTGTGAGTGCATGTGTTCAATTTGCAGGAGGAGGAAGTGAGGTCACAGAGCATCTGAATTTTTTATTTCGATTGTTTACAGAACAAACCACTGTTATACAATGACTTGCCTAATTACCCTAATTTTACCTTAATTAACCTAGTTAAGCCTTTAAATGTCACTTTAAGCTGAATACTAGTGTCTTGAAGAATATCTAGTCTAATATTATTCACTGTCATCATGACAAAGAGAAAATAAATCAGTTTTTAGAGATGAGTTATTAAAACTATTATGATTAGAAAAGTGTTGAAGAAAATCTGCTCTCTGTTAAACAGAAATTGAGGAAAAAATACACAGGGGGGCTAATAATTCTGACTTCAACTGTAAGTGTGTGCTCAGCATGACACCGCATCACACAAGCACCCCAAAAAAGTGCATTTAACTTCACTTAAAGTGTTTTTGTGGTGAACTTCATCCTACTTTTTTTTGTTATGAGTTTGTCACATGACAAACATTTACAACATGTAGGACTACTCTTGTGTATAGTTCACTAGGTTAGGGGTTTTCAAACTTTTAGGACCCCCCCCCCTCCAATCTCCAATTACTGTTAAATGACAGCAATTTACTGTAAAATAACAGAGGTTGAATTACAGTAATTTACCAGAAATTTAAATTGAGGAAAATTTCTGTAATTTAATGCCTGCTATTTTACAGTAAATTTCTGTAATTTAACTGCCGTTTTTTAACGTTTTTTTGGCACCTCAGCTGCTGGAAATAAACCGTAAAATTACAGATTTTTTTTTAATAATGTATATATATGAATATATGAATATAGAATAACATTCTATACAGCTGAAAGTGACATTTAAGGGCTTAACTAGGTTAATTAGGTTAACTAGGCAGGTTAGGGTAATTACTCAAGTTATTGTATGGCGATAGTTTGTTCTGTAGACTATGAAAAAAATATATAGCATTAAGGGGCAAATAACTTCGACCTTAAAATGGTTTAAAAAAATTAAAACTACTTTTATTCTAGCTGAAATAAAACAAATAAGACTTTCTCCAGAAGATAAAATATTATCAGACATACTGTGAAAATTTTATTGCTCTGTTAAACATCATTTAGGAAATATTTTAAAAAGAAAAAAGAATTCAAAGGGGACTAATAATTCTGACTTCAACTGTTTATATATATATATATATATATATATATATATATATATATATATATATATATATATATATATATATATATATATATATATATATATATATATATGAGCAATTCCAGCGTTATGGATGTGACATTTGCAGTAAAAACTTAAAACATAAATTCACATAGAATGTATACGTTAACATTATATTGACACATCTGTTTATATTTTCCAGAACAACTGACCACAGAGTTAAGGGACCAGAAAAATATCAATCTGTAAACATTTTTTATACTTTCAATGAGGAAATGGATGTGACAAAAAAAGTTTGTGAGTTTTCAGTCTACAACATACTTTGTAGAAAGTCTGTCAATTAAACTGCACAACCCAAAAGGAACAATGCTAATCAAACAGATACGAGTCGGCTCACTAAAGAACAAACATGATTCATTTTATTTTATTTAATATTTTTTGCATTTATGAGGAAAAAGTGTCGTTATGGATGTGACACTTTTACGTTATGGATGTGACACCTGTGAAATTGCCACTTGTGTGATTTTGGAAAATTAAATATAATAGTTTTTAAAACAGACAGATACATTTATGAGTATATTTAAAGTACTGTAAAATACTTGCTTACACAAAAAATGTAGAAACGATTTCTCTATTTTGGTGAAAACTTAATTTCTTTCATGGCAAGGAATTTGCATGGAATTGCTCATATATATATATATATATATATATATATATATATATATATATATATATATATATATATATATATATATATATATATAAAATATTAAAAAAAATTAGTAAAATCTTATATTTTATTGACTTACATTAACCCAAAAGCGTATGCTGTTTGTATATGCTAATGACATCGCACACCCTCCATTTCCAGTTTGGTTTTCTAGAAAAGAGGGAAACAGAAGCGAGGCTTGAATATGTTGTGTGTTTTGTTTGTGCTGCGTCTCGCTCATCTCTCATCAGCAATTGCTTCAGTGTTTCTCTTTAGATTCAAATGAGATTGTGCTCTTTGTAAAAAAGGGTGGAGCTACAGATGCATGTGTGTCAGCATAGTGACAGATTCTAAAACAAGACTGACATCCTACACTGTAAAAAAAATCTGTTATTTTAGTTTTTTTCCGGCAGCTGGGGTGTCGAAAAAAAAAAAAACGTAAAACAATGGCCATTAAATTACAGACATTTACTGTAAAATAATGGACGTTAAATCACAGAAATTTCCTTAAATTTACATTGCCGGTACATTTCTGTAATTTACCATCTCTTATTTTGCAATGTCTGTAATTTAATGGTCGTTATTTCACTTTTTTTTCCAGCACCCTAGCTGGGGAAAAAAATAAATTTTTTAACAGTGTATGCTAATGAGGGAGGGGTGGTCACTAGTGGGCTTTCCCCCTCTGATGACATCATACAATGGGAGAATGCCAATCAAAGTGTTTCTGAAGACTGTTTATATCAGGTGTGATTATAAAAATACAATTAATAAATGTTTACCATTAGAAGCTGGTTATATTGCCATACAGCTGTGTTTCACCCCCTTATAAAAGTGATTTTTGCATAATAGGTCCCCTTTAAAATACAAAAACACCTATATAAACCAGTGCGCATTTCATCAGACAGTGCATTAGGCATGTTTTAGTCGCCCATGGGCTCTTAGACAATTAAACTACAGGGAGAATAAAAAAAGCACAGATCAGCTCTTCAACGGGAGCACTGATTAATGAGCTCTGTATCTATATTAATAGTCATAAACCACACATAATTAAATTCTGTGAATGCTGAACACTGGACTCATCAAACAGTCTCCTCAGTTAAATCACAGGAGCATTACACTGTAACAAATGGCTGTAAAAATTACAGCATTTTTTTACAGCAGCTGACTGTTTTTCTAACAATACAGCATTTGGCTGTAAAATTCGTAAATTCTGCGGTCACGTGACAGTTTAACGAAGAATACAGAATATTGCTGTAAATTTCAAATCTTGCAAGGCATTATGGGATATTCAACGGTCAAGACAAGAGGAAGAGTGATTCACGTCTGTGGTAAGTATTCTTTCTTTTTTATTGATTTTGTTTCCATCTTATCTATATATATATATATATATATATATATATATATATATATATATATATATATATATATATATAGATAGATAGATCGATGTGTGTGCGTGTGTGTTATGTAAGGTGAACCCCCGACTTGCGTCTCTACATTAAGTATGTTTTAGTTAAAACATTTAATAAACTTTGTGCTGATGAGCACACTTGTCATGATTTATTATGGTGTAAATTGACAAGCATCATCTTTACACATGTCTAAATGTAAACCCTTTCAACATAAAGTCTTTGCTAAACCGCAGTCAACCTTAGTTAAACGGAGGATGTCAATCAAATTGATTCTGAATAACGTTAGTGCTTAGTACAGCTAACATTTTTGACATGCATTTCTGCCGGCGGGAAGCCAACCGTGCGTCGAAATTCACTCGCGCCGCCCTACCGAACCACGCCGTGCATTCACAGAACCGCCGGAGAGCAGCATTCGGTTTTGTGTCGACGGGCTTGACATTACCCATATATGGTTCGCTACGGCCTGGATCTAGGGGTCCGATCTGGTGTTTTTTTCCGGTTTTATTACCGAGGCTCACTGAGAGCAATTGTACCGCTAAAGAACGTAGCTGTTTGCTGTGAGGTATCATTCCAGAATGTGGATTCCTGAATGTGTCACGGATAGATGTCGAACTCTTGGTGAGTTTTCATTCTTGTTCATATTTGGCGCGTCTTGAGTGCCGTTCACTCCAAAGTTGTGATAACCGAGATTACAGTGTGACATGGAAATCATGTTCGTGTGGACAAACTATAATCGTTTAGGATTATCATAAATAGCACAGCGAGAGTTGGGTTTAGGAAGGAGCGAGTGTATATCTCTGTTGTCAAGAGCGCTCGCACGCGTTACCAGAACTGATTACTCAATAAACAAACGTTGTACAATTCTGCAGTACTGATTTGAACTGTCACGTTGAACGTTGCACTGTGCGTTCACTGCGTTGTGAGGATCTGACTACATTCCTTTCTCATCTAAAGACACATTTGAAAGAGTGCAGAGTTTTTAAGGGTTGGCCTTCTGTATTCTTTGTTAAAGCTACAGTATGTCACACTAAATATTTTAATGTTTTTATCTTTTATATAGTTGTGCCTTGCAGCTGACAAACACTGTACCCGGGAGCCCACGACAATTTTTTCTTGGTATGTGTACATTAATTTTCTAATGTAACAACTTTAACAGTTATTTTTGTAAGATGGTTAACCTGTGTTAATATGTTCCTGTTGGTTTCTGTCTCTAGGGATGTTTATTTTGTGTTCTATTTTGAAGTACGTATTTTGTAGCGTTTTGTTGGCTAACAGGATTTACATTTCAGTGTGAGTATGTGTTTAGTTTTACTCTGTTTAATTATATATGTAATTAATAATTTTATATAACTTTGTTATACTATTTAATTCCTTAGGGCAGCGCGGTGGCGCAATGGGTAGCGATGTCATCTCACAACAAGAAGTTTGCTGGTTTGAGCCTCGGCTGGGTCAGTAGGCATTTTTGTGTGGAGTTTGCATGTTCTCACGGTGTTGGTTTCCTCCGGGTGCTCCGGTTTCCCCCACAGTCCAAATACCTGCGCTATAGGGGAATTGGGTAAGCTAAATTGTCCGTAGTGTATGTGTGTGAATTACTTTGTATAAGTGTTTCCCAGTGATGGGTTGCAGCTGGAAGGGCATCTGCTGTGTAAAACATATGCTGGATAAGTTGGCGGTTCATTTCGCTGTGGCGACCCCTGATTAATAAAGGGACTAAGCTGAAAAGAAAATGAATAAATGTTTAATTCCTTATTGTTTTTAATATGTCATTAACTTTGCGTTAAAATTATTTCATTGACTTAGTAAACTGGACATTAAATGTTCTGTTGAATTCATTCATTCATTTTCTTTTCGGCTTAGTCACTTTAATAATCTGGGGTCACCACAGCGGAATGAACCGCCAACTAATCCAGCATTTGTTTTACGCAGCGGATGCCCTTCCAGCCGCAACCCATCTCTGGGAAAGTTCTGTTGAATTGTTCTGTTAAAAAAATTACTATTGTCACATCTGCAATTGATTGTTTTAGGAGATTCTTTGTCGAATGGGCAGTGGATGCTTACAGTTGAAGGGGATGTTGTGTGTGAGGGCATTCAGCGCAGCTTCAGGCCTGGCAGTTCTGTTTGCATCTTATTATACCAGAAGGATGCATGTACACTTGAGTTCATTCAGAGGTAATGGTTGAATTCTGTATCTGCATTTTACATTATGTACATGTGTTTCTTAAATTCTCTATAATTTGTTAATCATCTTTTAAGTACACACAGTGTTTGTCAACTCAACATATGAAATTGAGCTTTTTTCTTTTAAGAGCAAATGATTTAAATGTTACCCTATTTAACACTGGCAAGATAATGGGTTAAAGGGGTAGTTAATTCATTCACCCTCTCTCATCTCCCTTAAGTGTTTCCAAACCTTTGAGTTTCTTTCTTCTGTTAAACGCAAAAGAAAATATTTTGAAGAAAGCTGAAAGCCTGTAACTATTGAGTTGCACTTTGAGAAAAAACAACAATACTTTGGATGTCAATGGTTACAGGATTATAACATTCCAACAAACTCTAAAAAGGTTTGAAATAAGTAAAAAGTAAGGTAAGGATTGCAGAATTTTCATTTTTGGGTGAACTATCCCTTAAAGTGGGTATTTTAGATAATAATATCTACAACTTTTAACAAGTAAGTTTCTGAGGACTGGGGTTGAGAAATCCTTGTGAGATACAATTAGAAAAATATGACTGCCTTAATCAAAAGCAAAAAGTGACGTTTTAAAATCTGAACTACACATTTTCTGTTTTATAATCCTTCAGGCACTTCATAGGTGCCAATCCAAAAGAAACAAAGGCTTTTTGGGGAAAGGTGCCATCCAAAAAAACAGGACAGCTCAGAAGAAACAGGCTGATGTGAACCTCATGGCGCTACTCTTCTCTCTAAATTGATGGACTTTCAGTGGAATTTGTGAAATGTAAGAATCACAACACACACAAACCAAGATTGTTTTTTCCTTTTCTTTTATAACTTAATTGTACTCATTTTGTCTCTCACTGTGTCTGTCATCTCTCCATCTGTCTGTATTTGTCATCTCTCAGTTTGTCTGTATCTGTCATCTTTCCATCTGTGTGTGTCTGTATCTGTCTGTCTGTATATGTCTGTATCTCTCCATCTGTCTATCTGTATCTGTCATCTCTCCATCTGTCTGTATCTCTCCATCTGTCTGTGTCTATCTGTCATCTCTCCATCTGTGTGTCTGTATCTGTCATCTCTCCATCTGTCTGTGACTGTCATCTGTCCGTCTGTATCTTTCATCTCTCCATCTGTCTGTGTCTGTATCTGTCATCTCTCCATCTGTCTGTGTCTGTATCTGTCATCTCAGTCTGTTTATCGTGTTGTACTTTATCTAATATGTTTTTCTCTTTGATTCTAGGAACTCTTATGGAGCATCCAGTGATTGAGCAGTACCTGGAGCGGATTTGTTGTACACCTCTATGGACTCACTTGGGACCTTTGGACCAAAAATGTTACATGTATGTTTTAAATAAACGTTGACCTTCAAGCTAACGTGAGTTTTTTCTTTTTTTATAAGTAATAGATGATTGAATTGTTTTAAGCAACACTTAATACAGTTAAATTGTTAAGAGCTAAAGGAGTTAATAGTTTACAATACAACACTTTAAATTTAACATTTTAAACTCTTACAATTTACACAGACATTCCAGTATTTTACTGTATAAACATACAGTAAATGACAAATACAGTTCCCTGTAAATTTTACAGCAAACAGCTGGCAGCAGGGTTGCCAGCCAGTTACTGTATTTTTTACAGTAGCAGTGCTGTAATTTAATTTACAGCAAAATGCTGTAATTTAATTTACAGAAAAATGCTGTAATTTAATTTACAGCAAAATGCTGTAATTTAATTTACAGCAAAGTGCTGTAATTTAATTTACAGCAAAGTGCTGTAAATTAAATTACAGCACTGCTACTGTAAAAAATACAGTAACTGGCTGGCAACCCTGCTGCCAGCTGTTTGCTGTAAAATTTACAGGGAATTTTTTACAGTGTACTTCACACGTCTGACGCTGTATTTTCATCTCTTTTGAGTCTCGAGGGTATAAGTGGCTTCATTATTGGATTTCTGACAATTAGGCAGGAATGATAGTTATGAAATAGCATCCCAATCAGGTAATCCAGATATAGCATCCTCTTCTGAAGCGAAGTATAGCAAACAGAAAATTATTGCATGAAAACCATTCATTTATTCCTGTGGCTTAGTTCTATTATTTATCAGGGGTCGCCACAGTGGAATGAACGGATGTCCTTCCAGCCGCAACCCAACACTGGGAAACACCCATACAGTCTTACACACACTTACATACACAATGGCCAACGGCCAATTTAGCTTATTCAATTCACCTATAGCGCATGTCTTTGATTTTGAGCACTGAAGTGCATAAATCTGTCAGGGTGGCTGTTGTACAACCCCAAATCAGAAAAAGTTGGTATGGAAACGCAAATAAAAACAGTAGTGATTTCTAAATTTACTTTGACTTGATATGCATAATTCAACAACCACATTCTGCACACATTACAAAGTCCTGCTGCGGAGGAAGAGGATACAGGTATTTGACTGGCCTGCCTGCAGTCCCGACCTGTCTCCAATAGAGAATGTGTGGCGCATTTTGAAGTGCAAAATGCAACAACGAAGACCCCGTACCCGTGGCCACCTTAAGACATGTTATGTGAAGAATGGGACAAAATTACACCTGATACACTTCATCACTTGGTGTCTTCAGTCCCTAAACTTCTTTGACTGTAAGTGTTGTGAAAAGGAATGGCGACTTCACAAAGTGCTAAATGCTTTACTGATACAACCTTTTTTGAAATGTGTCGCAAGAACCGAAACTGGAATATGTCAAAATATAACAATAAAAGTCATGAGGAGCACATTAAATAATGTTTGTTGTATTGTCTGCCTACATTCTTTTTATTTTGCGTTTTCCACACTCTCCCAACTTTTTCTGATTTGGGGTTGTAAGTCTAAAGCTAAGCGCAACCTAAAACTAAACTGCAGGACACACAGTTTGTCTCTCCTAATTTGCAGAAGTATAGTATCAGTGCATTGTTGAGTGCGCAGGGGAGACAGGGGAAGTGTGGAAGTAAGCATTATTGTGGTTGTGAATGTCAGTGTGGCATTATCTGTGTGTGTGTGTGTGTGTGTGCTGAGTGAGCAGAGAGAGAAACGTATGTTCAGCTGCACAAATCGGCATCTTTTCACCCCGCTGAAAAACCCCACCAATCAGAGCCTAGAACTGATCCACTAGGACACGCCCACTTTACAATGACCCCTCCCCCAATGCTCACCCTGCACAGCCTCACATAAAGCACACACACACACATCTGCAAGCCATTAACACACTCATAATGAACTGACTCACATGAGGGTCCTGGGACATGATCACACACATAAACACACACAGTATATTGGACAACCATACAGTATCCCTGCCCTGTTTCTGCAGCATGAACTTGTTCTGTGTGATGGGTGTTACTTTTAGATATTTTTATTTTTCAGATGTGCAAAAATGCAAAACCTTGTGAAAAAGGTTCTTTAAAGTAAAGTAAAAAACTTTTAGAGAAATACTGCAAACAGGGCCAGCGTGTCCATTGAGGCGACCTAGGCGGCCGCCTAGGGCGGCATAATAATGAGGGCGGCAAACGCGCCCCGCCGCCCAACCCAACGTACTGACTTTCATCCGCAACATCAACACAACACTGGCATAATAGGGGTCTGTCATAATAGTGAGGGCGGCAAACGCGCCCCGCCGCCCAACCCAACGTGCTGACGTACTGACTGACCCCCCCCCACATCCCCCACCCCCCACCCCCCACCCCCCGGTCCTCATTTTATGACCTGGTCAGTTTTGTTTTCACTTTCGGGTTTAGGGGCGGCGTGATAGTCCTTTGCCTAGAGCGGCAGTTCGGCTCGCTCCGGCCCTGACTGCAAACAAACAAACAAAAAAATTTTTTTAAGGTATAGACTTTGTTTTCAAATGCATTGTATTCTTTCTTTCTTTCTTTCTTTCTTTCTTTCTTTCTTTCTTTCTTTCTTTCTTTCTTTCTTTCTTTCTATCTATGTGGGGGAAATAAGTATTCAACACATCATGTTTTTTCTGGGAATAATATTTCTGAAGGAGCTGTTAACAGTTGAACCAGATTTTGGTAAAAACCCAAACAATACAGACATACAAATAAAACAAAACAAAATAAATCTGACAAGGAGAAAGAGCTAAACTACTGAAATGTATTTAACACTTTATATAAAGGCTGATTTGGTGTTTGACAGCTTTAAGACGCCTCTCATATGGAGAATGAAGCCTCATGCATTGCTCAGGTGTGAGTTTCTCACAGACTTCAACAGAGAGTCAAAATCTCGATGCTTCTGTGGGTCTCTCCTATCAAATCTGAGCTTTATTTTGTATTCTCTATTGGATTCGAGTCAGGTGATTGGCTGGGCCATTCTACAGCTTGATTTTCTTTCTCTGAAAGCATCTGAGAGTTTCCTTGGCTGTGTTTTGGTCTTGCTGAAATGTCCACCCTTGTTTCATCTTCATCCTCCTGCTAATGTAGATGTTGGACTGAAGCAGCTGATGTTCATTTAGGGTGTACTCACACTATGCTATCCGAACCGTACCCAGGCTCGTTTCCCGGATCATTTGAGTAGTGTGAGTGCTCTGAATCGGGCTCAGGCACGGTTC